>KE598564.1:1032356-1077867 GCA_000444155.1 Cladonia macilenta KoLRI003786
CTTGATGCCCTTGATGCCCTTGATGCCCTTGATGCCCTTGATGGCAAACACTACGTCGAAATCCCTCGTTGTGATCTTGGGAGTATGTACGACTGGTTGGTCCAGATTGGGCGAAGGAACCGACTGAAGATAAGGCACATCCAAATTAGTTTTTCTGGCTGCCAATTCGCAAGAGTCCTTGGAGAGGGGCATGACCTCGATGACTCATTAAAACCTGCACCCGTGGGTGGAGATCTCCTTGAGAAGGCACTGGAACTGCTAGGCCGTGGGCACAATCTTGATACATTTGGCGTCTTTTTCCGGCAACGCTATCTGAGTATTTTCGACGTAGAATGGGTGGCCGAGACGCAGACATGGGAAAAGATGACGAATGCAGATTTGAATTGGACTGCCTTCGAGCGACTGTTCTCAAACGGCTTAGATCACCGGCTGAAGAACGCACTCTCTAATATCAAAGGGATAAGGGAGCTAATTTGCGACTTGGCCTCCGTGACACCTCAGCCCTCTGGAAGCTGGAGTTCCGACGGAGCGCACGCGCTTAAAGGCTTTAAAGAAGTCAAAGAATGCATAGAGACTGGGTATACAGATCGTCAGATGGTCGAGATAACCGAACAGATCTATTCGATCCCCCATATCGACCAGTCCAGACATGCGATACACAATTGCAAAAGCCTCGCAACTCCATCGGTAGGGGACGGCCCTTCGAGGGACTTCACTGGCCCATTTCTACAGCCGGAAACGCTTCGCTTACCAGCCAAAGCCAGCCCCTTAATTTGTCCTATTTATCCCGATCGGCCAGGCAATGGGCTTAGAAGTGGCCATTTCTGGAAAGCCTGGCAACGGATTAGTGGCTTTCTATTTTCTGGATACTAGTCATATCAACTCGGCTTTGATATGAATGCACCTCTCTTCTCAGGGAACTTCATGCTATCCATGCCACGTTGATCCTTTAGTCTTACTAGCAACCCAACATCAGTTGGCAACTGAATAAAAAATGAAATTGAAGCCTTTGAGGATTCCCGTGCCATTTTTGCTTGCATTAAGAATTGGAACAGGCAATGACGTCTCCAGTACGGATTTTCGGATAGCTCCTCCAGAGGGTAGTCAACGAAATGCAAGTCAAGGTCACACATGGTCGAGGTCACCAGGTTCCCCGTCTATCTGCCACAATTATACCCAGTCTTATCAATCATCCAAATTAGACTCGATTGAGTCCATCGCCATGACCATCAGCAGCTCTTCTACGCACATCTACTCCACATCATCAGAGCGCTGAGAATCGCCAATAGCGACTCCAAGTTCTCCAAGCAAGCAAGACTCTCTCAGCAAGGCGGTCAGCTATCATGTTATTTGTACATCGCCCACAGTCTATAGCGCTACCATCTGGACCTAAGGCAGAGGAGGAGTCCACTGAAGACTCATGGAACTCCACACATACTATGCACCGAGGATACTTCACCCACGGAGCAGCATCCAGACGTGCAACGCCTCTATTATTCAATCTATAAGCATGAAATACCGAACCCCTACCCGAAGAGGTTCTACACTTTTCCATAATACATCCTCCCTTATGGATACCGCCAGCACCTCCCTCCAAGATCACCCAGCCCCTTAGCCTCCAGCCTCCAGCTTCAAGTCCTCACTCGCCACACACAACTCAAGTATCCAAAACACCCTTACCACCCCAAGACCCTCAAACGCAATCCTCAGTCCACACACAATCATCAGCACCCCTTGTCACCATCGCTAGTGTCTACAACCTAACCTGCACGCACACTTACATCCCGCCAAACCCTTTTACCGCCCTCTGAAACTTCACCCAGTTCGTGGAAGGTCTATCCTCCGATCGATCTCGAGGATCGTCTATTCCCTTATAAAGTACGAACACGCAAAGCAAGGAATGCGTCGGGCAAGAGCTTGAAGCTTGAGAGTTTGGTCTGGGAGAGAGGGTGATTGGATTGGTGGGATAGGAGGAGATTGGATACGGGGTTGCGTGGAAAGGGAAAGGTAATATAGAAGAGATGTGGAGGGTGGAGTCGGTCGAAGTGAGGGAGGGGTTTAGGGTGGATTGATTGAATTTATTGTGGGGGATAGGAATGTTTCGTTGATGAGATGTTGGGCCCAGTCGAGAGATTTTCGGGGTATGAAAGATAGCAGGGTGGGAGCTGGTGAACTTCCATACATGACCAATCCTCAACGTTCTTGCTATAAATGCGTCGACTGGCATATTAAAAACTAGAATCAACATATTTGAGCGTATCGGGTATATACTCGCTCACAAACACCATCCAAATGCCATCACTATTCGCTCTCACTCTTACCATGCATACATAATTCCCCCTTCCCCCAACTTTTTTTCTACAAAGCACTCAAAACACTCTGCACCCCCACACTACCCGCATCCTCCCTCCTCAATACATAAGGTCTCATATCGCCCTTATCCCAAGCACCACCGACCCCTCCTTTACCTCTTAGACGCTCTTTCAGCGCCTCTGGGCCAATCACAAACAAATTTCCAATTTCGGTTAAGACCTCAAAACTAGGTTCGAACGAGGGGTCTAGTTCCCAGCTACGAAGCAATTCGATGTACTTGCTGATGTCTTTTGTGACCATGATACCGCCAGCGGCGTTGACGGGGAATTTCTTGAAGTGATCGAGGAGGAGGGCGCGGAAGTTGATGGCGAGTTCAGTGAGGAGTGATGTGAGATTTGGAGATGGGGAGAGTGCGGTTAGTGCGAGGTTGTGGAAGCGGGTGAGGAAGTTGAAGATTGAGAGACATGTCTAGATTCAGTGATCAGCAATGAGCTTGTGTTTGCGTTCCTGAGGACGATACATACGGGTGTCTGAAGCTGTTCAAGCCATGCACCACCACCACTTAGAGCATCGTCTCGAGGCCGGAAGTCGCTCTTGTTTTGGCGGGCAAGAAGCTTGCTGATCCATGTGATTGCAACGTCTATAGATCTTTGCATGATGTTGTTGACCTTTTCTTCCATTCTGTCCATAGCGAGGTTGGCTGTCTTCTCCATGTCCCGTCGTATGGTGACGTTGGCTGTGGCGAGTGGAATCAGCACTGTCCTGATACATGTGTTCATCAAATGAAGTATGCTAATAGCCGAACGTAGGCCGATTAGGTACGAGAGGTCCGGGTCATTCTTGGCTGTCTCTTGGCTAGCTGCAATGTCAATTGCCCTTTCTCGTGTTAGCTAAGCTTTGCAGATAGCTTTAGAGTACTCACGAGTCCAGAGCCGTTTCGACATATATTTCTCCCATGTTCGCTAGCAAGAGATTTAACAAGGCCGAAACATCTTTCGCAGTCTCATTTCCTCCGCTAAGCTCTAAGCCTCTGCCCACGGCTTCTGCGAGCCATTTCATCATACGCTTGGCATTGTCAACGCTTAGCACACCATCCTGTTCTGACACTTCGATCTCTGTCTGCGTCTTCGCACTCTCAGTATCCTTCAAACCTGCGACTCGGAGAAGCATTGCTTTTTGCGCCGGTGCTAGATCCGAGGAGTCCAGTCGCTCAACGTATGCGTCGCGTGCAGAGGCCAACATCTCACTACCCGATTTAGCCAAGGATTTCATAAACGTAGTGGGTATCTTGCGTCTTCGAGACTATAGGGTATTAGTAGCTGTCCCGCAAAATTAAGAATTGCGCCTACATGGAAAATAGTAAACTTGAAAAGCAAGGATGAATATAACTCTTCTAAACTTCGCTTCTCTCGCTCAATGTACGAAGATCCAACAAAGTAAGGTACAAAAAGATCATCGAATTGTTGATCCAATATTATTGCAATCTGAGGAGACGCTGGTTCTGGATGCTCCGTAAGACCGTGGGCCTTCAGGTCATCAATCAACCCGCTCAAACAATTGCGAGCTGCCTGTAAAGATCTCAGAAAAGCCAGCGATGAGATGGTTGTAGCTTTCTCGAGCACCATCTCGAGTCTTTGCTGTATAGACTGCTGGAAGACTCTTTGTAAGAATTTCCCAAGTACCTGCTCCGAATACGGAAATGCACGCTTTATTATGATTGACTCTTCCTGCATGACGACTTTGACTTCGTTTACCAATGATTGCAAAGTCGGCTCTACACCAGGAGGCTCAGCGTCAGGGTCAGCCAGGCGATCCCAAGTTTCTGCATCTCCAGCAACGTCATCAGTTATCAATTGACTTCGCTGGATAAAAAAGTCGTGCTGATTGACGAATGCTGCTATGACACTCGCACCAGCATTGAAGTCGTATAGAACGTTGGCGCACTCTCGCATTCCTTCGAAGTTCTGCCTCCTGTAGAAATCATCGAATGACTTGAGCAGATCCTTCTCCAAAGTCTCTGAAAACTTCTCAATCAGCTCTCTGGTATTGTGGTGAAGTCTTTTCCGGTCGTATTCAGACCCATGATCACCGTTAACACCATTGACGAGCTTCCCACTTCCGTTGGCGTAGCCCCAGCTCTCAGGATCAAGTCTTTGACTGATCTTGCTCAATTGACGTGCTATATGCGCGCATCTAACTTTTCCCTCTCCGCTACCTTGGCGTCGTATATCTTCAAGCAAGAAGAGCTCGCCACGCTCGCTGACCTCCATCCAGCACTGTATAAGAAACTTTGTGTCTAAGGCCCGTTGTCTTGACTTGTCCAATTCTTCAAGCTTTTCACCAATTTTAACCACGGCGTTGCCTCCACTATCGTAGCTATCGCCATTGAGGGAAGCGTCAAGACGATTAAACGAGTCCACTGTCTGTTCGAGTTTCCTGCCCAGATTCTGTACATTTGCTGTATGTTGTGCCTCTGCTCTTCTGACGGCCCCGGATAATTCGTTTTCCCGCAGCTCCAAATCTCCTGAGAGATCGGACATCCGGTTAAGGGCATGTTCGAAACTCCGTATAAGCGGCTTAGGGTCAAAGGCATTGCTTGGGTTTGCTGGGCCCGATCTCCGATTTGTGGTCACTGCGCTGTCGGAAAGAGCTTCCACAAAGTCCTTAACAATAAAGTCGCGGTTAGAGAATGTTTCTAACGTGAACACAGGTGCTTGCGGGAATAAAGGTCTGGAGGAGTAGGTCGATGATAGGTGGTTCTGGGAGTTCGCAGAGGCTGTGCTGAGAGTGCCAGGCATTTTGCTCCTATTTCAAGCTTGCTCATGGGACGAGTAGAGCTATAGCTGGCCAATTATAGCGTACAGGCCATGCATCTTCAACAATGGCGAGCTGTTCATGTACAAAAAGCTAGCTATCGCTCGAGGCAGTCGTGGTCTCGGCGGCTTAGAGTAAATGACAGCGGAATGTCTCCGCTATTCTAGACACAGGAAAAAGTTTCTTGGCGTTCAACAAGGACCTCAATGTCATGTAAACTTTCCGTCTGCATTCAAATGTCCTGCTACTTATTCCAAGCTTTTGCTCGGAGACTTTGAACTCTTAGCGAACCTTCAGCTTGCCCATCCTTCTTCTCGAGTGAACAGCTCCTTCTGCAAATTCCACTACCCTGCCAGCCACGTGGGATCCCGAGATTGTTCCCAGACTAGGCCACAACTATGGTCTTCAGCAAGGAGACACAGATCTACCGCCAAGATGTCCGCCAACAAGGGAAATTCCTCACGCCCAAGCAGCGAGAGGACTTGGTCAAGCCCTACATGCCTAAGTCTCCCCCAATGGCACCTGTTGCTCAGAAACCGATGTCCCAGCGAGTACGGTCCTTTGCGAGAAACTCATTACATCTACTCGTCTTTACGATAATACATGCTATATTCTCCGTCTACATCCGGATTCGTCAGACCTACCATATTGTTCTTGATCGAATATTTGCCATTCTGTACTATCACCATCGGGCCCCAGAACTCATAAGACAAGATGTGAAGAAGCTCAGCAGGCTACCTGAGCATTTAAGCATAATATTGGAATTGAAGGGGGAGGAGCGAGGCGCGGCGGGACTGGGAGCGTTGATGGACGAAGCCGCTGAAATATCGGCTTGGTGTGCATGTGTGGGGATAACCACCTTGAGCGTGTACGAGAAGACAGGTACAACACCAATTGCGAGAAGCTGATTATTTTCATTTGCTCCAAAATGACTGACAGAGTACAGGAATACTGAAAGCATATCTCCCTAATACCCACCGAGCCGTGACTTCCAAATGGCATGCCTACTTTGGACGTCGGATACCCTCTCTTCAAATTGGAGCGCCACACATCCCATCGTTGCTGAATGGTGGAAGCTCCGAAGAACTGGATCAGCTCGCCTCCCCAGCAGGCCATCTATCAATATTGCTTCTTTCCGCCGATGACGGCCGTTCTACTCTTGTAGACCTCACCAAAACCTTGACAGAGATGTCCCAACGGAAGAAAATTTCGCCTAGCGATATTTCTTTGGATTTGGTACATGCTGAGATTACGGATAGTGTGATGGGTGAACCGGATTTGCTCGTGCTCTTCGCGCCAAATGTCCAGCTGCAGGGGTATCCTCCTTGGCAAGTCAGATTGACGGAGATCTTCCATATGCAGGATAATTCGGGTGTAGGCTACCAAGTTTTTCTTCGAGCATTGCATAGCTATGCGAAAGCGCAGATGAACTTTGGAAGATAATCAGAGACGTAAAATAATAGAGCACAGTCCACGCACATAAAAGATAGATTTTGGGGATTCGATGGTGCTAACCCTCGAGAACAATATKGTCATAAAGTGAGGCGGAAGCAGCGCCAGGAGAGGATACCACATGGAGGGAAGAACAGAACCATGAACGGTAGTCTCAACGCATTGTGTACCGCAAACATTGCCGCATCAAGTATTGATCAATATACGGAAAGGATTCTGTCGAGACGTTTTGAGGTTATGAAAACTCTATTTTCAGGGTGACGCCCTCTCCTGGCTGTCTCGGTGGATGCTCCGAGTCATGAAATAGAATGATCGAAAGAAGAGAATGCGCAATACGGCTTGCTTTGGGCATATGTAGGGCGAGGAGAACCTCCTCAGCAAAGCCACAAAGCCCCAGATTCTCTCACAAGGCTTGCAAAAGTCTATGACAATGATTTAACATCTATGAAGTCTTTCAGAATGTTCTGAAGCAGCTCATTACCATAACAGAAAATGTCAACACCTAAGTTCGCATCGTCTGGGCTTTTCGAAGGCGTTTCATGAGTGTCGATCTCTATGGATGGCTTTTGCTCCTCATCCTGGACAGGCATCCTAGCAAAGCGTCCCGATGTATCGGAACTGCTTCAGACGCGCTCAGTGGGCCCGGTCAACGTTGAATCGTCCAGTCGAACTCTCGATCAATCTCCCTGAACAGCATGTGTAGACTTGCCAATGGGCTTCGCATGGCAAATAGCAATGCACGTTCTGCCACTTTGTGCAACTCATAGAGCAACACGTGCGTGAAAATATCGCCATCGTGAGGGGGCGACGGGGTCATAGCCCTCAGTGTTCACTTCACTCCACCCAATCTCCGGTTCCCAGCCGGAGACGCCGGACGCGAGCGCTTCGATATTGGTTGGCATGAACACTTATTGAATCAAAGCTTAGCAACGACACAAAACTCTGTAAGAGTGTTACCAACCCAATTTGTGCGTACAAGAATGGACATTGTTCTTTTGATACTTAGGAATTAAACAACTTTCCTTACCTCGGTAGCTTGATCATTCTCCATTCACTCTCAGTGACACAGTGCTCACAGTGCACAGGAAGATGCCGATCTCTTTCTTGTGCGATACAGAATTTTACTTCTATGACTGTGGGGGAAATCATCAAGGTTGTTGCAGCGTGAACAACGCCTGTTCTCTACCGAATGGCTGCCCTGACGAGGCCGAGTGTAATGACGATGAAACTTCCTGTGGGGCTCTCTGCTGCCCGGACGACGTGCAATGTGCGTACACTGGGTATGCATGCCAGGGGTTCATAAATGGCGCTACTTCCACTGTGTTCCCGGCTTTATCGAGTTCCACATCGACTGTGATTTCGACCCGGACGTTGATATCAACAATACCATATTCGAAAATCAGCACGACTACCGAGACTAGTGCTTCAAGATCAGACTCGATGACTGATACAAGAACCGAAGGAGCTGCGTCCATAGCTTCGCCCTCAAATTCCCCCTCAAGTCAGTTAGGCCCAACCACCAAGATCACGTCTCTCCTGACATCAACTACAACAAGCTCGCCTGGAAACGCAACGCTAGTACCACCGAGCTCGCTAGCAACCTCATCGAACTCGAAGTCGCACGGAGCTGCCATAGGTGGCTCTATTGGGGCGGTTGCGGGGGTGATTCTGGCCGTATGCCTCATAAGTTTGCTGATTGTTTGGCGTCGACGGAAGACGAGTGGTGGTAAGAGGAAAGCTGAGGGCAGTGACGAGGCCCCAATGCAAGGGACAGCTGGTAATGGAGAATTGGGCGCATTCGATACAGGGAATGGTAAGTCTAGACCAACGAGCATACTAGGTATCTGCCTCATTTGCACTTCGCGTGCGGCTCCATCTTCTGTGCTCTAACCGGTCTTATCGGCCTTTTTCTTATGCACGTTATATTAGATAGGGATTGGACATGGCTAATGCTGAAGCTGCAGGTACCAACGAGAAGACCACTCAGTCCAATAAGAGTTCAATTCTCACGATATTGTCGCCTATTCGTAGGCGACACGCCAAGCACTCCTCCCAGCCAGAACAAGGTCCTGTCTATGCTGAGATGCCAGAGCCAGACGGCAATGTGTCCAACCCTGAACTACCATCAGACTCTAGGGCAGATCAGATCGCCGAGCTCCCAGCGGAAGTCCAACGGTTGCCCACCCAGGCTCCGGGCCGTGCGTCCGAGTCCAGTTGGACTGACGTCAACAGCAATGCAGGAACAGTGGAGTTGGCAGGAGAATCTCTGACGAGCCCAGTGAGCCCGATCAGCCCAAATCTAGATGTGGGGGAGGCCAGAAGAGGGAGGTCGGCTAACAGAGATGAGCATGTGTTGAGCTTCATGAACTACAACGACCAGATGCCTAGTCCAGCCAGATAGGGTCATTACTAGAGACGTTAGGAAGGTGGTTATCGGGTGAGGAACAAGCTTCAGGGGGGATAGGAAGGGAAGTCAAGGCGAACGGCTGGCCCGCCCAAACGGGCTGCTATCTACCGGTAGCTAGCCTTGCAGCACAAACATACGAAAGTAGACGAACATTCGTGCTTGGAGAGCTGGATTCAGTAATTTATTGATTTGGTCTTCCAATAGTGACTCTTGCGAAATGGCAAAGTGAGAAGCGCATGTTAGCAATTGGTTTGCAGAGGCATTCTATTACCGTGGCTGCAAGCTACTTTTTATGCGCATCTGATTATTGATTGCTTTTCGCTCTTTACACTAAAATTAAGGTACTCCAGGATGCGGGGCGAGAATTGAACGCCAAGCATTTTCGTAGATTGGCCTGCAGGGCACCCGGACATCTAGCATCTACACCTAGCATCTGATCTCCCGCCCATACCGCTTAAAGCAGGTCGCCGTCAAGCTTCGTTCCTTTAAATTCTGATGGCGTGGGGACGTGCAGGGATGATGGCGGTGGAAATATACCGAACCAAACATGTCTTGCATGCGCCCGACTCAGAGCCAGAGCCACTCGACGCCAGAGGGCAAACGAATTTTAATATCGACCTCTTGGCAATATAGCACACGACAAGTAGATGGCCAGAACAACACAGCTGGAATAGTCTGGCTAGATGGCGATGGGTTCTTGCGAGATGCGCAAAACGAGACAATACTTACTCAAGCAGGCCCGATGCAGGTCGTATTATCGTTTGAAAGCCAAAGAAGCGGAGCGGGTGGTTGGTAGGAAGATATTTTTAGGGATCGAATGGTGACGACAGAGCTCTACCTTACCTTTCCGTATCTCATACGCGCACCAAGTCTAACATCTACACACCTACGAAGTACATACACATAATACTTTGCTTTTTCATCAGCTGCTCCCCGCACGGTACAAGCCTAGAGTGGACAGCACATCATCATTTCACTACCGCTGCTAATCGGCTGCTAACCGGTCGCTAGGACACGATCTTATTAACGATGATATCGGCCAATCTTTTAGGCTACTCATGGATCCACAGCCAAAGCTTCCTTCCCGAATCCATTGGAGAATCAGAAGAAAAATAGCACGGCCGTTTCCACGGGTCCTTCCCTAATCGGCGATACAAGACGAGCTAATGACACCGCTCAACTGACCTCTCCATGGACCATCCTCGCAGCCTACCTACCTTACCTTACCTTCCCTACACCAATAGTCTACCAAACCCACAATATCACCCCTTTTCGCCCATTAATCCGGAAATTATTCAACACGATAAGCTTGGATTGGCAAGACGCCATGCATCCTTCATGTAGGCCAGTTGCCCTGCTGGGAGGGGCACACGACTTCTGCCACCATATGCACCTTCTGCATGAGACATTGTCTAGATCTCCTTCCTCATGGAGACCGCTTGACTTCTCACCTATGATAACCGTTCTTTACCAGGACGTGGGGCAACGCAGGCGTAACAACTCTTCCCGAATGTATATATAAAGGTACCTCTTCCTCCTCAAGGATCTATTGACCTCCAGCCTTGTCACTCTTTTCATTACTATTATTATCATTATGCATCTTCTAATCCTCGCCCTCGGGGCTCTCGTTACCAGCACTCTTGCTGTACCATCAAGTACCTATGTTCGGCACGAGAAGCGGAACAACCTGCCACCAGGCTGGGTGAAGGACCAGAGGCTCTCTGGTCATGAGATCCTACCCATGCGGATTGGCCTCGCCCAAAGCAATCTGGACAAGGCTGAGGAATATCTGATGGAAGTTTCTCATCCAGACTCTCCCAAGTACGGCCAACACTGGACTGCCAAACAGATTGCAGAGACGTTTGCTGCGAGCCAAGAGTCAGTCGATGGTGTGACGGAATGGCTCCAGAGCTCAGGCATTGCCCCCGAACGTATCAGGAAATCTCAGTCGTTGGGCTGGCTACACTTCAATGCTACAGTGGCTGAGGCCGAAGATCTGCTCAAGACAGAGTATTACCTACACAAGCACACTGCTACGGGCAAACCTCACGTTGCTTGCTACGAGTACCACATTCCGGCCCATCTCCAACCCCACGTCGACTTCGTTACCCCCACTGTCCACTTCGATACGAAGATTCCTCAAGCCGCTCTGCCGAAGCGAAATATAGAGGACGCCAATGTCGAAAAACGAGCTCCTACACTCTCTACCGCTGCTGCGGGGGTTCCTGTACAGACAAAGGCCGCCGTAAAGGTCATCACTAATCCTAACAATGGCTATCACCCGAAGAAAGGAGCAGACATCAATATCAAAGGCATTATTGCTGAGCTGGAGAACTGCGACACATATATTGTACCTGATTGCTTGCGTGCACTATACGAGTTCCCACCGAACGTTGCGGCGAATTCGAAAAACAGCTACGGGTGAGAACAAGCCCTTGACTGAACTGGACTACAGACTAATTAACACTGAACAGAATTGTCGAGTACACTCCCGAAGCCTATCTCCAAGGGGATCTGAACATGTTCTTTGCCAACTTCTCCACAAATCAGAAGCAAAAGACTCCCACGACCGACCTTATAGACGGAGCCGTCGTACAAACCCGGGTGGAAGGCTTCGAGTACAATGGCGAGTCTGATCTCGACCTTGAATACGCCATGACTCTAGTCAACCCGCAACCTGTAACCCTCTACCAAGCCGGTGACTTAGAAGAAGGCGCTTCCTTCAATACCTTCCTCGACGCCATCGACGGCTCTTACTGCACCTACGAAGGCGGCGATGACCCCACTCAGGACCCCACCTATCCCGACCCTTTACCAGGCGGCTACACCGGTCCTGAGAACTGTGGCGGCTTCTCTGCTACAAAAGTAATCTCCACCTCGTATGGCTACAACGAGGCTGACCTCACCCCCGCCTACGAAATCCGCCAGTGCAACGAATACATGAAACTCGGTCTCCAAGGCACTACGATCCTCTACTCCTCCGGTGATAACGGCGTCGCTGGCAATGGAGGCCAATGTATCGGCCCAGGCGGCGTCTACAACGACGGCACATCTGGCATGTTCAACCCAGGCTTCCCATCCACCTGTCCCTACGTCACCTCCGTCGGAGCCACGCAAATCGTTCCCGGTGCCTCAGTCACACAACCAGAAGAAGCCTGCGAGACAGTCATCTACTCTGGCGGCGGCTTCTCAAACGTCTTCGCCCTCCCCTCTTACCAATCCGCCGCTGTCAAATCCTGGTTCGCCAACCACCCGCCCCCTTACACCGCCGCCCAGTTCAACAACACCCAAAAGTCTCGCGGATTCCCTGACGTTGCAGCCAACGGAGCAAATTACGTCGTTGCCATTGATGGCGCGTTTTCGCTTGTATACGGCACTTCTGCTTCCGCACCTGTCACCGGGTCCATCATCACTCTTATCAATGAGGCGAGATTGACTATTGGCAAGAGTAGTGTGGGATTCATTAACCCTACGCTGTATGCAAATCCAGGACTGTTGAATGATATTACGAGTGGAGGAAATCAGGGTTGTGGGACTCCCGGGTTTACGGCTGTGCAGGGGTGGGATCCGGTTACCGGGTTGGGGACGCCCAATTTTCCGAAATTGGTGGCTAAGTTTTTGACTTTGCCATAGAGTGGGTGGAGGGTGAGGGGTGCGTGGGTGCTGTGGGGGTGAGTGGCAGAGGATTGCCTTGAAGAATCGTATATATTCATTCATGTCTTGTATGAAAATTAAGAAGGCGTAATGCTTAATTCTAGTTCTTAATAGAATGAAAGAATTAGAGAAATGCATTCATTACAAAACCTCGCTCCCCAGATGGTCATGCATCTTTGTTTTGTGAGTAGGTGCTGGATTGAATCAGATCTCTATCCTTCGATCCACATCCCTTACCATATGCAAGCAATCCTTCCTTCCATGCTTCTAGCCTTAATTCATTGGGATATGGGCTGGTTCTGGATGGATGGATGCATGGATGCAAAATGAGATGTACCTAAGATGAGCGTTTTTTGAATGGGATGTATATTTCTCTCATCTACGTGCGAGGATGAGGAAGCCGATTTGGTGTGGTTTTTGGGGGTGTAGAATAGAGTAATGAGGTGAGGTGGGTTGAGGGGTGAGGTAGTGGTGATGAGGATGGGCTTGGTAGGGAGGGGAGGAGGGGGGTGGATGGTGGTGATGGGTTTGGTAGGGAAGGGAGGAGGGGGGTGATGGATGGGGACTGGTA
Source organism: Cladonia macilenta KoLRI003786 (assembly GCA_000444155.1). Lineage (NCBI taxonomy): Eukaryota > Fungi > Ascomycota > Lecanoromycetes > Lecanorales > Cladoniaceae > Cladonia > Cladonia macilenta. Next base: position 1,045,568 of record KE598564.1, read on the forward strand.
TGTGGGTACCAATATGTGAGTACTAAGATCTGAGTACTAACATCTGGGCACCAATATGTGAGCACCAATATCGACTTGATCTGTTTCAAATCACAGTGCTACGCACAGGACACATGAATGTGGAGTTGATAGCGTGCCTCCTGCGTTTGGATTTGCACGTATGTTTCGAGAGTCGAGCTTCTTGCATCGGAGGACTCGGTATGGTAGAGGCCTTTTGAGGTCTTGGTTGGCGGTAGGCCTGCTGTGCTGTTCGCACCCCCCTCTTTTGCTGCTTTACATCCAGCAGATATTTCCACTTTTATGTATGCTTTTATCATCATCCATTCCCCATCTCATCCACCCGTATCAGTTATATAGTCCGTCAACGGGCTATCACTCTCGCTCTCGGTCGTTCCCGTCATCCGCACCTCCACCACCTGGTTCTTCGCATGTAGTCTCTCAGCCCATGCCTGAAGCGTATCAACATCCCACCCTTCGATCCTGATTTCCCTTTCCCCCATATCTTTCCCTAAGACCGTGCCCTGCCACCGCGCTTCCTCCCCGTCCTTGGTCTTTGCGTGGCGCTTCTTTAATTGCGTTAGGAAGTCTTCCCGGGGGGCCTCTATGAGGGCTATTTTGTCGCCCTCGGCGGTCGGGAGATCGACGGGTTTGGTGATGGGTTGGGAAGTTGGGTCTGAGGCGTCGGGGGCTAGGCCGGCTATTCGGCGTATTTCTTTGTTGGTGTCGCCGGTGCACCAATTAAGGAAGCCTTCGATGCCGCGCATGTCTTCTTCGCCTTTCACTTGTTCTTCCATTGCGCTGATTTGGGGGGAGAGGAAACCGAGATCTTGCATTGCTAGTCTGATGTCGGTGACGTTGATTTCGGAGGTGTCGTGGATGGGGGAGGCGTGCGGAGAGCGGAGGAGATGGTGCCGTAGGGTGTGTTGGGAGAGGAGGAGGAGGTAGCGGGAGGTTATGTCGACGAGGGTGTCGAGGACTGACGGGCGAGTAGTTGTGAAGCCTGCTGCGCGGAGGATGTGGAGGATTGGGGGCCGGAGGAGGGAGAGCATTAGACGATCGCTTGACATCTTGGGGAGGGACAAAGGGGAGGAATCTGGATGGTGATGTCGAAGGTGTGAGTTGCCGTAGCAGAAGAGGCGTGTGTTACCGTGGCATGTTAGATGCGTGAGCTTCTTACATGGTGAAATAACAGTCAGTAGTTCAATAGCTCGCGCGGAAATCGTTCCGCATTCTCGGATGCAGTTCGGTTTGAACGTTCTAACACTCTGTACTTGTTCGTGGATAGCAAGGGTCAGAAGCATATAAGAGTTCTCCACTAGCTCTTGTTCTCCTCATCAAGGGATTGTATCATCCCGTGAAGATGGCGCAACGGCCATCTCTTAAACTCAAGTTCTCCTCATCCTCCCTCCAGCAATCGCCAGCCCAAAGCCCAGCTGTGGCCTCTACACCTTCGACCTCCACACCAAAGATAAAGCTGAAGTTTGGCTCTTTCTATCAGGCTCCTAAACCAGAGCCATCATCTATTGCAACCCCAACTCCAGGCAGCAAGCCCAAACCAGTCCGCAAACCGAAGCCAACGCCTAAGAAGCGGGCTCTAGAAGCCCAATCTGAAGATGAAGATGACGCTCCTGCCGCAAGCTCAAGCCAGGGCCCAGCACTTAAGAAGCTCAAACTGAAAACGAGCAGCACGCCTGTGAATCCCATTATCCACTTAAAGGCTAAAGGGAAACCACCGAAGCGCCCCCGAGGTGTAGGTTACGATAGTGAGGCGGATGATCGTGAAGCTGATCCCACCATATCTGAAGCTTGCATTCTCCGCATGCAACCTGGTGAAGATTGTGATCTTATACGGAAAGCTTGTGCCGACGGTAACTGGGGACATTACAAAAAGGGTGGAGTGGATGTTCGAATACGCTTCTTGCGCTCCGATGGTCGTCGGGCTTGCATCAGTGTGCAAGGACGACATTACGCTGCTATTCTTGTTGACTTGCCTTGTGTGATCGAGGCGATGAAGAGTTTCTTTCCGAAACACGGGTGGATGAAGAGCGCGGATGTGTGCCAGATGTTGATCGTTCTTGGAAGGATTGGGGAAGAAGCGGAGGCGTTGGACTATCCGCTTCCAGGGTTGGAAAAGGACGGATTTGATGAAAAGACTTGGCAATGGGCCCATGGATTAACACCACCTATGAGATGGGTGAGGAGGAGAAGATTCAGGAAAAGGATCAGTGTCAGAACTGTCATGGAAGTTGAGGCTGAGGTCGAAAACTTACTACGGGAAGACGAGCAGGCTGAGGGTGAAAGCAAATTTGAGCTCATCGACGAAAGAAGACTAGAGCAAGAAGCCAGCGCCCAAGAAGACGAAGATCTTTATGGTGAAGGCGAAGAAGACGCAGAAGGCGACGACGACCAAGCCGACTACACCATGAACACTGCAGATAATAATGAAGACGAAGAAGCCGCCGCCGCCCGCCTAGCAGCCGAAATGGAAGCTGGCATGATGGGCGACGACGACGACGAAACCCACCCCGACCCCAACACCCAACCCTCCTCCACCGGCCCCTCCTTCGAATCCCCCGAACAAACCCAAACCCAAACGCTCGCCGCCTCCGCACCCCCCACCCCCCGCACCTCCTTCGACGCAACAGCCACCCCATCCGCCGCCCCCTCCCCCGCCATCGACACCTCCTCCGCCGCCGAAGAAGAGGAAGAAGAAGAAGAATCATCAGATGAAGACGCCGATGACGAAGTGGATGCGGATCAGTTGGAGAAACAGCAGGATTTGCAACGGCAGAGGGAGGAGATTGCGGATTTGGAGGGCGCGATTAGGCAGGAACAGGCGAAGGTGCAGACGATGGGGAATGCGTTGTTGAGGAAGAGGTTGGCGGAGAAGATTAGGGGGTTGCAGGGGGATTTGGAGGTAAAGAGGGCGAATTTGGGGGTGGGAGGGGAGGAATGAATAGGTGATTCGGGGGCTTCTTGTGATGATGGTTGCTTCTGTACGCGGTAGTGCGAGTAGATAGGCTTGTAGGCTAGCAGTGCATACAGCCATCATTGCTGTGATGCAATCCGCATGCACAAGCAATTGTGGGTCAAAGATCTCTCAACGATGCCGGTGTGGTCTTGAGATGAGATTGATTGATTGATTGACCGTATCCATCCAGTCTATTATAACCGGTAAAGTACAACGAAGCTCGTATCATCCTCTTGTATTAACAGTCAAAATACAAGAAAGAAAAATAGAATCGAGCCAATAAAATCCACTGCTATGCTGCACAGCGCACCCTCTTTGCCGGAGCTTTAACCTCCAAAGAACACTTCTCCAACCCATCCACTCTTCCTCTAAGCAAGAGATCATACACCCACCCACCCACTTACTCACTTACTCTTTTTTATGTTACCTACGCAGCCTCCGAACTCGGCGACGGCATAACCGCCCTACCCGAACTCGTCGAGAAATCAATCCTCAACGGCCTCCCACAAACAACCTTCCCCTTCAAATACTCCATCGCATTCGTCGCACTCTGCACATCCACAAAATCCGCATGCGCGAACCCTCTCGGCTGCCCTGTCCTCCTATCAATCGCAACCCTCACATCAATAACATCCTTGACGCCCCTGAATAAATCATTCAGATCCCGATCGCTCATGTCGAAGGACATGTTGCCGATAAAGAGGGTTTTTGTGGGGGGGTTTTGAGGGCGCTCGGCGAAGGAGCGGGAGTCGTAGCCTTCGTTGGACCGGCCTTGGCCTTGGCCGTGGTTGGGTCGGCCGCGGTAGATGGAGTATTGGACGGAGAGGCGGCGGCCTTCGAAGTTTTGGAGGTTGTAGAGTTCGATGGCTTTGGTGGCGGAGGCGAGGTCTTGGAATCGTACGTAGCCGAATCTGAGGGGTGGATGTTAGTGGTGGTTTTGGACAATGACTGAGAATTTTGCGCGGCAGGTTGAGAGTGGTGTACCCTTTACTAAGACCTCTATGATCCATAACTACTTTGGCCTCCTCTATAGGTCCTGCCCGCTCGAATTCTTTTTTCAAATCTTCAGAGCGTACGTCGAAATATAAATTCCCTACGTAAACCGTGGTGGAAGGTTCGCCATCAAGCGCTGGCGCGTTTCCTCGTTGGCCGCCTGGGTTTTCCGGATTTCGGGGTGAGCCGAAGCCCGCAGCAGCTCCTAGACTTTGTGCAGCTCCGGTGACAGTTTCAGTAGCTGATTGTGCAGCGTCGGAAACCCGGTTGGCGGCGGCGGAGGCATGCTCTCTTGCGGAATCGGTGGCGGTTTCGAGGGTGGAGGATGCGGTAGCGTCATTGGATTGATTAGCTAGATCCTTGATATCAGCGTTCGTGTCTGCGAAAATATGTTCATTTTCTTATTCTACCATGCTGGGCTTCTCTAGCTCCGTCTGCTTCAGGCTCTTGTTGTGTTGCGGCTTCCTCGCTAGCCCATCTTCGCTGGAGGGGAAGTAATGTTGTTCTTTGGGTGTTTACACGGGAGATTGGGCCTGCGAGCCTTGTGATTGAGCGAGACTTGATTGAAAATGAAGAAGAAGACGAAGAGAGCACGCGGAGTGCTGCTTGGCGAATGCAGAGCCTTAAATGTAGCATTAGTAGATGTGGCAGTCATACCGTCGGAGGAGCTTACATGGTATGTAGAATTGGGAAAGCAGAGAGGGGGTAAGGGTGGCTTGCTTGACGAAAATTGATAGGAGATAGAAGTAATAGAATGTTGATGTCAATACAGTATCCTTGCGGATCTGCGAAAAGTTTTTAGCGTACTTTATCAGCCCTATCAGTTGACGCGTCCTACAAGTACGTGTATCCTCTCCGTAGCAGATTGATATTCACTCGCTTCCCCAGTAGCATACTTGATTCGTGGATGTCCATTACTCCTTCCAGATACAACGCGTGCATATCCTATTGAAAATTTCGACAAGAGCTTTCGAAGTGATACAAAAATACCTAACACCCAATTCAGGCTCTCAAATCTCTGATTAGAATTGATGACCGACAAAACACCCTCCTTTTCGCCAGTCCGTATATTAGCGATTGTGTACCACATGCACAGCTGAAGGCTGTGCGATACAAGCATGCCACCGTCTGAGAATTAACCCCACTTGTCAGACCCGTTCCAATACCATCTCCCAGATTGATACTGTCGAATGTATCAAGTCCTTTCAAGGGTACCCAGTACATACAACTTCTCCCTGATTGTGTCAGTCCACTCCCTAGTTTTGTCAATCCACTCCTTGATTGTGTCAGTCCAGGTATGTGGATGGTTGCCGGACGTGGACAACTCTTTGAACGATTCTGCGAATTGAAGCTGGATACCTTTCAGCTTGTTTTCAACTTGCTTCGCATCGTGCCTCTTCTCCTGATCCGGATGCAACATGTTCTCCAATACGTATGTTGAAGTCTGCTCGATGGCTTTCCCTTCCAGCTCACTTCGCTCATGAGCCTTTTCAACCAACCTGCCTAGCCATGTCGGCACTGAATGATGTAATTCTTCTACGTCTTCTGTACCGAGCATTGGCTTTTTAGACTCGAAGAAACGATCATTGTCCCTTTCGTGGAGCCGAGAATCGTCAAATTCCGCAATACCCTTCGTGCCACTGTCCATAAATGTGAGGACCAGGGTTGTCACGCATCCTAGGGACCACACGTCGCTTTTTCTCGTCACCTTAGCGCCGTCAAGTCTGGCTTCTGGAGCTGCATAAGTCCCTCCATAGCGTGCATTATCAACTCCGGAGCTAGAGCCATTGGGCTTTTTGGGTCGAAACATCATGTCAAGGAACGACTCGGAGTGACTCGATGATTCATTACTGCCCCGGCGTTTGCAGTGCTTGATCTTCGAGATGCCAAAGTCGGAGATCTTCCAGATATGATTGCCATTTGGGCCATGTGGCTCATATCTCTCAAAGACCAGGATATTCTGCGGTTTGAGGTCGAGATGGTAACATTGAAGCTGCTCACCCAAACCATTATTCAAAAACAAATCATTGTGCAGGAAAGCCAGTGCGCCAGCCAACCCTATGCACTGACCGAAGATCATCGCCTTCTGTGTTGGTAGGATGGAAATACTCTTATCGTGAAAGTAGCCCCACAAGTTGTATTTCGCCAGGTCAAAGAAGAGACTATAGGTATCACCCCATTCCAGAGTGGCTTTGGTGACAAGGATATTCTCGTGGTGCTTGTCGGCCTGAATGAATTTTTTCAAAATGGACCCTTCGGTCTCGAATGACTTTTTCCTCTCCGGCTGGAAGTCGGAGAACTTTTTCTGCGCGTAGTAATTGCTCTGTGACATGTGTCAGTTTGAATACTGATCTTGAGATTGAGCGTCTCACGTTGTATGCTGTTCCGGTCGCTTGGTCCATTATCAAATGGCCCTTCGCAATTTTCACTTTATATACTGTAGCATAGCTTCCACGATCAAGCTTGACAGGTTCTTCAGTGAAGGGGAGCGGAGAGGCCTCGCCCTCGTAAACATTTTCTTCGCCAGCCATCAACACTACAGGACGAAACAATGACTGGTGCTCCCACGCGGCGAGTCCGTCATCCCCACCAAATGTACTGAACAGCTCGTCTTTCGGCAACGGTCTACCATCATCTGACAGCGCCTCGGTTGATTTCCCGTGCAAAACACGCTCACCGAGCGTTCTCAGGCTTTCATCGCTGCAACGTGCATAGAGCAAGGTAGCAAGGGCATTGCAGTAGGCTAGTGATCCTTCATCTCCTCTGATCTTCCCAACGATTGATTTAACCCGGTCTTTAGACTTTGAATCAAGGTTGTCTTTACCGGTATTATACAGGAGGCCAAAGAGGTGGATCAACCTTTGCTCTTCCAATATCTCCCGGGTGATTCCCCTGCGAGCAAAGCGTTTCGTTGGGTCTGGATCATCCGCCCTTGTAAAGCATCCATCGAGCCTTTCTTTCAGGTGGTTTCGATATCTTTCCAGTGTATCGTGGTCACCAGATGCCATGGTATGTTGATGAGGAAGGCAGGCTTTGCAATCCACGAGAAAGTGTCACAATATAGGAGACACGGATCTGATGGTAAACACTGTATATCCTCAGGAATCGGGATCTATCTGAGGAAGGTCCTATATACATGATGCTCTGCAGGTAAGATGCGCAGGAGTAGGGGTAGAAGACGCTAGAATGCCCGATACCATGTGGAAACTAGGATATGATGGTGGAGGCAGCTAAGCGAGAATGGGAACAAGGATGGAAGATGGATATGCATATGGAGGCATTTTGGTGAGTGAGAACATTAAAAATCCTGAATCAAGCTGTGGCGAGTGGCACTGCCGAAGCTGCGCCACAAATTCGACACAAGGCTATTGAGGTTGCTGAAACTAGACATTGTAAATCCTTGAGTCCGACAGCAGATACAGCAACGGGACCTATTCTCGTCCCTGTATGCATGACTTCTGCTCCATTCTCTTACATGAGGAGATTGGAGAATTTGTAGAGCCGTGGTGCCTTTTAGGTACCTTTCCCTACTGTCTAGGTACCTTTTCCTACCACAGTAGCCTGCAACAAGAAATACGTCCGACAATGGTGGCGCAGCTTTGCAGCGCGTGAGCTTCTTACATGGTTCAGACAGTTAACGTTACAGCAATGTTAGATAGATAGGCGCAATACTTTAGCGATCGTCATGACGCAGCCAGTTCGAGACCGTTGTGGGTGACTTCAGCCGATTGGGGGGCAGTTGTTATCAGTGATCGGCTAACGTACTGGCGGTAATTGATCGGTCACGCCATGACAGATGCCACGCGGTCAGCATGATCTCCAATCTGTTCAGCCAATGACAACATACTGCATGCATGCAACTAAGAGGCAATATGAGGCAGATCGCCCGCCTGTTAACAAGGCAGATCGGTATGTCGATCTCGACTCGTCCAAAACATCTCATACGCTTTAATCCACCATAGAAGCACGACATAGTTCTCAAATGAAAGATCAGTCGTTCAGCAATGCCTCACGCAATGAAGTACGAAGTCGATACACGATACAACACTGAGGACGCCCTCATACAGAAGCTTCGAAAATTGTTTCCATATAGCAGGGTGTCGGACTTTGATGTCAAAGTGAAGCTGCCTAATGATTCTTTTGGCATCTTCCGAAATGATGTTGCTGACAAGTGACCTAAACACAGCTGATCAATGAGATGTATGTGTTCAAAACACCTTGTGCGCTAAAAGATGTAACATCAATCATCATAAAGGCTTCAAGAACTCGACGCTAACAGATAAGCAGGAGCAATTGGAGTGAGGGCTTTTGCAACGTCTGCCAGCCTTTCACTAAGTATATCGCAGATCCTTAGAAAAGGACGGGACAGAAGGCATACCAAGGAACGATATTTGATTTTGGTAGATCTCCCATCTTAGGAGTATGCCGAACGCAGCGTCAAGCATATATGAACAGCGATCATCGAACTTGTGCATGCAAATTCGCTGAGTGTGCGCCCATTATCTAAGCAATAGCGGGGTGGCCGGAGGCTGAGCTGACGATCACTTGAATTTGAAACGTTCACCATGCGCCATGCTGTAGGCGTGAATTTGAGTATTAGGCTGATGCCGAAGCTACACACATGTGAGTTCCATTAAATTAACCCGTATCATGTTGATGTCGTGAACATCATTTATTACTTGGTGTTCCGTATGTATTCAACCGTTGATGACGTCGACGATGCCTGGGCGCAACTGGTGTCTCTCAAGGTCTTCAAGCCCACGACTACAAAATCGGCGTTAGACCTTATCGATATAAGAACAGCTTCACCAGACTTTGCTAAGAGCACGAAAACATTCAGTTATGCAAATGAATTTGAACATTACCTCAACCAGTCGTCAGTCGAAGGGGGAACCAGGTTCATGTGAGAGATCGAAATATAAGATTTGGAAGCGGCTACTAAGGCAATGTACTGAGTAGATCGATATTTCAGAAGAACTCTTGGGCTGGTCTAGAGATCTCCAGGTCGATGCTCGAAGCACTCATGCGAAAGCATGAGATCATGCCAGAATTCCTGGAAGTGGTGCGCTGTTTCCAAGATAAGACATGCAACGTCGAAGAAGCGTATAGCGGCGCTTCATGGCATAGAACAACTTCGAATAGGAGAGGTTGGTTGCGTATCCTCGTTCTAAATCCCGCATGTCAATTGCACGTGGTTGATTGTTCGCAGAGATGGCATTCGTTGTGAAATTTCCTGAAAATAACGGCCGAACCGATGGAGCGGACCCATGGTCAATTCGACAGACAGGAGTATATCAGAGCTTCGATGCCACAAGTAAAACTTCGGTCTGGATATTGATTGATCCAAGACAGAATACTGCTGCCGACACGAGGCTCAAAGACTTGCTTGGCTCTCGAAAGAAACTTTCAACCAGTGAAGGACAGCTGCCGCTTGTTGGCCTCGTGGTACTTTCCACCTATTTTAGTAATTGGCGGACATATATGGCTTTTTACGAGAAGGAAGAGTTACGGATGGTGAGTCGAATGTTACATACAACCGAAACAGTAACATGTAACCCTTGAGTCTAGTCAGGGAAAGTCATCAGCACTATCATCGACGAGGAACTCAACCTGAACCATTCAATGCTTTTACAGCTCCGACGTCTCGCAGCGCGCCTCCTCCTGTCACTACCCATATTCCAATCCCTAACCCAAGCCATTCAAACCTTGCAGACAATGAACGACGCATTCATCACTGACGGCGCTGTCTCGTCAGAAACCCACAAAGCTACGCAAGAGACCTTACAGAACTATGGCAGAGCCGCTGCAGCCTATCAGCAAAACGCAACTTTCATACTACGGAAGATCCGAGCAACTTCACAAATGCTGTCAGATACGTTGAAAATGAAACATCAGCAGACGGCGGAGAATATCAGCAAGAATACGTTGGGGCTGAATAATAAGGTGGTGCAGGACTCGGGGACTATTCGTGTAATTACGGTTGTGACGCTATTATTCCTGCCTGGACAATTCATAGCTGTAAGGCTTTTATCCACAGCTGTATTGGATCATCCTTACTAACTATAAGATTCGCAGACTCTCTTCGGGATGCAATTTTTCTCCACAGACCCAACTGGGTCTTTCACTGTCTCTCGAGCTTCTCTGGGGATGTTCTTTGCCATAGCTGTTCCATTCACCGCAGCCGTGTTCGCGTATTGGAAGTGGACAGATAAGAAGCAGAAGCTTAAAGCCAAAATCGATGTATAGGATGAAAAGCTCAAAGAATGCTAAATAATTTCTTAACATCAATATCATTTAGACTAAGAATAAGTTCTATTCACAAGTTCTAAGATTTACATGTTAATAGATAATCTTACTAAGGTTCTATCAATTCAAAGATATGAAAAATTATCGAACTTTGATTGGACTATGCGGCCGAGTATCCATGCAGCAGCACGGAGTACACTTGACTGGGAGCTTTGCCGCAGGAATCCTTTCATGCATGATGGTGGCGTCGATTTTACGTGCGAAAGGATCAACACACCCTCTTGGACTAGCCTTCTTTCAACCCTAATCATCCAACTGGCAGCGTTGTAGCCCTACACACCTCATCTCACCATAAGTGTTTGCTACCGAGAAACTTCTCTGGACCGATCTCAAATCGAACACTCTCACGAAAAGACCTAGGATAAGCACTGCTGTAAGTCTTCGAGCTCAACTTCTACAGCGCACTCGTTGTATAACATCACTATAAGATCACCGAAAACATGACTCGCCCCACCAAATCCTCAGAAGTGCTCCTCATCGGCAGTGGCCCTCTTCCTTCCGCCTCCGATTTCTTCATCACAGTCTCAACCGCTCTGCAAAACCGTCTGCATCAAATCCCCAATGGCGAAACCGATCCCCGTGGCAACTTCATCGCATGGCAACATCCCACCTTCCCCATCACCATTGTGCAACCACGCTGGGGCGGCGAACCCTCCGCCGAGAGCGCGGCCAAGACATACACCCTCGAAGACATCAAGCCAACAGGCTATGACGACCAGGCTATCGCTTCTTATGCCACCTTTCGTGAGCTCAAGGCCGCTGGCCCGATCCCCACTCAGGTCCGCTTCCAGGTCTCGTTGCCTACGCCCTTGAGTGTTGTGCGGGGGTTTGTAGAAGATGAAGGCGTATGCGAACAAGTCGCGCCGCTGTATGAAAAGCGTCTGTTGGATAGTCTTCATTGTTCACAACGACATATACCCCCTTCTGAATTGACGATCCAGTGGGATCTCCCAGCCGAGGTTCCAGCACTGGAATATGACCGTGGAGGCACGGGTGATAGATACTGGAAAGCCTATTTCTCGCCCGTTAAAGCCGGTATTCTCGATCGTCTGGAACGTTATGCAAAAGCGGTATCGCCAGATGCGGAAGTGGGGTTCCATCTCTGTTATGGCGACTTTGGCCATCGGCATTTCGTGCAGTCGACGGATTTGGAGATTCCGGTGGAGTTGGCAAACGCAATTGTAGAGAAGATATCGCCTGTTCATTCAATGACATATTTCCATATGCCTGTGCCGAAGGATCGTGTGGATGAGGCTTACTTTTTGCCACTGAAGGATTTGAAGGCGCTTAGGACGAAGTTGTTTTTGGGCGTTGTTCACCCGGATGATGAGGCTGGTACGCGAAAGAGACTTGAGACTGCGCAGGCAATTTACTCGAGTATTGCGGGGTCGGTACCGAGTGCGGTATGGGAAGGACGCCGGCAGAGCACTTGGGAAGTATTCTTGAGATATGTGCCGCAGTAACTACTTGAATGGGTATGTAGCTTAGTGGTATGTTAGCGGTTCCTTTCATTGCAGATATATTTGCGTATGAAAGTGGACGGATAGGAGACAGAAAATGAAAGCTAGGCTTAATATTACGGAGATGAAGTGCTAGTTAAACACCATGCGGACTGATCAGTGTGTTGACTATGCAAAATGTGCTTCTGTATTCTTTCCGGATGTTAACAGCTTTCAAAGATGTGGTAATGTGAACAATGAAATCGTGCTTTGTGGTGCCGTGTCATTTTATCATAACTCATACCCCGGAGCGCTTACTACTGTCAAATGTCATTACCAATTTCGTCTACCGAAAATTCAACGCCTTTCCAACATAATGAACTTGCCAAACGTCCATCCAATAGTATCTAACGAAGGTAACCGGGGCCATGATGCAAACAGCCACTCCTTCTTAGCGAGGAGGCGATGACGCTGTCAGATACTGTTGGTTGACATTGCTAATGGAAAAGTATGTCCAGTACCCGACCATCATCATCTTCCATCATTGGTATTCAGATCTCCTCGCAACTTCGTTCTCGTTTTAAGGTTTCTCCAGATTTGTAGGCAAGAGCTGGGGAGGATGTTTTGTGATTTTGCCAGTGTACCAGGCGCCAAAGATATATCGAGAGCACGATTTGCGTCAGACTGAGAAGCCGGAAAGCCCTGGTGCGGTCTCTTACCGCTTAGAGCTTGCTTTTGATAAAGCTTTGTCTTTTGCTCTTCGGTATACGATTAATTTCGGCACGACGGCAAGCATCTCCGTACGTGTATCCGTCTTCTTTGAATATTACTAACGTCAGTGTTCGTAAAATGATCATAATGGATGGCGATCTTACCCAAAATAAATAGGCCGCCGTCGTCTATTACAAGACCCGCGCGAGGGTCCCACCGCGCCGGCTGGCGTTCGGGGATGTTGTCTGTCTTATGAATCGTTTCCAGAAGTTCTCTTGCTCGTTTCTTAAAGGGATCCCAGCCCATTCCGTGATCCAAAGGGAAGGGACTACTCGTTTGCCTCATGAGCTTGACTACTGGACCCATCGGATCGGCTCCTAGGTTTCCTACTTACCATGCCATGGATCCTCTGTTTCCATCCCAGAAAAATCCATTCACGGGTATTACCACCATCCAAATTATCATTCTATTTGTTGGTGTATCTGATCGAGTTGCATTTGTATAGATGTCCATTTTCCAGCGTGTTTCTCGGACGAGGTTGCGCGTCTCATTCATTACAGGGCACAATTCCTCAATCATCATCCTCTTCGTTATCTGTGTGCTCATCTTTATGATTTCCACTTCGAGCCTGATCTTCTCAACGGTTCTATCCGTTCTGACAATGGCTTTATTCTTGAGGGTCATAGCTCGATCCTCCAGCCTCTTGACCTCTCTCTGAACATCATCAAGGTAGAAACTCTTCGTCTTCTCTACCTCAGGCTTTTTGAGAATTTTCCCTAGCTTCTTCACTATGAACATGTCAGTTACAGTTTCCGACTGCGCGTTAACCGCGCTGCTTACGAGTCGGTGTGTCCACAAGCCACATTATCATAGCTTCGGTAGACTTTAGGACAGCAAGATACAACTCAATAGCTGCATCGTGAAGAGTCTCGTCACTCGGCCACTCCTCCAAACGATCCTCGGCGAGCCTGATGGTTTTAGGAATCTTTTGGAACGTTTCGAAGATCTGCTCTTTTAGTGCATCCATGCGCTCCGCGACCTAGGATATCTTGAGTTAAGAAGGACTGCAAGGTGCTTTGGCAGGCTATTACCCCAAATGCTATCTTTAACCCTCCACAGAGCGCCGATGTATAGTCACCATCAGGAATCAGCCCCAACCAGGGCTCTATAGTAGGGGTGCTTCTTTGTATGCCCCTGCCAATCTTTCCGATGATAGTTCGCGTCCCATCTTTCTTACATTTGGCCTCGGCTAGTCTAGCAGCTTGGTGCACTTCGTCCCAACTATGGGCTTTCCTAATGTCGAAATCCGGCGGAAGGTGGTGCATCTTAGTATACTTTTGGTAGGACTCGATGACTTGATAAAACAAATCTGTCTTGGAGCTCAAATCGCTGTGGTAGAACCTTAGCTTTGAACAAGAGGCCTTTCTCTGCAGTGGGAGCCTACCGCGTATTGCTTGCTCGGGTTTTCTCAACACTTCTGCCCTTGCACAATGTCGGCTTCGAAATTAGAGTAGTATCATTCGGCTCTGTCTCCACACTCCGGTGTGCTGGCTTGTGATTCACATCACAAGCATGACGGTCCCTCACCGATCCCCTGGCCATAAGGTGCCTGTCTAAACGGTCTCTAATCGGATCAAGAACAATTGCCGTTTCGCGAACAGTAGCACAGTCCGGCTGCCCCTGGACATCGGATGTGTCGGTCGCCATCTCGGTATTCAGTGCAGGCGACTTGGTTCAGTCATTCGCTTGTTGCAACATCGTTCAACACCTTGAGCACAAGAGTGTTATTGAAGGAGGAAATGTGAATCTAGCTCTTAGGCTACTCAAACAAGTTGGGCTTTCTAACAAACGTCGAGGACTCCGTTAGACCGTGGGGGCGAGTAGACATACTTATAGGGTCTGTTAGCGCTGTTCCGGATCCTGCATAACGATAATGGAATGAGCTTGGCCGGTTGGCGCAGTATGCTTCGCCGAGGCGGGATAACGAAAATTGTGTCTCGTCCATTGCAGCAGAGAGATGAAAGAAGGCACCAGATAGGCTTGTGCCTGGATGTCCATTTCAGAGGGTAGAAATGAGTGGAAGATTCACCAAGCCTTCTCTCTCCAGTACGTGAATGGCCATTGTCTTGACTCAGGCAAGACATAGAATCAGCTTTTGTGGGTTCCCATTGGGGCCTACGTTTTTCCCCATCGCGCATGGATGACGAATGCTATTATGGCAATGTCACGCCAATGATTGCCACTCAAAGAACCAGTTTTTCAGCCTGCTAACCCTCAAGCAAGGCGCTCTTCATGCACAGCCCCAACCGGTCGCAAAGAGCAATCATGCTCCACAGTGCTTTTCTGCCTACATATCCCCGCATCATGCACGTACGTGTCAAACCAATGGTGGACTAAGACAACTGGAGAGGAATAAGGGCCAATTGATGACTATTCTAGGGTGAGATGCTTGCCCTCCAAGTAGATACGTGAGAACAGGGACGAATCACTGATCAATCGTGAAATGCCTGTGATAGCTGGCGCTAAAGCCCATAACCTAGGCACCCTCAAACTTCGGCCGATTATGTTCCTATGCAGCTCTAATCAAGGCTTGGAAAGGTTAAGGCGCAGTGGGATTGGACCCTCCGAGGAATCCTTAAGATCAGGTTGTCAATCATGACCCCCATCGCCATCAAGAGGCGCGGAATTGGCGATGAAGGGTATTCGCATGTAGCATATCATCGATTACGCCTTTGGGAAGTCAAGTTTCAGGAAAACATTGATAGATGGCTGTTATTCGGCGCTCCTCAAGTCCCATCCAGTATGAATGATTACTCAAGAGGTAATCTACGCTGCAAACCGAAGGGTATCAGATCGGTGCCATAAGAGCAATTTCAAATGTAGTACAGCACTGGGGGACTCGCGAGATCAATCTATAAGGGCATGCACTTACAACTGGCGAAAGTTGGGAGACTAATGTCCACCTCTGTGTAGCGGGCCAGTTTGAAGGTAGTTTGACATCAGGGTAGTGTTATCCGACTTGAATTCTCGTCGATGTCGGCGCCGTTGAACCAAAATCTCGTACATACATATTCTGAAGCTCGGTTTGAGATACGCGTCCAATGTGAAACATGATAAAATTACGCCCAAGTCCAGGAATTAGTAATTAAAAACTATGGGTCTAGCGTTGGACATCTCGAATAGAATGGGAACCCCAAGTTTTCATACAAACATCCTCACAAGTATGTTACCGTCCTATCCCGCCCGTGATCAGTACGTATATTAGTGTTACTTAGTCTGAACTAGTTCACTATCAAGTTTGTGGCGGCGTCCATGTTGTTCATCGCAAGTCCTCCATACATGCCTATATTCCACGCCACGTCTGTCGGTGGGTTAGGAGCGGTATGCGAAGTAATTCTCCTATCGATGAACTCGCCGATCTTATGCGCCTCGACGTACATGACACCAGTCGGACCGTAGCAGATGTAGCTTCATCCAAATGTCAGCATGAACACGTTTGATGAGATAGCCTTTAGAACGCTGGACTTACTAGCCTCTTGAAGGACGGCCCGCATCGTTTTCCGCCTTCACATAATCTTGAAGAAGCAGGTTTTGGAAGTTGCCGCTGTTGCTCCTTGGGGATGGTCAGATTGATTCCGCCGCAGGAGCTTGGGAGATACGTACGTCCGGATGAAGTCGGCATACTCGCGGTTGGTCGCCGTGTTTGTCTTGGTGATTTTGGCTTATGACATTCAGCAAAACTGTGATCAACGATGTTCTAAGACTTACCCTGGAAGTATACTGTCTCGAATTCATCCTGGTTCACTAAATTCACGCCCGTCTTCCTGCGGACATGGAAGTCAGAACCTATCATGTTCTCGTTCCCCGTTTTCTCCTGTCCATCGGTTAGCAAAAGACGTCCTTTACCAAACCATATCCAGAAAATCATCGTTCGTACCCACACAGCGTTTTTCTGACGCTGGTTTGCCAAGTATTGGGCATATGCCATGATGATGTCCGTCATGCCTAGCTCTGACATATAGACGGTCACGTCTGGGAACGAACTACGGAAGACTGCTTAGTTCGTTGCGACATGTTGAGCACCGTTGTTCAGCATGTCCTGCAGATCTTGATCAGTGACGGCGAGGTTGCCCATATTAACAGTGGTTTAAAAAGTCGCGGATATATTAGCAAAAGTCTCAGTCAAGCTTTGGAGCGTGAACAGTTTAGGATGTCAAGGTCTTTATACACCAAATGGACATCCAGTGAGTTGCTAAACGAGCTGAAGATTCAGCTCGTTTCGCCGAAAAGGCGTTTGTTTGCTACGGTGAGGACACCAATCATCTAGCCAAGATTAGCGTTATGTGATTGGTTGATTGGTGTCCTTACCATAGCATACAAAAGAACGTGTCGGCGAAACGAGTAGCTGCAGAACGCACGGGTTATCGAGCGAAATGAAGAGCAGAGGCTGAGAAATGAGGCGAGCTGTGATGTGGATGGCTTGGTGCATTTCAACGACTGGTCACGATCTATGAGCAACGTTGAGACCACAGTTCATGATGAGCTCGCATCCACAGCATCGATTGAATTATGCTTGCCATATAATACTAACAGTCAAAATCCGACAACATATTTGACAATACGCAAAGAGCGCAGCGCACATAATTGCCCGCCGCGGTGAAAAAGCGTCTGGCGGTTTTGTGCGGTAGGCGGCGTCATGGTGGGGGGTTGGTTTTGGGGTTTCGGCGAAAGCAATGATATGAAGGCTGGCTTCTGTGAGGAACGCACAGCGCTATATTTTGAAATTGTTCTTCAGCTCCTGCATGGCTGATGCGCGCTCTCATTGGTCGGCTCCAAAGTGCAAGAGCCTAGAACAGCAGCTGAATGCATTTTCGCTGACAACATGCATGTTCCTTCAGCTAAATTTCTCGTCACACCGGACAGCCGAATGATAGTGTTTGATATTCCTTCAAATCAAGCGAGCACATCAGCGCGTGCTGAAGCGGGCTTTTGACTGTGATCGAGATGCAGCTGATCAAGGGGAGCTGATCTCTTGCTGAATAAAGCCGGTTTGGCTGAACCAGAAACAAACAACCTCTTCCTAAAATCAGACCCAAGCCAATCCATAGTCGTTGAGCAGTGGCTTCGACTTGTTGGACCTCCCGCATTGTAACCGACCGTTGAGAGTATGCAAGTGTCATGGTGTATCAACCTCTAGTAGTACTTGCTTTAATTTGTATTTGCATAACGTGACAATATCGTGCATAGCAGACGGGATTGACGAAGGGGCGATCGTCGATCTAATAGTCACGTGATTTCGCGTCTCTTAAGCGTGATGTATGTGGCTGATCGCGCTCTAGATAGGGCTGTTGTAAACAACACGATATAATATATAGAAGCCCCTTTACATCTCACTACTCTGTCTTTCAAGCAAAGCCAATCCTCACCAGTTCACCAACTACCATAAGACTACCAAAATGCCCAAAGCAGCGCGTCGTACTAATGGTCCAGCCTCCGCATCGAACCGCAAAGAACCCTACACCAAATCCTCCCCTAAGAACAACGCCACGGCTGACAAAGAGAACGTCAACCCCATCTCAACTTTTGCCTCTACTTCCCAAATTTCCAAAGGTGACTACCGCGACATCGTCCTCGACGAGATCAAAGGCGAAGTCCCCTGCTACGACAACGCAGCCACAGTCCGCCGCAAGCTCAAGAAGCTCCTTGACGAGAAATCTACCATTCCCGGCACCAACAAGAAATGGAGCCAAGCGTCCATGGCAGCCGAGATGAAGGAGCTTGAGAAACGAAGCCATCCAGTTGAATACAATAGGAATGCCGTGAATGGACCAACTCATGGGTCATTGCAAAACTTTCTCAAGAAGACAGGGTTGATGGGCGGCGGTGACAGCCCCTGCTATTACTTGGGATACGTGATGCTGGAGAAATTGAGAATTTATAATGGGGAGAAGAAGAGTAAGCCGAGGTTGGAGGCTGAGCAGAGGTAAGTCAACGACTCTCTTCTAATTTATGCACACAATTGAGGATCCTCGCCAACCTCACACCTTCCTTTCGACCAGGGACCCTGGCCGTCACCATCCTGTGACTTGATCTACCACTATTCTCTACCCCTCTTACCCCCCACAATCTATATAATTTCTAATCACCAATTCTCTAACTTCCTATCTCTTTTAGAATCCCTACCGGACACATGAGATGGGACCCAAGTACTACCCACATGTGGTGCGGACCCGGTCTCCCCCCTCCATCGATGGATGAGATGAACAACGAGGGAAGATAAATACAGAACGGAAGCTGGCCGTCATGTTGGATGGAAAAGTTGTAACATATTTTCATGGCGAAGAGGTGTATTGTTATTAGAGCCAGCTCGATTTTCGACTTGAAACTCAATCGATCATGCACATTAGCGAAGAGTTGGAGGCAAAATAGTTGGAAGCCTGTAGTAAAAGGAACTTAGCGGTTTTTTATTCCCTAATTACTTGTAATTAATCCTTGGACATACAACCTAGCGCTTATGAGAGTATTTAATACTTCTTTTTCTTTCTTCTTTTCTTTGCTTCCTTATATTCGTCTTATGTATTAGATCTCTATTATAGATTAAAGCTTATAACCATTTGGGTCGTGCGCTTAGTCCCTGACAGCATCATAACCGCTACTTCGTGGTCCTAGACATCACGAAGGGTTATTCCCTCAGACGTTCTCCACAGTCTGTGCTAGGTTTTTATCCACCCAGACCTCCCCATTAGGGATACTGCCCTCTGCCTGCGGCTGCGACGCCACAGGTCCCATGGCAAAGGCCTGATGCTGATTCGCATGAGCTACAATTCCCCAGGCATCGGTATTGGCAAAATTTGTTTCCGACTCGCCTCTTGCGTGATCAGCGTCTTTGGATTGGCGATAACTTTTGCTCCTCGAACCAGTGGAGCCCAGGGAAAGGATAGAGCGGAAGCTACGCATAATGCTCTCCAACGAAGTGCCCTGCAAGAGCGGCCGAAGCGCAGGAAGACATATGGCAACCATAGCTACGCCCATCTCAAGCATACCCCAAAACATAAGGATGCTGACTATTCCTATGGGATGTCAGCCAAGCATGGAAGAGGATATGGTGTGAAATGAGACAAAGGATAGACATACCTATATCATCACTAGAGTCGACCCCCGCCACCTGTGACTCTGAGAACACTACAATTGTCAGTTGACCTTTGAGAGAAACGAGATAGGGTTCTCACAGGCCGGGCCGAGGATTTCCGCAAATATGGCCATGCGCGTTATGCCACATGCAATTGACCTGCAGAGATTCTAATTAATTGTTCACATCTCAAGAGGTGACCGTGCATACATTGCACCAACCAGGAACGTGCAGGTTACAGCTACTTTTCGCCTCGCCGACATCTGTAATGCCCAGATCTACACATCTTATCATCAGCCAATGCAGATCAAGGATCCGCTGAGGGTATCTTACTAAGGGTATTGGGAGAATCATAATCGCAAAGTCAACAGCGACGTCAAAGACTGCTAGACATATCAGGACTACGAATGTATCGATACATTCTTCCTTAAGATCTCCGAGTGTTCCAAAGTTGGCTCGAATCGATGTATGGCATGCGGCAAGGATGGCGATGAAGAACGCGATGGCCCACGCTATCACAGCCCCAATTAAACCCCAATTTGTAATGCTGAACGCTCTTCCACGGAACACACGCCGGTAGAAGAACAACAGAGATAACTTCAAGGTCATAAGAGCCATTATTTGCATAAGATCGAAGGGAAACTCTAACTACATTGTAGTATTAAGTCGTCAGAATAGCGAAACCCTTATACCACTCCGTGTCCACCGCATTAGGACCTTTAACTCACCTCTTCGAGCGTAACTTGATTTGAGCCATCATACGTGACTATCCCCATGCCAATGCCTGTAGGAGAATGCGTGCCGAGAGAATCCGTGGCCGATCCTGAGCGAATTGTTTCGTACTAGCGTCCTAAGAAAGTCTTGACAAGGAGAGTATACCTATGATCATAATAGAACATTCCGCAAGAACGAGAATCTGTGCAAGATGAGACTGTGGTGCTGAACGATGAGAAGGACGGGGCCTACCAAGGCCGGTACACTCAGCCAGTCATCAAGCCCAAAGTTGCTTTTCTTTCGTCGAACATAGAAACGAGCAGCTACCACAGATATGCCAAGGATCATGAAAACTATGCCTATAGCGAGGACACTTCTTCGATTAACGTAAGTCATGTTCACCAATTTACATTTGAGGTCGTATAGCAAAGATCAAATTGCCTTGATGGTCAAATGATGAAGAGAACAGCAGCTATAGATGACGAGGCATCGCATCTTGAGGGCAAGCATGGCACGGCACGGCATTGGGACAACCACACGCAATAGCGAATGTTTCGACAAAGTCATCGTGCAAGGGTCACAACAAAGGAAAACATTGGCGGACTACCATTCTATTTGTGGTTTGCGTGGTGACGTTTGGGCGCGCTCGGGAGTGTGAAACTTGCATATGTCGCAATATGGCACACACGATGTCGTTTGTCTCTCAAAGAGCCCAATTGAGGTGAGATCACCCATGTGGAAGGTCGGATGGGAAGGTCCGAATCCCACAAATGTGACCGACGTCATCTTGCATCGGGGCAGTCGGAGCTGAGACGGTACTGAGCGTTCTCTTCTCCTTCGTGCATCGCAAATCATTGACCAAACAACCAAAGATGGAGTGATCCTTCCCTATTCACCGAACTCTGCATGTGAACATTCAGCCACCATTGTTAAAATGCATGTACACAGATTTCAAGAATCTCCGCAATTTCGTACTCTGTGACTTTGATGCCACAATTCCTTTTGTGGAAGGCCTTGCGAGTCCTAATCCTATTCGTCAGCTATATCTCCGTAGGATCCGCCAGTAAAACTTCAATGCAGCGAATGTTGCCGCGTGGTGTGGCGGTATGCTGTTCCTCCTTCGGCCCGCTTTCACCAGTACGAAACAGAATCATTCAGATCTATAAGGTCGTGAACGGATTGTGGAAATCGCGGATTCGCCTAGAAGACCCATTTTGAGTCTGGCTCGATCTGCCATCTGAAGGGAAAGTGTCTGGCGTCATTCAGACCCGTATACTTTTAACAACCTCTACTAAGTAGAATTGGTCACTCTTTGCAGGGTTCGACCGTGCCTTATAGCGCACCTTGATCAGCTTTAATTGACCATACATACTAGCTTCTTAGATATGTCTTCAAGTAGGATCACCCAGCTGGCAGAGCTGATACAAGCGAATACGAGTAGAATTCAGGGTTACCTTGTGGAGCATCGTCTTCCTCTCCCCTCTTTCGATGAGGATGGCCCAGTCGACTTGAATATTGAATCGGAAGATATACAGAATTCTCGCACTACAGTCATGGAAGCTAGTCTCGAATTGTACGATCTTTTGTTGGGACCTTCGATGTGCCTTCGCCCTGTGGTTTGTTTGCCTCACTGTCCTCATAAGGAACCTTAGCTAACCACGTCGACTCCCAGCTAAATGGGGCAAGTCTGCAAGCTATTTACAAGTACAACATTCCTCCCAAAGTCCCATTGAAAGGAGAAATATCCTTTACTGAGCTGGCTGCAAAATGCGAGCTTCATGAACCTGATTTACGTCGAATATTGCGATTTGCTATGACATTTCATCGTGTCTTTCAAGAACGTAATCCAGGTTATGTTTCACACAGTGCTGCTTCTCGAAGGCTCGTTGAAAGCAGCAATGCGATGGATGGACTTGGATACCAGTTCGATGAAGTATGGCAAGCTTTTGCGCACGTCCGTAACACTGCACCCATCACACCATAGCAAGTATCACTGGTTGACTCCTGTTAGACAGTCGAAGCAATGGAAAAATACAAGAGCCATGAACCCGATAAAACGGTTTGCACAAGCCTGAGCATCTGATATTCGGTGGCTCACTGAGATCTTAGGGGTGGACCTTAGCCCAGAAAAGTGATCAGCCGGTATGGGCCTACTACGCATCTCGCCCCGCCATGGCAAAACGCTTCGCAGGAGCGATGGCTACGTTCGCCGATGGGCCAAGCGTCTCCCCAACCTTGCTTGCTAGCGGCTATCCTTGGTCTTCCATTGGCAATGGTACAATTGTCGATGTAGGAGGCTCAAAGGGCAACATCAGCGTTGTTCTCGCTCGTGCCGAACCTCGTCTTCGGTTTGTAGTGCAAGATCTTCCTGGTCCGATATCAGGCGCCAAGGAATCAATTTCGGAGGATCTACTTTCGAGGATCGATTTCATGGAGCATGACTTTTTCAACGCTCAGCCAATAAAAGCCGATGTTTTCCTCTTTCGCATGATATTCCATAATTGGTCGGATGAGCATGTGGTTAAGATATTGAAAGCCACTACTCCTGGCTTGAAACGTGGAAGCCGTGTTGTTATCAACGACTACCTGGTACCGGAGCCCAAGACAATGTCGCTGCTGAAGGAGAGAACGATTAGGTGAGATCTTGACACAACTCAACTATGGCTCCAGATGTCTAATTGTCTTCAGGGAAATGGATATGATCATGCTCACCTTATTCAACTCGCGAGATCGAGAGGAAAAGGAATGGACAATGCTCTTCGAACAAGCCGATAAGCGTTATACGAACCTCAAGGCTTGGGTACCAGAGGGGTCATCTCTAGCCATCATTGAAGCGGTCTGGAGTGGTTGATGGATCGATAAGGTGTGGGGCATACATTGTTCTTTGATGACAACTGTCTCAATTTTGGGCAAGGAGATAATCTTGCTTTATTCCGCTTATATAACAACTCTATCGTTTGCCATAGGCTCAATTCTCATCATTTAGATTCACAAAAGATATACCGAACGTATCCAACTTTCGCAAGTCCAAGCGTCACCAATGTATAATACTACGAGTCAAAGGTGTTTTCGTCTGTGAAATCTCAAGTAGATGCAGAAGTTGACTGTGATCGATGAATGAATGATAATATCACGCACCGCGATGGTAAAATACATGTCAAAGCCTTATATCCAGCACCACCCTGATTGAGCCCATCCCAATAACATAGTGTTCTAGCTCGATCCTAACACAGATCCTCAGTAACCATCTCCAATTTGCGTGATGTCCACGTTATCGGGTGAGGACGACACAGATGCTAACATTCAATTAACAATTATACTAAGCTAGTATTTAGCATCGGGAAACTAACAGTCTTCCCGGTGCATTATTCTCAGGCTTGCTGGTAGTGCTAGACTCATAGCTGTACTGCCGAGTACAAGTATAATGAGGGTGAGCTTCATCGTGGGTGAATGCAGGAGGAGCTTTCTCAAGATCGTATTTGGAAATCAGTAACGTGGAATGCTTTTTGCTGGGGAAGTCGTGAAGGAGTACAACTGTGGATTTTTGGTATTATGGGTTTCTGGCAGGGAGGTCTCTTGTAGAGTTCGCAACAAGCCGGGTTTGCAATTGGAATAATTCACCGATGGTGACTTCACTCACGTGTGTAGCATCACGTCAATGCTGCACTTTGCCTTCTCCCATCAGTAACAGCTGATTTTCTGTGGCATGCTGATCGTTCCATATCCTGCCCCGTAGGACCCAAACCCTAGTTATTACGTAATATCGCATTTGCAAGTATACACTGACAATGATTGCTCAGTACTTGCAGCGGAGATTCATCCGGATTGAGTAGGTGCGCATCTAGACAATGGTGATCATCAATAGAGTAAAGATGATATTGATAGGAATGATGGCCGTCATTGATCTCGATTGATTGCAGCAAATAAAGCGCGGCGGAAGTTAGGAACATTCTTCAGGGCGCTTCCAATGATTTGCTCTTGCATGGGTGGTGATCGGGCACAGACGCATGCGCAGATAGATACCTTAAACTGATCTAGAACGTATGCAAGCATAGCCCACACCTCTCGCACGATGACGTTTTCCACTGCTTGCCCCGCAGATTGAGACCCTTCAGATAGTGGGTGAAACCTCGTCGGGTCGTATCGCCCGCCATAATATACCTCCGTCATTGATTGCCAAAAGGGTGTGCTGCTGTGCCCTTTGCTGGGCTTTCGAGACAATAGAACTGCCACGCCACTACACCACCATATCTTCTAGGCTTGTTCGTCCTAATAAGAGTCGCAAGCAAATCTGATGTGGTAGATTTACTAGGCATACGGCGAAGTTTCTCCACATCCTATCAACCAAATCGTTCATCCATTCGTAATCATCTAAATGCTGCAACTGGTGTCATAGGTCCGTGCTTAACAGACTAACGGACGTCTCAGCCAACGGTGGTTCAGCAGCATTATTGATGATTCACGCTCTATGTATGTCCTTTGGTAAGCCTGGAGTTCAAGTACCACAAATCATTTCTAAGCACGGCTCGTCAGCATGGTATCCGTTCCTTGATCCTGCATTGCTCTGACGAATTACGAAGCCTTCAGTCACGACAAACCAATCACGCCATCGTCTCCATCATCGCAAAATCCAAAGTGGTCACCTAAAGGTACATCTTCCACTATGTCTTTATAGCACGCTGTATGTTCTGTAGCATATTCCCTCAATTCGCTCCAATCTCGGCATTGATGAAGTTGGCCATTGCCAGCTGTTTTATCACCAAAGGTGTAGAGTGGTGTATTGTCTGCGTTGCATATGACAGACTTTTCAACTTCGACATTAGCGCGAACAAGGACTAGATCGAAGATGTGGGATACATCCGTACCTGGCGTAGGGCATCGAAGCAATGATCTGAGTGTGAGACGTGGTAGGTAAACGGTCTCCGTTCAACAGCCTCCCAGAAGGTTTTACGCAGTATTTGCTGCTTGAAACTGAGTAACCGATATTCTTGGTAGGAATTTCCTGTCGGTCTTACCAAACAATGAAGTTGGTGATAAGCTTCGAGGAGATATACCCCTTTGCTATGATCACTTGGTAGGTACATGGAGATCGGCCACTGGTTCTCACCAGCCCACTCGCGGTCGATGGCCACGAAACCATGAGAAGGTAATATTTGATCCCATAGATCAGCACTCTCTGTGTTGTTCTTGCCCTTGGAGCTGTACGATGTGTGCCACCAAAAGTGGGTCCATGTTGTCGTAAGATCGGCTGTTTTGGCTATGAATATAATCACTACAGATTTCATACCAACATAACAGTCCTTTGCCTTACCGTGATCAGGGTGATGGTAGCTTGTTGTCGATTCGTTCGAAGCCAAGCTCCACAAAGAGACAATTGCGACCAGAACAAATGTAAACGATAGATATCTGGTCCAGTGATATTGATGGCCGGATTGTCTTTGTACTTGCCTCAAAGCTGAAACGTCTAGATCTAAGGCTCCTTCGGGTGACATTATAGAGTACTCGTCGTTCATCTTTGACTTAGAGTGTTGGCTAAAAATGTGCAGTTAGAAGATAGCCTGGATTACAATATCTGTTTGTCGATTCTTCTATAATCAGGCTTCTTCAAACACGGTGCAATATTAGGAAGGATCACCTGTGCAGTCTTAGGCACCCTTGTCCTAATTTCTTCACTCACCGCTGATCTTTAGTGGTTGACTTCCCGGCTGAGCAGGGAGAATGCGACTAACGGCCAATTATTCTCAGCTGCCAGATCCACGCTTCGAGGAGTGCTTAGGAGTTGCTATATCCTGCGGGTCTGAGCATCCTTCGCGGGTACAATCCCTATTGACTGCATCGGCCCAATAGCAGGCTTCGACGGTCAATCTGAGAAATTTGCTATGCGCCTGCAGCGCTGAGCTGCATACCAGGAGGAGTGGATGCTTTCTTGTTGGACCAGTACGACTTTACTACCATGCCCTGCACCTGCGCTAGCCGGCTGACCAGAACAACTTCCGGACCGCCGAGCTGAAGTTGTGTGAGGCCATAACCCTTATGGAAGTGTCGACCATTCAGATTACCGTACTGCAGGTATCTCGCCATATCCTATATTTTTTTCTTCTCTGTCGCTATGTTCACGCGTATACTTCGATCAATCCGATATAAAAGCATTTCGCAGACAGATGCAGAGCTTGCAGTGTCTTCTCACAGTCGTTGCAGCAGACTCACAGTCTATGTTTGCTACTTGTTACTCAGTCTTCTTGCTGGCTTGACCGGCTTTGTCATAGGAATTAATGTTTCTGAAGATCACAACGGGATGCAAAGGCTTACAGACACTGCGCCTCAAGGTATGCTCCACGGAAATTTGTATAACAACAGCATATCTAATAAATTTTTAGTACCCATCAGGTGGTCTCGCGAGACTTTCCGTTTCGATGAGAACTTTGCAGGCTCGCCACCCCAATCTGGTGGTTCGGAAAAGAGTTGGGATTCCTTGATACCAAGTATATACAACATTTCCTGACCTTGTCAATGCTTTGGCGTCTAAACTCCGATCCTAGATGGACTTGGCTATGTCAGGAATCCAACATTGGCGCCAAACTTGTCACTTGTTAGCAGTTTTCATCAATTGCATTGTCTAGTACGTGTTCCATGGACATCACACACGATATTGGCTTACCTTCCGCAGTATACACTTCGAAGAGCCTTTTATTCTACTTCTAGATCTGGAGAACTTGAAGATTTCGATTTCGGTCTTGACCGAGCCTCGCATGCGCGCCACTGCTTTGAATACCTGCGGCAAAGCATCATGTGTTCCGCTGACTCAACTATTGAGCCAGCAGGCACTCGTGTTGACGGTTTTCTCGGATGGGATTTTCGAAGGCAGTGCCGGAACTTTGTCGAGCTCAAGAGCTGGGCAGAAGGGTCGAGAGCTTTTGAAGCTCATGGATTCCTAGCTGCCGATCTATTACACGATAAAGACTCCCAAGTACATAGTCATTAGTCCATAAAATTCCATTAGGCTCGATAAGCTTAGATACTTGAGTACCTCCAGATGCAGATCAAGTCCCAACACCTACAGTGGCTTTCGACAGGGGGGGCCAAATTAGCCCCGTGGTAGCCCTCAGCTTCGACTAGGCATGCTATACAATACTCTGAAATAGGACCTTGTTCGATGCACGTGTGACGTAGGGGGCTGGAAACCCCTATGCAATTTCCTGGCGGAACTTGAGCATCGGTCTTCTTCCAGATTGTCCGACAAACGTCATAGTTGCTGACTTTCCTTCGCTAAGTATTCTGCGTTTAGGACGTGCGCTCTATCGATGTGTGGATCCGATCATCGTATGTAGGGGCCTGGCATTGTGACCCTTGGTTTTCAACCAAATTCCTGCAGTCCATGGTCTCACAAACCCCTTTCAGCAATTCCCCTCTTCACTTCTAGATAGTATGTCTAGATCTCGGAGTACTCACGATTACGCTCCCCTGTCTAGGTGCGAATGGGGCGTCGCCGAGAGTGAGAGTGAGGCATCGCTTCTCGCACAACGTCTATCGCGTCGAAAGAGCCCACCTAACTTCGTCTGCCTCTTTATTGCACTCCTGGCTCTGTGCTTCGCTCTCGGTATCCTTTCACGGCGGACCTTTTCACATTTGCGATCCTGCGAGAACCCTACGGCACGGCGGGAGTGGCGAAGTCTTTCCAAGAGCGAGCAGCATGATTATCTGCAGGCGGTCCAGTGCTTGAGAAATGTACCTTCAAGACTAGGACTGAACCAAACCCTCTATGACGACTTCTCCTACGTACACACCCGGACTGGCGACGATGGTAGGTGCTGTTCAATGCCGTATCGCTATGAGTGCGTTGAGATAGTCAACAGCACATGATACTGCAGCGTTCCTAAGCTGGCATCGATGGTTTCTTCACATCTATGAAGGTGCCCTCCAGCAGCAATGCGGCTACAGTGGCCATCTGACGTATGCACCCTCAAGGCCCGAGCAATGTCTATTCTGTCGTAATTAATAGTCTATGTGCAGGTATTGGGACTGGTCCCTTGATTGGGAGAATATAACATTGGCTCCTGTGTGGGGACCCAGATATGGTTTTGGCGGTAACGGTAACAACACAACCGATAACTCTGGATTTCGTGGCTTCTGTGTGACCGACGGTCCGTTTGCAAGATTCACAATCCCTTTCATTGGAACCATGGTGATGCCTCATTGTCTATCGCGTGGCTTCCTGAGTGGTGAGACGTTGACCGAATATTCACAAAGATTGCGTCCCTCGGCTCTGGAAGACGTTTTGCGAATTTCGAAATATGAAAAGTTCAACGACGTCCTGGAAACGGGCCCGCACCTTTCTTTGCTGTTGCATTGCTAGGACTTGATTCTATGGATAATCAGTGCATTGCCTGACCTTCTAAGGTCTATGGATGATGCTCTATATATACATAAAGCGCAATGACCATTGCAATAGGGGCAGAATGCGCTAGAATGGTTACAGTATACTAGACAAGGAAAAATAAAGAAACTAGCTAAGCGAGTTGACAAAAAGGGATAATAGGGATAAGTAATATTACAATACACCCCCCTAGCTTAAGCGGCAATCTGATCAGGCTAAAAGAATACGATCAGAAATATCTATCATATTAAGTAGCTTAACAAAGTTTTGGTATTTCTAATTAGGTAAGGCCTTAGTAAAACCATCAGCTAACATTTTTATAATTAAGATCTACTATATAACAATCCTTCTTTCTTATACTTCCTAACGCAGCTAGCAACTATAGACATTAATATACCTTAAACATATTAAAAGCCTTAGAATCTCTTTCTAAATAAGCCCCAGCGTCTATTAATTATTATAGTTAATAATCATATCTTACTCAGCATCAAATTTAATATTTTTAAAAAATCTCTTCCACTATAGAGTTTACTTAGCTATTTCTAATAGTACTAGCAACTCTACCTCAATACTTAATATAATAATAATAGCCTATTTAGATACCTTCTAATTAATTAATCCCCCATATAATTAGATAAGGAATCCGAATAAAGACTTACGCGTCTTAAAGTCATCCATAAATACAGCATCTAAGCTTAATAAAAAGATAGGGTTACAATTCATCTAAAAAAATTCAATAGCTAGGTATTTTAAATAATATAGATAAAAAAGAACTCAATTAGCTATATATAAATAAATTAATAAGGGATTAGTAAGAAATTAAGCCAGTTTAGCCATAGCAAATAATATATTAGGCCTAATAGTAGTAGCCGCAAATATAAGTAATCTAATACACTGTTAGTATACAAAAATTTAATCCTTAGTAGCAGTTTTATTATATAAGATCAGCTCATCTAATAATATTAACATCTTATAGTAGGGTATTATAATAGTAGTACTATACTTCTCAATAATCTTTTCAATATATAAATCCTAGTATAGATAGAGCGCGTTATTAACCTAAATAATATAAATTCCTAAGAACTAATTAAGATTGCTAAGACTACATATTTTATATTTTATAAGTAATAAAGCTTTAAATTCTAAGTACTTTTCTTTATCTTAAAAACAATAAAGCATAATAAAATTATTAACATAAAAAAAAAAAATAAGCTAATTATTAATAAAGAGATAGTCTACTCTTAGTACTAAATATAAACTAAGATCTAGTAATATTAATATAACTTTTTATAACTATAAAAGTAAAGACTATTTAAGTCTATAAAATACTTTAAATAAGAGGTAATATTAATCCCTAAACTTTAAGGATAGCTTAATACCTTTTAAATATTTAATAAAAACTTCTTTATCTATAGTATTATTAATAAAGATATTTATTATATTATACTACTTAGCTTTAAGTTTAAAGCTTATAATAATAGCTATAAATACTTAAAATATATAAATAATTAATATAATAATAATAATATCTTACTTTATCTTCTATAGGTCTCCTTTAATATATAGCCTTACCTTATACTTTATAAGATAATTTATATTATTAAATTTATACTTAAATACCTATATAAGAGGAAGGATAGATTTCTTAGTAGATTAAGTAATAAGCTTAAAAATACCTCTAAAATATAAATATTTAAATTCCTTATTAATAGCTTAAATAAATTAAGTATTATAAARGTATTTTAGTATACTCTTCTAATTCTTTAGTTCTTCTAGGAAATTATCACAATATTACAAATTTTTTAATTTTAGGATAGGATTTATAGTAAAAGCAGAATAATAGCTAGAATATTAATCTATATTATTAAGTATAATAGTATAGGTATACTACCTATTTCTCATCCTAGTAGGCATAATCAGGGTATTATTAAGGTCTATAAAGATCTTAGTAACGCACAGTACCATCACTCCTACTAAATAGTATTGCTATTACCTTTTCCTAATTATTTCTCTAGTACCTTTTCTAACATCTTCTCTAACTACTTCTCCAAAGATAGTATTTAGCAGCGATAGTAGTAGCTCTAAGGTAAATCCACTTATATTTAATAATAGCAGGGTCATATATATATATATAAATATAGTGATAGCCTTATCTAACTATTTATTAGGTAATGCTATCGTCGTTATTATAAGATAGAGTATTAAGATTAGTAGTTCTTTCTTATCCTAATTATAAGTAATAAGGGAACTTAGGATATCTTACAAAATTTTAATAATATAATAAAGGTTACGTTCCTAAACTAACTAAGCAATATTAATATTATTAGGTTAATAATATATCTTCTTATTAAATTTAATATCTTATACGCGTATAATATCCTTYTTAGAAGGGATCTAAATATAATAAATATTTTTTAAATTATAGCCTACTAAATATYTAARATATATATACRCTTAAAGCTTTTAAAGCTTTAGAATATTATAATTAAGYARATATAYTTAATAACTATATAACTTTATATAARTAATACCTAGCTTCTTCTTATATAAAGACTTAAATAGGGTGATAYTARTTTTAAAGACTARGGTATARTTAAGGATATAAATAGCTATTAATATTATTTCTAGCTATAAATCATATAATAAATTTAAAGCTATTTATATACAACGTACTTTAGTAATAATTATCCCCCTAAAGTACTTAATTTTATTATTTTAAGYTAGGRTATARAGAGCTATATAYTYTAAGATAATTCCTTCTTTAATATAAATATCTTTAAAAGCCTTTCCTAAGGCCTACTTATTATTAGTATATATAAATAAGACTTATATTCTATAATAATACTTAGCAAGATAGACTATTYATTAAATAATTTTTATAGCTTTAAATTTAAGGGTATAAATCTAAACCTAATAATAATTAATAACTAGGCAGACAAAGTAGCTAATATAATAATATTTATTATAAATAATATCTATATATATAATATTATAAGYAATATATTATAATAGATATATTATAAGTACTTTAAAGTTACTACTTCTTAAAATAATCTAATATGCTTTAGATAATTAGTATACCTTATAGCTTTAAAACTTATCCTAAACATATAATAACTTCAGTTTAAGTCTATTAATAGTAGAAGGTAGTTATATAATAATATTAGTACCTATATAACCTATAATACTATACAGATAATTAGGTATTATTTTAAAAATTTTTAGTAAAGCTAAGAAGGAAGTTAAAAAAGCTATCTTAGGAATATCAGTACCATTTTATATATAAATTTATAAAGAAGAAGAAGGGGTAATCCTATCTATCTTTTCCAAACAAATTTTCAACTTTTCTTTAGAAGTAGATTTTAGCGTAATAGTAACTATATATACTATTAATATAAGTAATAGATTATAGTATTTAACTATCTAATAACTATTATAAGGTTATAGTAAGTAGAAGTAGTCCTCTTATTAACTATCATCTATATATAGGGTATCCTTTTTAATATTCTAATAGATGCCTCCTTCTTTTACTTAACTAAATAAGACCAAATTTATAAAAAATCCTAGTACAAGGGTGACATAGCTAAGCGTTATTTCCTCTATTATACCTAATAGTAAGGTAATATAGATATTAACTATCCTATATACTTTAATTAGGTAGGT
>KE598564.1:1090110-1180862 GCA_000444155.1 Cladonia macilenta KoLRI003786
TGTTTCCCTGAGGATAGCTGTCTAGATGGTGTCCGACTCTTTGCGGGGTTCTTTTTCTTGCGCGAAGGCATTGCAACACCAGCGTATTCGTATATTGGGGTTTTATAGCTTCAAAAATGGATCAAAGACGCGTTGATAGTAGGTGTTGATGGTAGGTGGTGCGGATTTCTATGAGGAACGCGCGCGCGCGCGCACAAGTGAAAATGCCAAGATTTTGCAAAGGTTTTGCAACTGCTAAATCCCAAGAACTTCACTGTAGTCCTTTGATCCACTTGGTATTTTAATCGGTAATAGAAGTGACAGCATTGCAAGGTATGTCCAATCACTGCTTTTGGATACTTCTGCACAGGCCTAATTACATCAAAAGCAGGCTGATCAGCTCTTTTACGTTTGAATGGAGATTCGAGGGGTGTGAGTGCCATAGCACATCTTAAGCTTTTAACATCAACTAGCCTTTGCTTGTACACAGTGCTTATCCTTCGAAAGTCATACGTGGCACATGTTTAATGATTGTAACGAAGCTCGGACCAAATCTCTATATCTAAAAATCATGCTAGAGAAATCTCGAAAATATTTTCGAATTTGAGAATCACACATCGCTTGGTAACAGGGACCAGACTTTATCCAATGTAGAATTTGCAATGAGGCTCCTGGGTTAATCCATGCCTCCTATACCTGCGGTGACACCTTCTACGCTACAGCTTGAACATCCTTTCAGAGCTGGACTGTGATTGTCCTCTTCAATTATTGTCTGAACGAAAGTGAAAGACTACCAAGGGAATCCCCAAGAGACTTGATAACGTTGACATCCAAGGCTTTCTTGTCTTCGATGGCTATGCACTGAGCCATCTTCATTACGTTCTTGATCTATTCATCGGCAAGTCCCATTAGGTCGCGCAACAACGTAGGGTCGAATAGACACGTTCTTACCTGGCGACCATTGAGTTGAGGTAACGCTATCTCATCAAGGTCGTTGTCCTTGATCTGCACATTGAGAGCCTTATCCCCCTTTGCACGCACAAGGAACTCTCTCCAGATTCGCTTGCGCGCGGAGTGATCCAGCTCCGGGTATTCAATGCAGAAGTGGACTCGGCCTTATGGGAAAATTAGCGAATGAAGAAACAAGGTACGAAATTTGTGTGAAACTTTTACTTTCAAACGCCGAGTCCATGCTCTGKACGCGGTTCGTTGTCATTATCAGGATCCCTTGGTAGTATTCAAGTTGCCTCAGGAATATCGAAACGATCGCAGTTTGAATCAAATCATGGCTGCTCCGCTTAGACAGGAAAACATCTGCCTCGTCCAGCAATAAGACGGCACCCCAGATCTGAGCAAGCTCCAGTGCTCTTTTGAGGCTCAATTCTATTTGTTCCGGACTCGAACCTAGCTCCCCGGAGCCGAGCACGTAAAGTGGTCTTCTTACCTCTTCCGCAACAGCTTCGGCGGTGAGCGTCTTACCTACCCCTGGTGGCCCTACCAAAAGTCCTATCAGGCCTTTGCCTTTTTCGCGGATAAGATCATCAAAGCTGGAAGATTGAGAAACATGTGATCGTACTAGGGTGCGGACCAACTGCTTTTGGATATCGGACAAGACCAGCGAATTGAATATGTCCTGGTCCCAGATAATATTCGTGATGTTGGATACAGCGAAGGCACCCCACACTTTATCCTTCAGGCTGAACCCATAAGCCATAGACGGAAATGTCAAGATGTCATCATCAGTTAAATCCTGCTGTGCTATGGCTTTTGTAATATAAGGTACGAAGCTGTCGTTCGCCTGCATCTGAGTGTAAACGTCATGATCGATCACGATACGACCACGGGACTGTAGTGTGAGCCATTTGTACAAATTCGATCCTGAAAACTCATACTTACATTGAATTTCGAGAGATGTCGTCTGCCATCTGCTGACTGAGTTTCGGTCAGCCCAAGTCCGTTGTACTCATGGAACCGTTGCTCCCTGAACTCAAGCCGCTTTCGACCTCTGGCCAGCAACTCCTCTCGGATCACACTCTTGTCAGGATGATACTTCAACGGAAATATGGGAAGATCGGTTATCTTCCTCTTGCCTTCGAATTGTGGTATCTTTTTTACCGTTGCCTGAGCTCGTCCAATCCTTTTCCCGTCGTCATCAACATATCCACAATCAATACGAAGGGTCAATGAGCCATCTTGTTCCGTCTGATACTCATGACCGCGAGCCCAGTACGCACGCTTTTCAGCAAGCTTATCGAGAGCAAAGACAACTTCATTAGGGGAAAAAAGTGTCCAAATGAGGTCGAACGTGATATCGCAGGTGACAAGGAGGTTTCCAACAGCTTCCATCGTAGTCCCGAATTCTTCGATCGTCAACATTAGCGCGGCTGCAGACTGCTTTAACACTTCGGAATAGCCGTTTTGATACGCTTTGAGGTCTTTGGCTTTGAGCTCTTTATCTAGTATGACTTGTGTTCGTTCTTTGAGTTCATCAAAAGCATAGTACAAATACCTTAGTTGAAGCTGGAAAAGGTCTTAGCGGACACGTGCTTATCAAAAATGAGTTCGCTTATGGGCTCACAGAGGCCTTTTTCTTTGCGAGGTGGACGTTCTCCGCATCACGAAAGATGTCGGCCAAGATATCACGAATGGAATCTCCGCGAATGTCCACATAGGTATCCGTAGGAGACCCATCTCTGCTGAATGTATGACGGAGGACTAGAATGTACTTGCTGGACAGCTTCTGCTGGTCTGGTTTCGAGGCTTTTACGAGATGGTATCTGTGGGTTTTCCTAGCGAATGCTTGATGAGCACGATATCGAAACAGTCCATAGCTCGATCCACATACTTATTATAGCTAAACAGAGTAAGCAAACTATATGCCTCAGAATACAACCAATTGTCTTACACCTCGTTGACTCGGCACACAGAAGATTTGAGGTCCTCTTTCGTACTATCTCCCGGCAAGTAGCGGGACCAATGAATATTATCATAAGAATGGTCTGGGGGATTGGGCTCCGGCGAGGGGTTGAACTTATATGTGGGTGGAAATAACCCTTCAGACGTATTCATATTGAATATCAATCAGACTATTCAATGGATTGTGTGTGAAGCTGGGTCTTATACGATATGAAATTCTAGATGGCTGCGGACTTTTAGGGAAGTGGCTTAGTTACCTAGGCAGAACTGCAGGCAGCAATGCACGCCATCGAAAAATTACTAGCGCTTAGAAGGATTCACCTCCCAACACCAAGCAACCGTATAACCCCGGAGCCGGGTCGTTTTGCCCCCACGCCTCGTTCCCTAGGGGACCAGATTTAGGGGTCTTTTGCACCCTGCAGGCATCAGCCCTGTAGGGCTGTACGGCTGGGGGGTGAACCCTTCTACTGATGCCAAGAATAGCTGCCTGATATAATGAATTCAGTGGTATGAGGCGATTTTCTAATCGTAGTCGAGCAAACATTTCACTTTAAGCATCCCAGTGATTTAATATAGATGATGAAGTCGAAGAGTTCTGGCCTGGCTGGGAGGGTAAGAGACTTCACAGCCGCTATCCAGCCACCCGATGCTACTAGATCGGCAGGTGAGATGTTTTATGTCATGTAGTGTGAACAATGCTAAATATATCAGAAATTCCCCGACGAGCAGCTTTGGATGACACGATTTCAATGCATCTGCATGAACTTCCAGAAGGCAGCCGCCACTATTCGGAAGAGAATGTCTTTCATTGTTCTAACATGTCGCCCGATGGCAAATATATAATGCGTGCCAAGCTTTATATGTAATGTTGCTCCCAGACATGCTGGAACCTTTCCTCGAAATAAGAGTTCGATGCAGATATCATAAGACGGAACGCTTACTATGTTAGACCATATAGAGAAGAATCTTCCCAAAACGAGACCGGGGCTTATCTTGAACTATGGAACGTCATTGACTCCAGCAATCCATATCTCCAGGAACAAGGTCAATTACATGCTTCTTGGTGGCCTCACCAAAAACTGTTCAAGAAGGTTTCACGAGAAGATAACGTGCCAATGGTGCCGAACGGACTGCAGGACCTTCCAGCCTTGATGACTATCTCTGATGACCTTCGATGCGTTCAAATTGGACATTGTCTCTTCATCAACAATAGCGACCACCTTACAACAGCCCTCATACCTGTAGCTCAAAGCTTCATGTCTTCGAACCCTTTCTGGGAAGAAGTCACCCATGGCGGCGATCTCTTGTGCTTAGCTCGCAGGAGGGCGCCAAGACATCAAGCTCAACTGAGTCTCGAGTGCCAGAGTATATGCATGGACCACAGCAGGTCTCAGGAAGTTAGCAAGGACGTCAACAGTGATAACGGGTCACTAACTTTTAGTGACTCTCTGGACAAACCTGTCAACTATGGGAGCGATAACGGAAGTGATATATCCTTCGAGAGAGAGTCTGACAAGATGAGTGATATAAATCTGTCGGAAAGTGATAGAGCATCGACCGATTCTGACCACGCGTTTTCAGAAATGAGCGATTCTGACCCGGAGCTATCAGGGATGAGTGATGTATCGGATCAAGCTGAGATGACTGAAGATGACCTGTCAGATGAGTTAGGAACAGACGTTTCGGTATCAAGCGACTTCTCAGATTCATCGTCAGAAGCTGCACCTAGGATATCCGTTGCTCAGTGTGATTCCTGCGGTCAGTCGGTGTATAAATACTTGCCCTACAGACTCGGGCCCGGCTACTCAATGTCGTATTACCATTGTAAAACGTGTATCACACCGCTGGGTCCGGATCGTGGCACATTTGATTTGTGTGAGAAGTGCTTCGCGAATGATAAATGGTGCGGATCGAAAAGCCATCTGTTGTCCAAAAGGAGCGCTTCGGAGGACTACTACGATCAGAAAGACAACTTCGTGATAAAATACAACCCCTTTAAAGCTCGTCAGGACTTGGTAATATTCGACAACAGCACTGAGATGTTGAAGCCTATATTGCACCTCCATTCGAATAGTAGGAACTCTGTGCTCAGTGCACATCCTTCCGTTCATCCTCTGAGACAATTGGTTGCGTGGTTGATTGATGAAGAAAGGCTCGTGCTTATCAGCTTAAAAGAAGGGACAGCCACAATCTCTTCCCAATTCGCCCAGATAAATAAAAGTAAGCGAACCCACCAACGAAGAACTACAAGCATAAATACTGAACTAGCAGTAGCTTACGGTCTACATGCACAACTGCGGTTCTCTTCATGTGGAAATTATCTTTACATAATCTCCTTAGAGGTGCCAAAGATCTCCACTCATAAAGCTTCAACGAAATATGGTTATAGATACACGTCGAGAGTCCAAGCTACACCACAAGATCTTGTCCAATTCGCTTCGTACAGGTTGATGGACAATCAAGGTAGCCTTGAAATATCAGAACGGACCATGCTTCATCAATTCGAGCTTCTTGGCCGTCTTGATCCCTATGCGTACTTGCCTTTTTCGGTGACCTGGCTTGGTGACGAAGTAATCGTCACGTTCGTCGACTGTGACTATAGACTGTTGTTATACAGCATTATTCTGGCAGAAGCAGCTGTTGATACGGGGAAATGGTTAACCATAAGCGGATATGCTCACCAGGACCAAACGCAGTCCACGAAACTGCCGGCAAATGAACAAGAAAGAAAGCAAATCAGGACTCACCCATGCGTCTTGAAATATTCAACACTTCTACCAAAAGAAGTCAGACAACAACAGGTACAGCTCATTGGCTTTCTGATGGACCACATCCTCATCAGCAGGCTTTTCTTTCGGGATAGGGAAGGCTTTGCAATAAAAGTAGGAACCTTAAGCTCGATTAGTTCTCCGAATGGGGTCGTCAACGATGTTAGAAAGACGCAAGAGAAGGCAAAAAACCATTCAGAACCGCCTCAAAGTATTCGAACTTGTACAGATACAGCTCCTACCGAGGTTGTTCTCTCCAGAAATATCGAGCCTGACTCACACGGAAATTGGACCGAGGATCTTCTCACAGCTGCAGCAGATCGAGCTATGCGAAGAGCAGAATGCAATAATTGCATTGATATAACGCGCAGACTGTTCACTTTCAAGGTGAAGACATCTCAAATGAACATGACGAATACTGGAGAACAGATTGATGCAATGACCTGGGACACTAGACTCCGCGACCTAGTAGAGGCTGCCTCTTTGGGTTGCCCCTTCTGTAGTTTTATTACCTATCATGTCTTTCTCCGTCACTTTCATTACTTTTTTGAAGACCGGAAACCGGGGTGGAATCGCTGGCATCCTAGCATTGTACAAATCGAGCAGTCACAACGGCTAAAGGCTGCTTCTGGTGGCCTGCTTCAACATCCCGAGGATCCAGAAGTTGATATAATCTCGTTCGGTGTGGCACCGAGCCATACCAATGGCTCACGACTCCCAGATTTGGACATATTCCGAATCTTTCCGAACAGCCTGGGGATACATAAAGAAACAAGACGCAAGACTGGCATGACACCTGGGGAACTTACTGTAGAGGTATCTACGACCAAAGGTATGAAATGCGTGTGTTAATCCATAGCTGCGAGGAGCAAGAGTCTTACCAAGCTTACATACTTCAGAGGATCCTGCAGCCGAATTTATCAATAATCGGCCCATTGAACGTGACCAGGGATCCCCTGAGAGTTTCGATATAGCTAGAGCATGGTTGGAGGAATGTTGCCAAAATCATGAGCAGTGCGCAAGTGAAGAAGAACCACTGCTACCTACCAGAGTTCTCGATGTTACTGATGCCGACAATATCAAACTTCTCATCTCTGGCGGTCGTGCCAGGTATGCAGCGTTGAGCTACTGCTGGGGTGGAGCGCAGCCTCACGCTACTACCTTGCAGACTGTCGGGGAGTATATCAGGCATATTCCAGGTCTCTATCTCCCTAGGACAGTGCACGATGCCATACAAGTGACTCGCGAACTTGGCCTGCGCTATTTGTGGGTAGATGCGCTTTGCATCATCCAAGACTCGTCAGAAGATAAATTGAAAGAGATCTCCCATATGAATGTGATCTATAAGAACTCTCATCTTACCATATCAGCTGCAAGCGCTGAAAAATGCAGCGAGGGGTTCTTGCAAAAGCGGCGTATGCACAGTGGGCTCGAGGCAGGTAAAGACCCATTCCATATGCAGTATCAGTGCCCTGATGATGTTCGTGGTCTCGTGATTTTACGAGAGGAGGCACCATACCATCCTTACTGGGAGGCAACCAGAGCACGAGCATGGACCCTTCAAGAGCATGTGCTTTCTCCTCGTACATTAATATATGGGGCAAGAATGATATGGAGGTGCAATCACCGACAAGTCAGTCACGGAGGCACCCAAGACTGGTCCTTCGAGCCCCACCATAGCCAGGATCGAGTTTTCTCGCAGACATTGCCAGTCAAGCTCGAGGAAGAAGCAGACTTCCGTATTAGGATCTATCAGTCCTGGTACTCGCTAGTCAACGATTACACTCGGCGGGAACTCTCAATACCGTCGGACAAACTCCCAGCATTAGCAGGCATTGTCCAAGAAATGGCACGGCTAACAGGTGACATCTACCTGGCGGGTTTGTGGAAAACAAGCTTACTCCATGATCTGATGTGGTCACTCCACGGCAGTACGAAATACCGGCATTCGTCAGTATGGCGTGCACCATCATGGTCTTGGGCATCTGTTGATAATGCTGTGCGTTACGGCCGTGTCGATGCAGATGCTATACCATTGGCAACTGTCATTCGCTGCGACGTGGTGCCAGTTTCCAAGGTCTCACACTTTGGAGAGGTCATCAGCGGGGAACTGGAACTCGTGGGTGCGCTCTTTGAGCTCAGTAAGGAGCAATTTAGCTTGGCACTAGAAAGAGAACGCCTAGCTGAAGCGCCTCCTAGTGAGAAGGAAGTTGCGTTTGGCAAGGGTCACTGGTATAGGAACATGCTTCAGCAGGTGCTTGACAATAGGCCGGAGGCAGAATTCTCGGAGCCAGTATGGCCAGAAACAGCTTATGCACTGGTGTTATTCCAGGGCAGTCGCGCGAAAACGATGGTAGAAGACCTTGGGGGAGATGATTTCATCGCTCAAGGCGTGTTTTCTGGCCTGCTTCTTGAGAAATTGGGGGATGGTCGCTTCAAACGGTTGGCAGCCTTCTGCAACCACAGCGACGAATGGCTCAGATCCGCTACGTACGAGACGAAGCAAATCTTAATCATATAAGCATGCCGGGATATCATTGACAAAAGTGATTGCGCCAAGTACTGCGTCCACAGGGCCATGGAAATTCAGGATGTCAGCGTTGATATAAAAACCTCAAAATAATTAATTGGAGAAGGTCTTTGTCCGCGACATGAGGTTTTGGGCAAAACCTAGCAATGCCGATTTCACTGGTTGCGAACCTCTTTGGGTCGGTCTGTCAGTCTTTTTCATCGCCTGCCAAAAACATGGACTGGAAAACTTTATACCGTTATGATTGAACATACATTCACTATAATTCTGCATAGACCCAGTATTTTTACATTACCACCCCTTTATAGTCAATTGATTTCTCCAAACCCCAGCAACGCCTTAGTCTTCCATCGCCGCCAGTCTATCCAAAGCCTAGCAACGCCTTAGTCTTCCGTCGCCACCGGTCTACCTAAAAGCAACATAAAGCGCAAGGCCCAACGAAGGCAACGCAATGCAAGGGCTCACGATCCCTGCGACCTTCGATGCCCTACTCAAGCCTTTTTCTTTCTCAGACTGCGTTGTGCTATTCGGAACTGGGGATGTCTGTGCTAGCGGTGAGTAACTCGGTTGTTGTCGCACTCTGTAGCACTGCTTGAGGAAGTGGAGAAAGATAGCGAAGAAGGTTACTGAGACGACACCGAGAACAACTATGACAACAATCTCGACCGCGGTTTTGCCTGAGGAGGAGGTGGTGGTAGAGGAGGTCGAGCCGGCAGGGGATGTTGCCGCTGGGTCTGTAGGGCGTGAGGAGCTTCCAGCGGCCCCAGCGACAAGTGTCTTACTCGTTGGCGTCGTTTCAGGGGAAGGAGTGGCGCTATTCAACTCGAATGTCGTGCTTATCGGCGTCGTGGCAGGTGACGGACTGGCGCTATCAATTTCGAATGCTGTGTACGTAAAAGCGGACAGCCCGCACCCAAGCAGCACGGTACTACCGTCGTCAAAGGAGTATATGCCTGCCGAGGGTTCTGATGCCGGGCTTTTAACAGTACGTCTTAGCGTTCGGCTTCAGGAGGGTTAGAAGCAGATTTGCTAACCAGCAACCTTGACCTGGCACACAACCATCGACGGGCCAATTACCGTAGCCGAATTGTGTGGTCACAGGTGTGTCGCTCCAGACACCGGTACCGGGGCAGTATTTGACTGCGGGTGAAGTCGTGGTAGCGACAGCACAGGCGAGGCTGTCTTCGCAAGTGATAGAGTAAGCTGGCAGTGTGTCTGTTAGTAGAGTTTAGATGTCATAGTGGTCGTTGATGGACGTACTTGCGCCGTCTAGAAAATAATATCCGCAGATGTCATTGCCAGCCTTTTTGACAAGATCCGGAGCCGTCGTGATTTGAGGGTGTGCCGCTGTGGCAAAGAAGAACCTTGTGAGGATAAGGCTGAGAATAACAAACATCTTCATGCGGCTTAGAACAAAATCCTTGAACGATAGAATGAACCAAGGCAATGTTAGAAAGCTGGTAGGGACGACGCGCAAGAAGATAGAGAAAAGACTGGAAGGTTGGCTGAAGATTGTATATGTAAAGCGAGTAAAGGATGGAAGACAGGACGGGGAGTGGGGCCATTTCAAGTATGGAGGACCCGGGATCTAGAACATGGTAAAGTACCACATTAGAAGAAAGGCGTTCGAATGCCTAGCATGATTACTTTTCTGTCAGATTATTGGCCTGCTAATGAGACTAAAGTCGCCTTGCTGGGAGGTGTTCACCAAGGTAGGAATGGTGCTATCTTGGCGGGCAAAGACGAACCAGTGACATTGAACTAATAGCGAGCTGTCAGCMAAGAGCGAGCGTTTCCTTCAGCTGAACAGCGGGCGCGAACACGAATATGGGTTAGTGGAAAAAAGGGGCGTTGTGACAGCAAAGCTCAGCCTTGTGCGATACCAGAGCGGGTTTTACCAAGGCACAGAGGAAGGCTGCACATGAGGAAGGTGATTGGCGATGGATACGACAGTAGGCCCTATGGGGCTGTCCCCAACGCCGACCGATTTCGAACCCTAGAATTGTCAGCAAAGTTCACGCGGCTAGGCCAACCCCTGTAAACCGTGCATAATTGTTGTACAGAGTAAGCGATAACGGTTCGGGTCCTAGGATGAACGAATAGTGGCTACTGAAAATCGTTGCTAAACCTTTATCAACTCAACAGCAGAAGCTTCAAGATATAGAGCGTGACAAATGAATGTATAACGACAGCTGCCTGTTTGTTACTCCAAAAAGTCCCCAGGGCGTAGTTTAGCGGCTCGTTACCTTTTGAAAGGATCAAAAAATTCCAACACTTGAGTCGCTCGAAAGAACAAATTCAATGGGTTCTTATCCCCAGATTCCCTGTCATACATCTTCTAACCTGCGACAAATCCATTCTCTCAAATCCCAACCTACTCAGGCTTCAAACTTGACAACGTCAATAACATTGCGGCGGTCTCTCTCTCTACCTAGATATTCGCAAAGAAAATTGATATCCAGCAAGCCCTTGTCGTACATGTGGGTATACAAATGCACTGTGTTATCCCAGGGAGATCCGGTGAGTTTCTTGCCTTGTCTATGGTGGAGGGCAACATGATTCATGCGCTCGCTCCAACTTTGCGCCGCATCAAAGGAATGAAATTGCTTCTCACAAAAGGTGCATCGGTTGCTAGTAGGTGGTCCTACAGTCCCGAAGTGAGTGAGGCTGTGCGTGATCCATTCTTTAAGGTCAGCAAATGCTTGCAAGCAACCTAATTGGTTGAACGGGCATTCTAGTGTCCCCTCAGCATTCTCTGTTGAGTAATCGCAATCAGGAGCTAGTATCGTCACGGCATCCAGGTCCGAATCTTCTGCGAGTGATAAGCCTGCTTGGGATGACGCCGAGCTTTCTGATGAGACTGTAAGCCCTGGTAGATCTTGAGAAGTTGAGACGCTTTTTTGGGTATGTGAGCTCTGTGTGACCATCACCGAGGTTCCAGAATCGTCGGGAGAAGTCGCCTCATACCAGGCTGGAGCAGGCATCCCTGCGTCAGGGGCTACCTTTTGGGTTATGGGGTTTTCCCATTGATCTTCGAGGAAGACTTCCATTGCATAATTCAGTGGTAGTGACTGTGCATGGGTTATTGGCGGTCTAGAATTGACGGCTTGCTGAGGCACCCCAGCGACTTCTTTTAGGGGCACGGCAGGCTCGCGACTCTTCGCTTGACCGGGCAGATTTGCTGCTCCAGAGTGAACAAAGCTGTCAAACTTCGGATCAAGCTTCTTTCGATGCGCATTGTGGAGTGGTATTGATGCCCGGCGAAGTGGGTCTGTCTCCTCTACGTATCCACCTCCATCCAAGGCTAGTCTCTTGGATATTCCTGATCGCGATAGTGGTGTCAACATCGTTTCGGGGTTTACCTCTTCGAACGAATCTTCTCGAGTTTCTGTATCCTGATCTAAGATCTTCACTGCGCAGTTGTCTAAATTTTCGACTGTTGCGATCTTTCTCCGCTGGCCTTTGTCATAGGGATCTGCACATTTCGAGAGTTCGCGTGTGGCGCCGTCTGATTGCGAAAGCTTTCCAGAGACCCACTTCTTACGATCGATGGCCTCTAGCCGTTCGCTGTTGAGTCTCTTCGGGCTTGTACTTATTCTGGTTATAGACACTTCGGGTCTGAAAAGTGCTTCAGGCAACGGTTCCACCTCTTCCCTTAGCAATTGGGGCGAAGTCTCGCGTCCGACCTCTTTCGGTCCCCCAAGAATAGAGTCGCCAGGACTAGTATTTGACGTTTTGGTGTCCCATGGCTTGGTCTCCGTCGTTTCAGCAGCTTTCGCAATCTCCAGGGCAGCTGCTTCCTCAGCCAATTCTGCTAGAGAACATGATGACTGGCTATGCATTGTACAAGCTAGGGGGTAACTCTCGCCATCCATATCTGCTAGCTTCCAGTACTTTCCTGTCATGGCATCTTTCAAGGCTTCAGCCCCGTATATTCCGTCTAGATACCTAGTCTCTCGCTTGTGGACCTGGACAAGATCATGTCTGATACGTCTCCGTGATTCAATACCAATATCATAGTCTTCAAAGTTGACACATGCAAGTAGATTGTCCATAAGGTCACAGTAATGCTCTATGGTTCGAGTCTTCATGTCGGTGGCTCGAAGGACCCGCACAGGCCCTTTGGTGCCGGAGGATGGCGAATCTGTAGGTACGGGAGAGCTTCCAAGGGGCGAAGCAGGTGGTCTACTTCTTGCCACTGCCCTAATCTCTCTTACAATCTTCAAGT
This sequence comes from Cladonia macilenta KoLRI003786, assembly GCA_000444155.1. Classification (NCBI taxonomy): domain Eukaryota; kingdom Fungi; phylum Ascomycota; class Lecanoromycetes; order Lecanorales; family Cladoniaceae; genus Cladonia; species Cladonia macilenta. The sequence goes on from KE598564.1 coordinate 1,102,532, forward strand.
TTCTCTCTTCAATCATAACCTCTAGGCGTAAGAGGTGTTTCATGATGACACGCTGTGGGTCCGCAGCAGGTGTTGGTGCAATCCTATTGAGCTTCAGCACCGACATTTGATCGAGCGAGATCTGACATGAGAGATGGGGACTTGGAGAAGAAGCTGGTAAGGTACACGTACTTTTCAGCTACTTGTCTAGCGTAAATAAGAACATTAAGCGTCAGGTGCAGGGTCGATTTCAGCTTATTGAGGTTGTTCCATAGCAGGTTAAATTTCGGTTGAAGAAACGGCCATACAGATCTTTCAAATATGGCCGAGTTCGGTTGCCCAGACTTCTCGTCCAAGCCCATTCGCATCATCTTATCCATAAGAGCCAGGTCGAGCTCCTCGAATACGTTTGAACATTCGGTAACAATTGCACTGGTGGTGTGGAAAGTACTCTCGGAGCATAGCTGAGCCTCACGGTCTTTCTCAAGGCATCGAGCAAGCTCTCTGAGTATAGCAGAGGTATGGGATACGTCTTTGGATATAAATCTGATAGAGTCATCGGCATTGACGGCAGTGCGACAAAAGTTGTATGTTGTGATACTGAGCCGAGCCCCAATATCCGCAACCTGAAGCACAGAAGCGATGAGGCCGATCTCAGCCATGGCCGGGATCCCCGGGTTCTAGCACGAATGCGTGCTGCCAGGCGCGTAAGACCAGTAAGACCAGCGAGTTCATGATAGGTTAATTCTGCTGGTTGAGAACACTTCCAGACTTGAACGAGTTTGGGGGAAGAATGCGTGGAATGACCGCAATCAAGGTGTTCGATAGATGATCAAGATAGTTTTGAGGACGAGAGAGATAGCGCTGACTTGATATTCTATAACAGATACGACATGAGGGACGTAAAAGTCAATTTCCCAGGTCTCTTCTGACCCAAGATGCGCCTCACTCTACACCGCATGGAAAGCAGATGCACTGAACAGATCCACCCGCGATGCAGCTAGAGTTAAGTGAAGCAGCCAACGATTTGGAGCAAGCCATGGAAAGTCGATAAGCACTGGCTCGGATTTTCATCTCGAGATCATGATCATCTTGCACACTCCAATCGGAAGACAGGGGAGCTCGAGGGAGATTGCAGATAAGGACAACACAAAACCACCTGATCACGGCCCACACGTCTCGAAGCATGAAGACCGTGGCTGAGCATCAGCTCGACCATCTAGCTCAACTCCATCCTGCGCGTCAGTAGTAGGTATCGAAGGAAATCGATCCTGGGGTTTGTCCGGATTCTCCGTCTGACATGCTTCCTGCGGCCTCATAGCCACCAGAAATCGGCCTTGAATGGGCATCGTATCGGCACATTCAATCCCACCTATCCGGTAGCTCACATGGTCAGTATTTGCGTGAATATTGAAAGAAGAGAATCTGTAGAAGCCAAAGAAGAAGTAATGTGGGTGGGGCCTTTTTACTTCCAACTCTTGGCATCTCAGCCCTACATTAACTCCGCTCATTAATCCGAAGAGCCTCAGAAATCTTGTCATCGAATCATCAACCACCTCGCAATCCATTGACACCTGAGCTTCCATACGTTGAGTCCATTGAGAATTAGCTACGCAAGCCCACAATCATCTTAGCTCCTCATACCTGCCATCATGTCATCTACGGCCCTCTCCCCCAATTCAACAGGTGTGCTTTCTGGGAGATTCAGTCCCATGGAGATCCAAAGCTAACCCTCCTCCCCCTCCAGCATCCCCCACAGCAGCAAACCTCTCCACAGACCTCAAACCCCCCGGCCAAGCCGCCGCCGCAGTAAAGGTACCTACCACCCTCTCTCCCTCCCCTTCCCACCCTGCCCACCCCCAACCCCTCCAAACCCTCTTATCACAAACTCTTGCAAACACCACTAACAAAACCCAACATCAGCCCTGCTGCGTATGCAAAGAAGAAAAAGCCACTCGAGACGAATGCATGCTCTTTAGTAACAGCGACAATCCACAGGAGGACTGTGAGAGCGCGGTGCAGAAGTATAGGAATTGTATGCGGGGGTTTGGGTTTAGTGTGGCKTGAGGTGTGGAGGCAGGGGGGAAGCAGGGAGAGGGTGTATGATTAGAGATGAGGAGGCATTAGAACGGCGTTGCATTGGTATTGGAGGATTTTGTGGCATTTACGGCGGATGGGCGGATCGATGCATGGAATACGAGAATAGAATTCAACTCTGGCGATAGAAAAAATGCTTTTGTACAATATGGTATGATACAAGAATCAATCCCTATCTACAGACAGAATGGGTATATTATATGCAAACAGGAACGCTCAAGACTTTTTCGACGACTTGGCCGCCTTCGCATCTCTGGGCGGCGTCGCTCTCTTTCCCTTCGCTGAAGGCAGCAAAGGCTTTTTCTCCTCCTTGCTTGTTTTGACTTCTTTCTCCTGCATCTGTGCTCGGAAGTCAAACCACTCCTCCATGACCCCACTGCGCAGTATTAACTGCCATGTGCACCACAGGTAGCAGATGCCGAAGCCGGCACAGCCAATGATCACGTTCAGCACCACCCATAGATCGGGCTTCGCTTTTGGTGTTGGAACGAAGGCTTCTATAAGATGCCATGTCGCCATGGCTGCGTAGAAAGTCAGGTGTAGAAGCTGTGTTGACAAGCGCATTCCACTTTTCGCTGCTCTTTTACCGATGTACAGATCCAGACTTGTGGGCGGAAGTCCCAGTAAGTACGCCCATAGCAAGGGAATGACATAGTATGGCACCCGCAACTCATCTCTCTTCAGTAACGGGAACATCGTCCATACGCCTAGCATATTAGCCCATCCCACCCATGCTCTCATCTCGACGCTGAGTCCCCCGTCGCCGCCAATTAGAATCGTCATTGGCAGTAGAGGCAACAGCACACTCTTCTCATGAACCTGGAAGCTGCAAAGAAAAAAGCCCCATGCAGTACTTGCTAGTGCCCACGGTAGTAATTCTTTTCTTGGGAAAAGCGAGATTATCATACCCGCTGGCAATATTGCGACCAGAGTTGCAAGAGATGAAACACGTTGAAGTAGCGGGATAGGGTATTCGTGAAGCTTATGGAGTGTGTGGATGACACACCAGATGTTGGCCACTTTGTCTTCGAAAAGGCCGCGAGCGAAGGGGAAGACACGATGGACAATTTGCGTGAGTTGGAGGGTGAGCGGATAGAGCAGTGATTGAGCGTCGATATAGGGTAAAATTTTGGCGAAGAGAGGGTTGACTTCACGATCTGTAACGGAGAGGGGTGGAGAAATACCACGGTGAGCGTCGTAGAGGGAGCCAAGGAGCATAGGAGCGAATATCAGGGCGAATGACACGAGAGTGACGAGTGCTATGCCGATGAAACGGCCGAGGTGTAGGTTCGGCAGGAGGCAGACGCCCAACAGGTACGCGAAGACTGCTGGTGCGTAGTATAAGGCCATTTGCTTGTAGCATAAAGCTGAGACGAAGAATACACAAGCCCAGATGGGATGGTCCGAGAACATGCATGAGACGCTAGCGAGGACGAAGCCTAGCATAACGGTATTATATTGGAAGTGGCCATGATCAACGAGGATAGTTGCAGGCTGCATGAGGATAGCCACCAGCGCTATTGAGCTCTCCCATTTGTTCACACTTCGGATGTGAGCCAGCTTTCGATTGAGTATGATGGTAGCAGGTATGTAGCTGAAATATTCAGAGACGATGACTGTTACACGCATGTAGACTTTGGGAAGGGGCTGCTCCATGCCTCGAGACGAGTCTAGGGCGAACCATGACGGGTCAATCAGCGAACCTCTACGACGCTCTTTAGTATGCGAAGTCCAGTGAGCGTGATCTTCTCTTACATCTTCCCGAGAAGCCAGCTGTGGTATGCCGTCAAAGGTGGGTAATCCAGGCCCCAGTATTGGAGATCGTAGAAGTACCACTGGGATGTTGGGAGGTGGGTTGTGATCTCCATCCAATGTCGTTGGGCTTCATAATCGCCGTGCATTGGGGGGGTCTGGAAACCTGAAAAGCATCAACCACGACCATTGGTTCAAGTATGATTCGGTACCAGAATAGCCCCACAATCCTGTGCACCACCTGAAAAGGCCAACAATCATGAGCACCAAAGGAAGTATGACCCATTGCGACGTGCTCTTCCTTGCCGGCCAAAAGAACGCAACCAATGGGAAACCCGGAGTCTGAGCGGAGGCTTTCGATTCTGATAGAGAAACCTCATTGCCGGTGTTCATGGGTTGCGAAGGGTCCTTTTTCTTCTTTCTTGACTTATGCGGCGTCCCTGAGGAAGCCATACTGATAAATGCTTCTCTGTAGGAGAGTGGAGTTGCGGCACGAATACAATGGATAGATTGGTTCGCAACATCTAGTAAGCAGACCAAGCTACCTTCCTTGTAAGGCTGAGGACTAGCGCATTCGTCTGCATTAGCCCAGCACTAAGGTCCTGCCCGCCACGAAATTTTTCCTGATAAGCTTCGAAAGTCTTTCCCACCTTCAGCTTTTCACTACTTCTGTGTATAGAAGTCACCACTCTTGTTAAATTACACTATAGACCGACGACTTACCGCGCATCATTCAGTGGGATCATTCAGTGGACTCCAGTGGGATCTTCGTGACTGTGACCGAGGGTTGATCTGTGGGCTCTGAGGGCAAATCGATCTTCGTCGACATTGTGGGCTTGAACATACACACGTAACGATACTGAGGCACCTGCATCCTGCATTTGTCCTGAGGGAATCTACTGTGGGCTTTTGAGCAAACCAGAGGGTCGCCGCACATCTCTAATTCAGCATCTGTATTTTTATATGAGGGGTCACTGTACACCGAGGGAAATTTTCTAGCATTGACCGGCACATCATACGTAAGTGTTTCATTTGAAGATGGTTCTCTGACCTATTGATCCTCCTACTCATTTCTTTTCGCACCCTTGAAATATTTAACACTGACCGCACATGCCTTCCCAGAGGTTGACAAAACTTTAGTAGAAATGGGAAAGACAAAGTCCGCACAGCCTGCCAAGGCTACCAAGACCAGCAAGGATACTCAGGTCAAATCGATCTCATCAGTCAAAGAAGGCGCCGTTACTAAGCCATCTCAGACTCCCAAAGCCAAGAGCAAGGAGATGGCCAAGCAAGTTGCGGTGAAGGCCGACAAGAAATCCCAAAAAGGGAAGAAAGAGCCTACACCCGTATCCAGCAGCGGGAGTGAGAGCGAGGCCGAGAGTGATGCAAGCTCTGAAAGCAGTGACGAGTCGGAGGAAGAAGCTCCTGCTCCTAAGCAAGCCGCCAAAACCAATGGTGTCAAGGCTAATGGTGTTGCAAAAGCAGCGGCCAAGGTTGACGCCGAAAGCTCGGATTCATCTGAATCTTCAGCTTCTGACGACGAGGCCAAGCCTGCCGCGAAGGCTGGCGCCGTTGCCAACGATGATTCCGATAGCGAGGATGAGGGCACAAGCGAAGGCACAAGCGAGGGAACCAGCGAGGAAGAGAGTGACGATGAGGACGAAGCTCCCAAAGTGCCTAGCCCAGTGAACGCGAAGGATTTGAAGGGCAAGCTTGAGAAGGTTGCATCCAATGAAGTAACCACCCTAAAAAGATCTGAGGTCTCTTCAAATGCATGAGATACTAACGCATATAGGCCTCTTCCGATGAAGAATCAGGCAGCGACGCCAGCTCTGCCACATCCGAATCATCCGATAGTGAAGAAGAAGAGGCTCCCGCACCCAAGAAGCGCAAAGCAGAAGCCGAAGCTACACCTGCTGCAAAGAAAGCCAAGACTGACGTGGATCTCAATGATGAGTCGAAGAAAAATCTATTCATAGGTCATCTTTCCTACAACGTCGATGAAGAGTGGCTTACGCGCGAATTCGAGAAATTTGGAGAGTTGACTCGTGTCAAAGTTATGACTGACCGTGAGAGCGGGCAATCCCGAGGGTAAGTCATTCAGCTTCGTCCCTCGATTGATCAATCAGCAGTGTGTTGACGTCCTGGCAGATTTGGCTATGTTGAATTCGCCAATACGGCCGACGCTGTGAAAGCTCACGGCGAAATGCAAGATGCCGAGATCGATGGTCGTGCTATCAACGTTGACTATTCTAAACCTAAGGATGCAGCTACACCTCGTCAGGACCGTAAACAGAGCTACGGCGATTCTCTCAGCGCTCCAAGCGATACTCTCTTCGTTGCCAACCTTCCCTTTGATGTCACAGAAGACATTGTTGGAGAGGAGTTCGGCAAGCACGCCAGTGTGCTTGGCGTTCGTCTTCCTACCGACATGAATACGGGCGCTCCCAAGGGCTTCGGATATGTCCAATTTGATTCTGTTGAGGAATGTAAAGGAGCATTCGAAAAGATGACTGGTGCCACGATCATGGGCCGTCCTATTCGTCTCGACTACTCTACTCCTCGTCCACCGCGCAACAACGACTCTCCTGGTGGTCGTGGAGGCCGCGGAGGTTTTGACCGTGGAGGTCGTGGAGGCGGACGTGGTCGTGGTGGATTCGACCGAGGTGGACGTGGTGGAGGCCGCGGAGGCTTCGACCGTGGACGTGGGGGGCGCGGTGGAGCCTCGACGAACCGTGGTGGCGTCGGCGAGTTCAAAGGCCAAAAGATGAGACTCGAGTAGATGTTTGGTAAGTATCCTTGATTATGTTTGGTGGCTATCACTACCGGACTGTTTCTCTTTTCCTTACAGTGTGTGACGGTTCTACAAAAGTCTCTATTATTCAATCGGTTACGAAAGCAACATGCCTGTACGAACTCTTCTGTACTTGTTAATCCAAACGAGGTGGTTCGGATACTACAGAGTCTGAGGTGTGGTGATATGATATGCTGAGGGGAATATGGTGAGGGGAGATGATGATGTTCGGACTCGATAGACTTGCAATTGCTACTAAATAACTTTTTCCTGCAACATCTGTTGTAGTCCTAGACAGACATTCCTGCATTATCGACTCATGTGAAAAAGTGACTGAAGGCCTGGAACAGGAACATGTGGGATGTAGATTGCCTATTCCGGACGATGCATACGCCGCAACCGCAAGCGGGTTCAGGTGACAGCGCAGCGATTCTAGGGTCCCTTCTTGGCGTCATCTGCCGCCATCATGAACCACGACCTGCTGCGACGACCCATCCTCCTTCATTTGTTGTTAGCCTCTCCTCATGGCGATGAGCCTGTGATACAATAACAATATCGACAATCCCTGCAATAGGCATTGCGCTTGATGAACATCAGAGACAGCAAAGGGTGGAGGTACGACACTCGTTTGTAGTGGGGAGGCTCCACTGCGCTCCTAAGCCATCAACCCCTCAACGCATCCACGACATTCTTTGGTCGACAACCGACAAAAACATCATGTCGATTCGGATCGCATGACGCAACATTTATATATAGTGCCTCATGCAACCATCTCAGAATCGCCTCTCCAAGGCACGAGCAGCCCCCAGCAGTCGCCCAATCGATCAGATGGAGACTCCACAACGAATTTCGCGGTCATTGTCAGGCGTCAGGAGATTGAGGTCAGACGGTATGTTCTACCTTGCAGACGATTGCGAAGCATCGATCGATCTCGCCCTCCTTCCCCACCAAGCATCATTGCATCAGAGGCGTAATTACCCTTGCTATGGCTACAATATACTCATTCGATCATTACTCAGAATCCTGGATCGAAGTATCCTCTCAGCCTTCCTCGTCTTCTCTCTCCTCTGTCGCAGCAGAGGAGCCGAATCCAAACGCCCTTCGACTACAATTCGACCAGCACGGCCGTAGACGGCGCCGCTTGAATCGAAACCAGCCTCTTCCCCCTGGCCTCCCCATACGCAGTTTGAGTGCTGCGGGTAGTAGTCAAGAAGAGTACGAGGAGAGTGAAAGCGAATCAGACCGTATCATGACCAGCTCGAACGAAGCCCTCGAACAAAACCCCTGTGAAGATATCAGCCCAGTTGCGCCTGCATCATCGGCGTCAGCGTCCGAAGAGACATCATCCAACAACGCTGAAGATGACGGCGGCGATGATGATGATGATGAAAACTCCACAGCACTAGGCGTTCAGAACACTGAACCAGTCTTCACTCCTCAACCCAACGTCTTCTCTCATCCTCCCCAATCCTCCGCCAACCGCCATACTCGCTCGCTTGAGACTCGAACCTCATATTTCCCAGTCTATCGAACATCGCCTCATCGGAGATCCGCCCACTCATACCCTAATAGATCCAGAACAAGCCATACACCATATAATATGATAGCCCCATCGCACACCGCCGATCACGACGCTGCCTTACGAGCTAGTCTTTCTACGCTCCTTTCCTGCGCAGCCGCTGCTCGAGGCCTGCCCAAACGAGATAGCTCCACTACCCAACAGGAACCCAACAGAGCCTCCAATCGCATCGAACCTAGCTCTCTCCGTCTCGTCCCAGAATCCGCCATCACAGGCGAAGCAGCCCCTCCGGCACTGCCACCTCGTCCTTCAGTCCGCCGTCGCAACTCAAACACATCCCTCTCCGGCACCGACAAAGGCAAACGAAAAGCTTCCAGCTCTAAAGATCGGAACAGGGAATCCCGCAGCAAGAAGCGGCGAGCCAACAGTCCAGGCCGAGAACCAAATACTCATCATATCTCACCCACGTTAATGACTTGGGTGGTGAGTGCGGGTGTTGTGGTATTGTTCAGCGCCATTAGCTTCTCGGCTGGATATGCTATTGGCAAAGAAGTCGGAAGGTTAGAGACGGGAATGGGAGGAGGGAAGGAGGGCATCGTGTGTGGGAAGGAGGTGGGAAGAGGATTGCGGAGGTTAAGATGGGGGGGAAGTAGTGTCAGTGTTGTGAGGGTGTAGAAAGGGACGATTGCATGAATGAAAAAGACATGAATGATATCCACAAGAGGCAGGGTGGCATATATGCATAAATTGCATATTATGTTTGGGGCCCATGTTGCTGGCGTTGACCATGGTGTGAAAGATTCCGTGATAATGATGGGAAATGCTGCTCATGTCGCTTTGTGAATATATAAGCTCCTGCTATACTGCATACAACTATAATACTCGAAATCAGTTGTGACATTGCGACGTGACGTAACACATTGTAATCTAGGGCTATGTATTTCCACATACTACTTCTACCCTTGAAGCCAACAACTGATCGCAGACCCATCTCTGTCTTAAATATCCCACTATATTACTTCCTAATCCCCCTTCTATCTCCTCCTCCTTCCTTATCAATTGGCCCCCTACTCATTCAGTCTGATACCATTCTCTACATCTATCCTGGATCTCCGGGAGCCTACATTCAACGGCCAGCGTTATCTATCCCATAGGAGCACCGCATGGGATGCATAACACACATTTTGATTGATTCTACATGTCCTGGCTATGGTTGAGATTAGTAGTCTCACATACGGGCCCTCTCTTTAGTAGAAGGTTCACGCGCCGAACTGTCAATTTCAATACTTTCCTTCATACCACACACGTCGAATATTCGCTTCGGCGTCAGATCTTTTGGAATGCCAGTGACTCCTTCCCGCTTCACTTTCTCTAGTGATGCTTTGATGGCCGTATAAGCCGGCGCAAGTGAGGCCAAGGGGAAGATTATAATCTTGAAGCCCATGTTTTCCGCCTCTCGCACTGGAATGGTCGGCGTAGCGCCATGGTCAACCATGTTCAGCATCATTGGGAAAGGTGCGAGGTCCTTCACCGCCTGTCTCGCCATCTCACGGCTTGTGATTCCCTCTAAAAACCCTAGATCAGCTCCCGCGTCGCGCGCCGCCTTCAGACGTTTGATGGCTTCGTCATAGCCATATTGCTGCAACCCGTCTGTGCGCGCAATGAGTACTATGTCGCTGCCATGTCTGAGGATCGCCCCTCTTGCTGCACGGATCCTTGCGAGAAATGTCTCAATATCAACGACTTCCTTGCCTTGCAGATGGCCGCACCGCTTGCTGAGAACCTGGTCCTCAATATGAAAGCCTGCTACACCGGCACGGCAGTATTCTTCTACAGCTCTGGCCACCATGATAGGTCCGCCGTAACCGGTGTCCATGTCCGCGATGAGGGGGACTGATTTGTCGAGATTGGCTATCATCTCTGCATGAGCACGCATATCGGCTAGCTGGACGATACCCAGATCTGCATGACCGAGACGCGAGGCTGCTGTTCCTGCACCGGTCTATATACAAGCCGCTTAGCTCTGGTGGGGCTCACGAGGTGGAGTGAGATACCATGTAGAGGGCATCGAAGCCGACCTCTAATGCGACTCGGGCCGAAAAGCCATCGTACACTCCAGGACAAACAATAAGGTGAGCGGGCCTGTCAAGCAGGCGCCGAAGCTTAGTCGAAGCGGGTACCATTTCCTACTGGGTCTTAGCCTAGTGCAGAACACACTGGAACCCTTTACTGGAGTAGCCTACGCTCCGCCTCCTATATAACGCCTCTCTATTCCTAGGACTCTTGCTCCTCAAAGGTTGACCTTCCTACTACGACTAAGTCACCTTAAAACACCCAAAAGGCCAAGCAGATGCTCTCACGAAAATCGAAAGCGTCCTGCCCAGTGAACAAATGGATATTAAATATCCAGAAGTGGTGGTTTAAAATGGCTCGTCGGGTTATCCATACTACCCCACCTTACCCCTCAATTCGGGTTTCCTAATATTACAGCATCTTACGAAACATAATCCTCATATCGGAGCGTCAATCTTGCATATCAAGCGATCGCTGCAGATTACTCTCTGAAAAACATCCCGAAAAATCAATTCAAGAGGTTCCCAGTCTCTGAATACCAAAGGTCTTGATAATCAGCAACGCTTCAAAGGACATATTCGCTTTTCAGAGGTAATAAAACATTGTATACTCTCCGCGATCCAACCGCTCTATACTTATAAACCACGCTCCATTCTTACATTAATATTATTTCCCCCCATACCCAGTCGAATATACTCTACACATCTCCCCCAAACCCAACAATCCCCCTACTCACCTCCTCCCAATTCCCAAACCCCCACGCCCCCAATCCCATCTCTCCCTCTCCACCTCAACTTCCACCTCCCTCCCCTCCCCTCTCCTCCTCCCAGGCCCTAAACTCCACCCCCTCCCCCTCCTAACCCCCCTTTCCACCCTCTCCCTTCTTTCCCTCTCCAATCTCTCCCTTCTTTCCCTCTCCAATCTCTCCCTTTCAACCATTTCCCGTTCCCTCTCCCTCTCAACCCTCTCCCTTCTTTCCCTCTCCCCCCTCTCCCTCGCCCATTCCCTCTCCCTCTCACCCCTCCATCTCTCCAACCTCCCTAACCTGACCCCCACAAGCTCATCTAACCTTCCTACCCGCTCACTCAATATATTTACGCGGCGCCGTAGCGCTTCGAAACTACGACGTGAGATGGTGGAACTGGTGCTTAAGTGGGAGGGTGTGGGGGACTGGGCTCGGGGTGTGGTAGGGGAGTGTGAATGGCGACGATGGTGATGGTGGTGGCGGTGGTGGTGGTGAGGGGGTGGACGGCGGCGGATGTAGCTGTGGGGGGAGTGGGTGGGGGAGCGGGGAGGAGGGATTGGGGCGGGTAAGGGGGGTGTTGGTAAGAGCGCGGGCTGTGGTGCGGGCTGGAGTGTTGGTTGTGGTATTGGTGTCGGTTGTGGTTGTGGTGGTGTACGCTGAGGCATTTGCGGTGACTGGGCCGGAGATCGAGTGAGACGGCCTTCTTCAACCCGTTTCGCAGCTTCAATCCGTTCCTGAATTTCCTCAACAGCAGCTTGCCCCGTGCGGAACCCGTCTATAAACTCAGCGGCTGGAGTCGCGGGCGAGGGTGCTGGGGCGGGTGGAGTGCGTTGATGGTGGTCGTGGTGATGATGGGGACGATGGGGGCGGACAACGACTGCGTGTTGTTGCGAGAGGGAAGGTGAGATGGTTATGTAAGAGGCGCGTTGGCGGAGGGGAGGCTTAGATGTGGGGGAGTGGGTTATGTGGGAGCGATGGTTGTGGCGGGGAGGGGGGATGTTGAGGAGGGGATCGGAGTCGTCGGAGCAGGCGCAGGCGATCCAGGGGATGCACATTTCTTTTCCTTTTTCTTTGTGGTTATGCGGGAGAGGAGGGAAGGAGAGAGAGGGATGGATAGAGGTTGATTGTGGATTTGAGTGGGTGCTTGGACGGTACCGAGATAAGAGGGGAGCTAAGGCGATGGAGGAGGTACGTGAACGAATTGTAGATGGAGATGAAGAGCACGGCTATGCTATGCTATGCAATACTAGCTCCCCAAGCAAAGAGCTTGAACAACAAAGCCTAGAGAAACCAGAATGAGAAAATTAGGAACAGAAGCTCTGGGCTGTAGAATAACCAGGCCATGGGTTGAGCGGAGCTGGTGCTGCATCCCCAGGCACAGGTCATACTGACAGGTCATACCTCTCCACCTACCAGCCCAGTTGGACACAGCATCTGAACAAAGGAGATACGGTACGGAAGAAGCGTGCTGGAGAAGGCAAGCACGCGGGCGAGTATGTCTCACTTGTAACGAAATGGAAATAGAGATAGGATAGAGATAAAGAAAGAAAGACGGGGGAAGCTGGGTAGATAGTGTAGGTTGCCACGCAAAAAATACTGAGTATAAAACAGATCTTTCCTTTTGCAACCACGTATTTATTGAGATCTTTCTGCTGCATCACTCCATCTCTTTCGCCAGTATACAAATACATCCACATMCACATCCACGCCCACATCCCAGAGACAGAGCGAAGAAAAATAGTACAAACTATATACATCGAAGTTCAGAATACTCAGAATGACCTACCCACATGACCCACCTTCCCCACCACCCCACCGGGCGCACCAGGCACCCGCGCGATCCGTTACATAGGTGCGTGTAGGACCTGCAGATGATGAACATGATGATCATCATACATGGTTAGGGGATGGATGTGAGAATGGAGATGGATGATGATGATGGAAATGGATGGAGACACATGAGGTGGGGAGGGAGGCGATGACTAAGCCTCTTTTTCTTCACGTGACTTATCACCAAGCCATCAACATCCCCCTCATTTACAACTCCCCTCCTCCTCTCCTACCACCATCTATCTCCCACACCAGTCGTAGGCCCACTCCAAAATCCCGTACAAACATCCACGTATCCATTCCAATCAACAAAAGCTCGTACTCTCGCAGTAAATTAGGAACCTCCTTCAACATGTCATCGCCGCTGAAACTTCTCAGATACATCTCATAATTTTCGATCGAGGGTCTTTATTTCTTTTATTTTTATTGCTATACAACTGATTAACTTTACTGTATCATAGTATCGTCTCCCATATCACAGAAATTTCCCGTCGTTGCTGCCCAATACGGATTCTCTGCTGATCCAAATAGCTGATCTATTCATAGTCTCGGTTGATGGAAATGATAGATCTCGTTGCGTAACTAATCTAACGGCAACGCTCGTACGCGTCGTTCGTCATAATCAGCACTATCTTATTCTGGCAGTGTGGGAGATACACTGGTAATATGTGTTGCTGGGAGTGGCTATCATGCACTCTCATGTTACGGCAGGATGAGGTAGTGAGAGGGTAGCGAGCGTTATTATCTAAGTTGTTATAAGAATCAGCGATCATATTTATTCCTTTCGAGTCATGATGTAGGTATCTCGTGGTAGAATCAAGTATATTTGCCTTTATATCGTTCAGGCTAGGACTTTTCGCGAGATTGCAGTGCGAGCGGTGTTCTCGCGAGATTTGGATGAACTTGCTTAGGTGGATTTAGAACACCTACGTATCTGGTGAGGATTCGCATGTAACGCGGTGGCAGTGTGATATGGGCAGGAGGGGCTTACTGTCGCCTGATTAGTTAACCCGGTCATCTTGTCAGTAATGTTATGTATCCGTGTTCTCATTTGAATGTAGGCCGTATTCAGCAATCTCCTCAGAATTAACTGAAGAGAAGGAGTTGGAAGGAGGTATTGTAAGCGCGTCTACAATGGTCAATGACTCACAGTTCCACGATGATTACGTAGACATCAACAGGATTACCTATATTCTCATCCCCAGGAGGCAAAAATATGAAAGTGTTGACCAAAAATATTAAATTTCAGAGAACCAAAATAGCAAAAGAGTTCGGCGAGGCCTCGTTGCCCCCTGGTCGCTAACACCGCAGTGTTAGAAGCCTACATCTCTATCGTTGCTTATCAATTCGGTCGAAGTACAGTGAATCGAACCGGCGTTGCTATACCAAATCGCATGACCTGTTATACCATTGCGCCATAGAGGCTTGTTAGTGAGAGTTAACGTATTATACTTGCATATAAGCTTGGCACGTATTAACACCGCGATAGTTTTCCACACACTTCCTATGGAGAAGCCTGAGTATGGAATACTGTAGAATAATTTTGTGTTGTATCGCAGTAGTGCTTTCAATATGAGCTGGGACTAGTTCATCCCATATGTCTTTTCATGACCTAATTGATAGTGAAAACAAGACTTAGTCGAGGACCCTTGCTGTCCATAGGAATGGCGGCGAGACGGTCTGCTTATTCCGTTCCGGTCTCTAGAGACTAGTATGAATGCTATTCGTAGGGTTCTCTTTAATTTCTTTACAAAATATTCGTCAGGTGCTTTAAACAGCTTTTATAATCGCGACTGAGCCTTCCACCACGCATACTTTTCTCTTCGTCTATTTTCCAGTGAAACGGATGATTAGAAATTTTTTGTAAAAACATTTTATATCAAACTTATGCCATAGAGAAAGAAGGTCGTTTTTCGACGTCCATATCAAGAATTTCCTATGCCCTGTCGCATTAGGAATACATCCTGAAGTCGGCGTAAACCCGACGTCTTGGCATGAAACTTAGGAAAGGATATCTGGTTGAATTGGTTGTAGATAAATGGCAGAAACCCGAAAATTTCGACATAGGTCGAGAGCACCAACAGCACAGCAGTCTAACCCAGCATCAAATAAGAGAGGGTCTTTGGGCTTCGAATAGTCTGCGGAGAAGGTGTTGGCCTTATTGTAGCTGATGCTTGATTAAAGCCTCAAGTCCCCATCAAGCCTTTCGCAGAGGTGAATCGGCTTGATTTACTAGTAGTAAGATACTAGTAAAAGCTATTCGTCTTCTACTTCTTCATTTGCCTCCTCCGGATTATGAAGTTGCTCCCTCACGTCACGATGCTTTTACAACAGGCCCCGGCCTGCGGTTTCTCTGTTTGCAGGAGGGAGGAGGGTTGATAAGGTGATTGGAGGGATGGTTTGGGGGATGGTGTGGTCTTGTTAGTACGTAATAGTGTTAGGTCTGACTTCCGAGGGTGCTGGGACAAGAATATTGCTGTTTCGTTTCGTGTTTTTCTGAGGGTGAGGTGGGTTAATCTTTCTTGGGGGGGTGTGAAGGTGAAAGGGGTGGATGTTAGTATCGGCGTTTTGGATTGTGTAAAGGTAGGTCGAAAGGCTGGCGAAGGGGGTTGATGGGATAGCAATATATTGCTCCGCGAAATTTCTTGTGTTTTAATCCCTACTGACGACGCCACTGACCCCTCGACCCTTCCCTGTTGAATGGTACTCTTACGTATCTAAAACAAGCAAATCCAAGACGAACCAAATCCTCCAGCTCTTCACAACGTGTTGAGACATATCTCCTCCCATCACCCACTAACCAACCCAACATCATCCTCCCTCCTTCTCATCACCCACCCTCACCAACTCCGACACCCTCGCAATCCTCCCCGCCAACTCCTCCAACGGCATCCCCGCCAAAATATCCAACGCCGGGATCTCCGCCTCCACCTCCCTTCTCGCCCACGTCCTCAAATCAACTGCAACAATACTATCCACCCCATGCGCATGGACCGGCTTAGTGATGTCCACATCCGTTACTTCCAGCCCCGTTAACTGCGCTAAATGCGCCACGAGAGCCTCGCGGACGGCAAGTGCAGCGGCGGGGAAATTGACTGCTTCTTTCAATTGAGACTTCAATTGTGAACCTGTGTTTTTGGGGCCGGTGCTGGTCGCGCGGCGTAAATCCATGTTGCGAAGGTGTGAGAACCTAGGATCGTCCATCCAAGATATTTCTACTGCGCCACTGCGCTCGATCATGCCGCCTGTGCTGATGCCAGTGATGATCTGGGGCGGAAGCGCGGATAGCTTTGGATCAGCAGTATCGCTGATAACGGCTTCGAGCAGGGTATGGAGCTCATCCTCGCGCATATCCCGAATGCCCATATTACGTGCTCGAAATAATCGGTTTGTCAGATCAATGTTCTCTGCCGCGACGCCAACGCCGTGCATCCAGCTGAGATCGATCGACGTCGCTGGGAGGCCTTGAGATCGGCGATGGAACGCGAGGGCATCTTGGTAGGTGTTTCCGGCCGCGTAGTTTGCTTGTCCTTTATTTCCCATGATTCCGACACAGGAGGATAGCATGATGAAGAAGTCTAGATTGCTGGGGAGACACTCGTGGAGGTACCGACTTCCTTGAACTTTTGGTCGGAGCGACGCGGTCCAATCCTATGCAGACATATTCTCAAATGCTGCGTCTCGCAGGTTCATGGCAGCTTGAATGACGCCTCGGATTGGAGGAAGAGTCTTGGTACATTCTTCGATTACAGCCATCAACCGGATTCTGTCGGCCACATCACAGGCAAAGACAGTCACTTTTGCACCTTCCGCTACCATTTCATCCACGGCTTGAATGGCCTCGGACTTCGGGGCTCCTGATCTAGAAAGTAGTATCACTGACTTAGCTCCGCGGTCGACCATCCACTGTGCTATACTTCTTCCTAAGCCCCCAAGCCCACCGACTAGCATGTATGATGCCTGCGGATCGAAATGGAATGGTTTTGGGGCCGATGGTATTACCTACGATCATACTATCAGCTCTACGTTCAGGGGTGAGTCTTGATTAGGAAACGTACTGAAACCATATTATCCTCCCGTGCTTGGAGCACGAATTTACCAGCATGCTCCCCTTTCCGCAACACTTCAACAGCTTCGGCGATGTTGGAGTAACCGTAGCTCACGATTGGTTGAAGAGGGCGGGCAATTCTATCCTTCACTAATTCTCCAACTCCCGCAAAGATCTTTCCAGCTTCAACGATATCATGGTCATAGATTGCCAAAAGATTCAAGGAAGTGAAAGTCGCATTACGCTCGAAAGGTTGCATGTCGAGAAAACTGCAACCAGCATCGTATTGTGCAGCCAGATTGACGAAGCGGCCACATTTTGCAATGCAGTGCCATGACTGTGTCAAGAAGTCGCCGGAGAGACTATTCAGCACATCATTAACTCCATGGTCATTCGTCAATCGCATGACTCCCTTTGCAAAATCGGAGTTCCCACTGGAAAACACGTGGCTGTCCTCCATGTGAAGAGTGTCGATCAGCAGCTTTCTTTTCTCGAGACTCTGAGCTGTAGCGAAGACCCGTGCCCCGAGATGTTGGGCGAGAGTAATAGCCGCTTGGTCAACTCCTCCATGCGTATCATGAATCAAGATCGATTCCCCAGATTGCAAACGCGCCAAATTGTGCAAAGCGTGAAAAGCCGTGCAATATGCCCATGGTATAGTCGCAGCAGCCTCAAATGATGTATGGGCAGGTACAGGCTGGAAGAGCTCTGCTGGGTTCCGCATGTGAGAGCTGTGGCAGCCTCTCCCCCAAGTCATCACACGATCTCTGGGCTTATAGCGGTTGACGTTGCTTCCGACCTTTGTGACTAGCCCCGCGCATTCGACTCCCAGGTGGCCATTTCGGGTCTCAAGGTCGAATAAATTCAGAGCCGAAGCTTTGACTTCGATCTCAACGTCATTGTCGCTCATTGGGTTAAGAGCGGTGATATCTTCATCGAATTGTGGGTCTTGGAGCGTGCCTCTCTCATCAGCCTTGAGCTTCAAGACAAGGTCCGGTTGAAAAAGAGGTTCAACTTCGAGCTCCTGAGTGTGGCTTTTGTTCTTCAGTAATTTGTCGAGATGTTGCAATGGATATATTCGAGGAATGTAAACATGTCCATTGCTGTAGGCATATTCACGATCCGTGTTTGATGGATTAGGTTCTTCGAGCAGCAAAGTAGCAATTTTTGTAATGATGCTTGCTACAGTATGCACGTTTGCACGCAGCTCGAGGCTTGGAGTTTGGTCAGGATTCAGAGCCAGATCCAACGTCGCAAAGTTCTCGGCCCCATTCTCGTTGCGGATTGTCCTTGCAAAACCCCCAATGAGATGCATTTCTGGCTCTCTTCCATTCATAATGTCTCCATTTGAGACCCAGAGGATGGCCCGACTGTTCAAGACAATGTGTCTTATTGTTTCAAATTCAACTGGCGTTGCCTGCGACAACAACGGGGTAAGAAACTCAGCGAGTACGATAACGAGCTTACCTCTCGAATCTTGGCCGATGATATCGTTCACTTCTTTGATTTGTGGAGTTGCACCCAATGCTATTAGTTCCTCAACCGTTGCATCGAGCATAACCTCGAGGGTCGCGTTTCCCCCGGTTGGGCGAACGATTAGTACCTCACCAAGCAAAGTTTCTTGCCTGTGCGAAGGATGTCTGATAGTGACGGCAGGTCTTGTCCGATGATCACACTGAATATCCCCATCCTGGATTGCCAGGTCGGCGTTGGTCAAACTTGTTTGGACATACATGTTGGCCCAGTGGGCATGATCTATACCGTAATGAGCTTTTTCTAGGATACTTACGTCAGTATATTCACAGTGTCGTTCTGATCTTCTAGCTCACCTTCATTCCTCGCGTGTACACCATTAATGCAAGGATTACCGGGATCATCTAGAAGGAGCATTGTTCCGCCGCTGTAACCAGTCAGCAACTATCACTACCACCTCAATGACAATACAAATCTGCACATGTCCGAAGAGGATCAGGTCCGGTTATGCTTGCAACAAGGACGGTTGCAACCAGGCTGCAACTTACGGTGTCAGAAGGGTTTGGAGATGATGCAAAGCTTTCTCCGACTCCAACGAAGCCTGTGATGGCTATGGACATTGTAAGTACGCCTCTTAAAGACAACAGCGACTGATATTCCAAAGGCGACTCACCAAGCTTACAAGAGCCAGATCATACGAGCCACTCTCAAAGCCTTGCTCCGATAAATTCTCCTGAAAATCCATAGGTTGAAAGAACACCTTCGGATCCCATCCCGCCAAAATGGAGTAATCCGAATCAAAACTTCGAGCCACTCTGTTTGTGTACGTATATGAAGAACACCGCGGCTGTTTATCTCGAACAGTGCAAAGTGCACACAGAACCGCAAGGCTCAAGCCACAGGTGTCATCATCTACCGCCAGAATCCTTGCTTCAGGCCGTTTATGAGCAAAAGCATCAATATACTCAGGCAATCTCACGACAGCGGTCCCAGCAAGCAAATCGACGTCCATATTCCACACCTGCTGACTGGTAAGTTTACTTATGCTGTCATAATCTGCCTTTGTGAATGGGCCGTCGTCCTTATTAGGCATCAAAGCAACGCAACGCATATTCTTGACGATGACTTGGATACGCTTCGCTTTTGGGTCAGCAACGAAGATGGAACCTTCCGCAGTACGGTTGTTAAGCCATTTGGCCGTTGAATAACCCTCTAGCTCTTCACCTGGCTGCGTGGATATAGTGCTGGCGATGTAGATGTTTTCAAAGTACGAGCCCACCAGAGCTTGCTCGAGCGGTTTTTGTGGTTTAGTAAGGGCGGGCAGAATCATTTGATTCAAGCTGTCCAGCAGCGCTGGATGTATAACGTGCTCGGATTCGGTTTGGTGGGGCATGACAGCCGCTGTGTCCGGGATTCTTGCCACGCAGTAAGCCATTCTATCGCCACATCGGATGTTTACCAGGTTCTGAAATGTCGGGCCATACTCCATTTCACATGATTCCAGGTCATCATAGAAATTCTTTGGCTTTTTCACTTTGACGCATGTTCTTCTAGCAGTTGCGAAGCCGTCATTTTGCAATGCAAGTGTGTAATCTTGTTCAGATATCCCTGGCCAGCCTGAATGATCTCTATCTTCTAAATGAGTCACGATCTGCCCGGAACAATTCTTTGCCCAGACGTGCTCTGCAGGGCCCCTTGAGACAATCGAGAAGTCGTGAACGATAGTGTGCTGCTGCGCGGTTGTTGAAGGCGTAAATTGAAGCAGGACTTCAATACCGTCGTCCGAAGAGGGAATCATTAACGCTCTTTCTATGTAGACATTACGTAGCTCATATGCCGAGACTACTTTCGAAGCGTCATATGCCAGTTGATGTGCCCCTTGCACGGCCATTGCAACCATACCAGCGCTTGAGTATGGAACACCCACCTGGACCTGTGGACGAATCAGCAAGAGAATCCCGTTATAGTAGCCAAAAACAAGAAAGCCCTACCTTATGGTCTTCCATCCAAGGATTTTCTGACATGCGAAGGAAGTGTCTCCACGTCGGCTTATCCGAACTATCGAGAGGAGCTCCGAGAAGATCATGCCGTGGATGCTTCCGAAATCGATGAGCCATACTGAGTTTTGGTTCGAACCAATATCGCCCACTGTGGTTCCAAGCATAAGGAGGAAGATCTGTCAAGATCGGCGGAGGTTTACCGGTAGGCTTGCTGAGGGTATTGACACCGAAGATCTTCACTGGGTAGCCCAAGACCCACAACTGGCCTGCTGCTTGCATGGCTGTGATAGTAGCATTGTTCTCCCTTCGGAGAATGGAGTCATATGCAATATCTGGCCGAGCCAATATCTGCTTTACAGGCTCACGCATGGCGCTGTGAGGCCCGATTTCAAGCCATGTATCCACAAACCCGGTGGTCTTTTGCCGTCGACGTTGCTTACCCGGACTGTAATGATAAAGCGCCTGTACTGCCTCAGAGAACCTGACCGTAGAAATCAAGTTCTCAACCCAATACTCGGGTCCCATGTCACCAAGCTCAACGAGGTTACAAGTCACAGATGAAAACATTTTTACTCTTTCGTTGGCCTGCTTCGGCAAGGGGGAAAAATCTTGGATAGCAGCAAGATATTTGTCCGCCACCATCTGCATGTGATGGGAGTGGTACGCGGTATCAACTTTCAACTTACGAGCGAAGATACCCTCTTGGTTGAAGATCTCACAAAGCTCGTCAATTCCGGAGGTATCGCCAGACAGAGTCAGACTACAAGGACTGTTAACGCAAGCTAAGCCCACACGCCCTTTGGAGGGGCGCTTTAAGTACGGTTGAACTTCAGTTTCCGAAAGTCCAACTGCGATCATGGATCCATCTTGAGGCCGGAGTTGACCTCGATAATAAGCTAATTTCCATGCCGACTCTCGAGATAACGCCCCTGCGCAGTAGGCTGCCGCCATTTCGCCACTTGAATGGCCCACCACAGCCATGGGTTTGATTCCCATTGAGTCCAAAAGGTCGACGAGCGCTACTTGTATAATTGTGCAAAGTGGCTGACTAAAACATGCCTGATGAATGTTCGTGTTTACGTCGCGTTCAAGCTCATCTACAGAGCGTTAGTACTGAAGTCTGAAGAGTGTCCACAATCGATCTCTGTCAATGTGCGAGACCTCTCATGTACGGGTTAGACACACCTATGACAGACCAATGGCAACCGAGTGTCTTAAGAAACGTGTCAGCCTCAAGAAGGCTCGAGTTGTAAACATCGTAGGCACGAAGCTCCCGGCCCATGCCGGCCCATTGAGCGCCTTGGCCCGTGAAGATGAAGGCAAGCTTTGGAAGTCCGACAGTCCGAATAGCTCTGCTTGAGCCTCTGCCGAGTTTCTCCCGCAGGCTATCGATAGATGAGGCAATGCAATAGGATCGCCATTGAAAGTGGTTTCGCCGTTCAGCTATAGTGTACGCTAGTTGAATTAGAAATGCTTTCTGAACTTCAAGGTTGCTGTACATGTTCATCTGTTCAGTGCCTTTTTCTTGCAGATACTCGCTGTATTTCAGCCATTGCCGTTCGATCCCTTTCTCATCGTTGCTGGACCATGGGAAAATGATTGGTTCCTGGACCATATCTAAGACCCTTGTATTCGCACCATGCCGCGTTGATTGACTGTCATTTTTTGTAAAACCGTCGCCGTTTGGCAATCTGTTGACTCTCTTGCTATTGGATGATGGATCCATTTCGCCATGTGAATCAAGAACATATCTGTTTACGTCGCCATTCGACAGCCCGTTGACTCCGTTTCCACTGCATGATGTGTCCTTTTCGCCATGTGGAACAAGAACATATCCATCTACTTCGCCATTGGAGAGTCGAAGAGACTTGAGATGATTGGCACTGTCTCCAAGCACCACGTGAGCATTGGTACCTCCAAAGCCAAAGGAGTTGACGCTGACACGGCGAATCCCTTCAGGCCACGGTGTTGGACGCGTGACTACCTGCCAAGACCCATCTGTTAGCCAACCAGATAAGACTCCGACCTACGACTTGAATCAAGACCTTACCTCAAGATTCCAATCTTTGAAAGGAATGCGCGATGTTGGCTCATCAAAATTCACACTGGGTGGAATAAATCCTTTCTCCAAAGCCAAGACGGCTTTTATCACACCTGCTAGTCCAGCTCCGCCCTCGAGATGGCCAATGTTGGTCTTGACTGAACCAAGCAGGAGCGGCGATCTCTCTTGCCGCGCTCTCCCAATCGTTGCCCCCAATGCTCTGGCCTCGAGCGGGTCGCCAACCGGGGTGCCTGTACCGTGTGCTTCGCAGTATGCCGTATCAGCAAGATCTAGGCCAGAGTTGCTGTAAGTGTCCCTAATCAATTGCTCTTGAGCGTCTGTGTTGGGCAGATGCAAGCCTTTTGTCTTGCCATCATGATTGCACCCACTGCCGAGGATTATAGCGCGGATCATGTCGTTGTCTTTGAGCGCTGCGTCTAAGGGTTTCAATAGAACTACTGCTAGACCTTCTCCCCGTGCATAGCCATTTGCTCTGTTGTCAAAAGCATAAGATCTGCTGTCAGGACTCAATAGGTGTGGAGCATCTAATGATAGCGACATGTCCGGTGAAAGCATTAGGTTAATGCCGCCTACGATTGCCTGACAGACGTCAAAATCCAGACTAGGTTGCCAAAGCCGAGCTCTCATTGCCAATTTACTACGTCTTCTTGGGTGTGCTTACCATTTGAGACTCCTTAGTACGGATACTCTGACAGGCGAGGTGCAACGCCACAAGACTAGAGGAGCAGGCTGTGTCGACTGTCATACTCGGAGATTTCAGATCAAAGAAATATGAAAGACGGTTTGACATTATTGACATGGTGTTGCCCGACAATTGGTACATGGCACTTGATTCGACATCTCTGTTGATGTTGTTCTCGTAGTCCCTAGAAGAGAAGTCTCCAACAAAACAGGATGTCCTGCTGCCCGCTATGTCCTTGATCGCGATTCCGGCTGGGTGCAATGAAGCATCAGTCTGGTGTTGTATCAACCGTGTTTGCATATCAGTGGGTTAGACTTACCATTTTCGACGGCTTCGTAAGTGACTTCCAACATCATACGTTGCTGCGGGTCCATTACCTTAGCTTCACTCGGGGTGATCGAAAAGAAGGGTGCGTCAAAACGACCAACGTCCTCTTCCAAGAAGTGTCCGCCTTTGAAACTCATCTTCACGAGCATCGGTCAGTGATATAATTCGGCTATTCTTCGTAAAGGTTAGGGGACGCTCACCGTTCCCTTCCTTTCTGTATGTGGATGTTGATAACTGCTCATCGTCCAACGGTCGGCGGGTGTTTCACTCCAAGCCGTCCTACCTACAGATATGAGCTTCCAGAGCTTCTCCGGTGAGGTCGCGTCGCCTGGCATACGACATCCCATGCCAATGATAGCAATGGGCGTGGTCGTTTCCATTTTTGCAGGTTTGATCGTACGAAATCGTAGAAGTCCCAGGACAACCTAGAGATACACCAACAGAGCACTTTATGCTTGATTCTAACAGACACTCCGCCTCATTCTCTAAGACACAACTATCGAGGCGCGATAGATTTTCCGATTGTGGCACTCATCATTTCTCTGGCAGGTTACATATGCATAGCACACATAAATGTATGGCCTAAGCTGAGTGACAAGCTTAGCGACAGGGCTTGAAAGCCGCTCAGCTGCGCACGAATGCCACATTCGCACGTGGCCCTTGGGTAAAGAATGGGCAACCAAAGCTTAATCCTCGGGGACCGAGATACCAAGGGCGTCAGATTGGGGTGATCATGCAAGGTGATGTCCGGATGATCCACTATGCCAGAAGTGGTACTCGAGTAATTTCATTCCATGAATGATATCCCGGTATGTAGCTTCTCCTTGGGCCGGCAGTAATTCAACGCACACCGAAGGGGGTGGATTGTATTTCTTCGCATCTTCCCTTTCACTTCTGTGAGTGCCCGCTCATAGCATTCGGTGGAATCTAAAGCTTGCGACTCGAAAAATGCCACGAAAGATCCTATGCCTCCACGGGTACAGTTTGAACGGCGAAGTAAGCACAATCTCGCACGGCTCCAAAATCTGGTGTAATAATGGGAATCTGACTTGGCAGATAGGCCTTGGATCGTCTCTTAGGTATTGTAGCCTCCAGGTCGCAATTGTATTGCCCTGATTACATGGACAGGTGAGTTCAAACGGAGCGTCGGCGACTCCTACGAATTTGTTTGTCCAGACGGGGAGATCGACTGTATACCTGCAAAGGGTAAATACCATATGGAGCGATGTCTGTCTGTGGATGCAGTACTCACTAACGTCGTATCCAGAGATTGCAAAAATGTACTCACCACCTCACCGTTGTTTTCACGGGGCATTTCCGGATGAAGATGAGGTGCGCGAGTCCCATCGCTTTCTCTATGATATCCTGGACGACGAAGGCCCCTTCGAAGGGGTTTTGGGTTTCTCGCAAGGTGCTGGGGTCGCCGCCTCTCTTCTTTTTGAGCAAGCCATGCAACCTGACCCGGAAAGGCCCGAACCGCTCTTCAAGTTTGCTGTGTTCATTGGTGGGACTCAGCCATGGGATATATACGAACCCACCAGCAAATACAGCAAGGAATTGCAATCACTGAGACCCGTGTGTGCCGCAAAATACGCGGCTCGTATCGACGTACCAACAGCGCATATTATGGGACGGAAGGATATATACAGGGAGAGTGCAAAGTCACTCCTTGCCTTGTGTAACCCGCAAAAGGCCAAGGTTTATGATCACCAGGGCTCACACATGTTTCCGAGGGGACAGACGGCTATGGAGGACTTGACAGCGGCTTTCGACTGGGTCACTGACCGAGCAACGTTCCAGTGAGCGGACATGGGGTATTCGAAAGTAGTAGAATGGTAAATCCAATGGCGTTCCATCCTCGGTACCAAGGATAACAATAGTATTAAAGTCTCCTTCAGACCATAAGGGAGGCATCAAGCCGCATTGGCGTTCCCTAGCATCTAGAACCTCTCAACTCCAGTGGCTTTTTTACCCTCTATACAAGCAACAGACTTCCTCTCCGTATGCCCGCGAGACGTACGAACATCGATGGGATCCGGCCGGGGGGGCTTGCTAAGTTGGATGGAGTCGCCGTGCAGAAGGACCTATTAGGCATGTTATCAGACTGCTGGGGAACTTTCTTCTCCACGATTATACCTTAATTAGGGGTGACGTGGTCTGATCGCTACCTTCTGACCGTCGCATTTTGATTATCCTCGCCGTTGAGACTTTCGGCATCTTAGCCGTATTGCATGAACGAGGAGTCCGCGCTCTTGGGACAGATCGGACTTGATGTATTCGGGCCGACGACTCCTAAATTAAGTTGAGCTTGTTGTTCCTCGGCAAGTAAGATACGTTAACTTCTGATAGACCTGTTATTATGCGAAGAAGCAATATCTGGCCTGTCACGATGGATTCCCTCGGCGGATTCGATATCCAAATCCACACCAACTTACTACGGTTGGGATCGCCTCGTAGGGTTATCTCTGTTCGGAATCAAGCCCCGGCCTCCGAGCCGGCCTCCGGGGTGAGCGACGCCTTGTTATGATGGAAGACGGGGATGCCAGTTGAGCTTTGGGCATGCCTTTGGACCTGTGCCAACTTGCCTGATAGCGTTCACGTCTGGCCAGAGTGTACGTTCCGTCATTATATAGATTAGACGCAATCGTTATCGGGATTCGGGTTATTGGCAATGCACATTACGCGTTTTCTGGATTAGTGACGGCATCAGACTGATTCTGATGTATTATGATCTGGATCATGGCAGGGTGGTGAAAAAGCCTACGGTGTAAACTTGTGGAATTAGCCTTGTCTTTGATAAGTATATAAGTGCACGAACCTTCAAAGGATCCGAGAGTATTTTATGTAGTCACTACCAAGTGACACCTTCATCCATAAATTTCAGATCGCCGGTGCTGATGGTTGCTTGTATCATAGGGCTACAAGGTACACAGCCCTGACTTACCATCGACTGCATAGGAATGAAATGGAGCGCTCCTGGTTTGCTGAGTCGGTTTTGACGCTCCCCTGCATGTTCTAAATCCCCGTCTTTGATTTCGCCTGACAAGCAAACCGTTCAAGCAGACTCATATATCCTTCAGAATGTGTTGGAGGATCAGCATAGCCCTACCTCACTATTATCTTACCACCATCAGGTGTTATCGCGTTACGATCCTATCGTGTCTGTTAAGAGCGACCTCCCAAAGATTCTAGCATCTCAGGCGAGGCATCCATCTTGCAGGTCCCATATCCGTGACAGGATGTCTCCTACAAAGGTGATATGTCAAATCCGTGTCCAGAAATCCGAGACTCCTGATAGCGACCACCAAAGCCAACATGAAGCGGTGCTCTTGCCTCTTTGTGACTGCCGTGATGTGAGCATCGGAAAAAGTGGACAGTTGGTGTAATGGAGCACGTTGGAGGAGGCAGTGAATACATTTCCATCCGACCTTGGAATTTCGTTGCCCGATTAGATGGATCGGTGGAGTCTCTGGCAACACCAACCTTGGAGGATGGCCTCAGCGAGGGCTACCCTGCTCGCTTCCAGATACCACATGGCACCTTACATGGCCTTGAGACTGGTGAGAAGGTCAAAAGAGCCCAAAAGTTCGCAATGGCGAGTCTACTCTACGAGATCATGACTGGCAGAGAGCCATTTGAGGAACTATTCGACAGCGAGGTGCAAAACCGCTTCACCAGAGGAGACTTCCCAGAGGACGCCTTTACTTTGCCCTCATCGCTATTCGTTCTCTCAGGGTGGAGTAAGGAATTTGAGCTGGAGATTGCAAAGATATGTATGTAAGATGTCGAGCGTATTTCGAGACACTCTAACTGGTTAAAGTTCAAGCCCGCAAGCCCAACAAAGCGCGAAAGGTCGCTAAAGGTGTTGCGATCATGGGCGTTACCGTCGCAGTTACAGCATTATTGGCACCCCCTATACTCGGAGCTGTCGGATTCTCCGCTATCGGGCCAGTAGCTGGCTCAGCCGCAACAGCTTGGCAATCGTCGATTGGAGCGGTACCGGGCGTTAGCCTCTTTGCTTGGTGTCAGAGTGCGGCGATGGGCGGAGCAGCGATGGGTGTTACTCAAGCTGCTGGGGTAGCTGGTTCCGCTGGTGCGGTGATGGGTGGAGCAGCGATGGGTGTTACTCAATCTGCTGGAGTACCCGACAGCCAAGAACTGTATGAGATATTCAAAAGAGTCTATCGTACTGCGGAACGTGCTCGGCTCTAATATATCGTGGATGCGAGGTGGATATTAGTTGGAGGAATGTCTTTGATCTTCACCCACATCCGATTGCAGAAAAGGACGGAGCGAATGGATAGATATGAACATCATGATTGCATGCTCAATCTCACAGAGTATTGCCATGAAGTTGTGTCCCCATGCTTTTGATGCAGGCTGCCCCCTCCTCACGCTCGCATGCACGTCGACTTCACCATTCTCTGCATCATGTCGTTATGACTTCTGCTCGTCGAATTTCGTCCAAAAGTCATAATATGCACGGCCAAGAGGGGTGTTTGGCTCCTTATTCGGTGGCTTTAGCCAATTTTCTTCAACTTTAGCTAAGAAAGCCTCGAAAGCCACTTTCAGATCATCCGATAGAGTCTTTCCTTTTGCGAGCATAGTGGCATGGGCATTCAACACAAGAATAATTCCTCCATAGTCAACGCCGGAGTCTGTAGATTCGATCAGCTATTGGCGTAATAATTTGTTCTCACATACTCTGTAGTTCCAAGACTTTCCTATGGTCTAAACCATACAACTCTCGGTAGGGATCTGTGTCGGACCTTTGATCGTGATCGAATATAAAAGCATCTGTAAGTGCATCTCCCTCCTTTGTCTCATATACATCACTTTTCGAACTCTGAATGAGCCGATCAACTTGACCGTTCAGTGATTGAATCTGCCTTTCATGGTCTTCTCTTCGACGTTCCCTTTCTTCAAATCTTCCATTAAGTTCGTCAATTACTCTTCTCACCTCTTTCATATCCCTTTTTATTGCATCAAGATCCTCCCAGACACTACGACCTCGTCTGCGTGGTAAGCTGGGCTGGGGGACCTCGATATTTTGAGATTTAGCCATGGTGCAATGCGTGATGTTTTTGATTGATGGATGGTTCCAGTGGTTGATGATATGAAGATCAAGTAGCCAAATGTGAGGGTGGGTGATGAGTACTTAAGCCTTCTTGCTAAATAAGCTCTAGAATGAGTCACCCCTTAACCATAGACACTCTGCCGTGTAGCCCCACAGGGCTGATGCCTAGAGGTCCCCAAAGCTGGTCCCTAAGAAACAAGAGATGCGCCTAAAATTCCTGTCTAATGATCATTAGGAGCCTCACAGGTAACGAGTTCAAAGCTAATCTTCATAAACCCCAGCTTTTTCCTTCACAACAGCAACAACGCCATTTAATCAATTTAAACTTATTAGACTTGTCGAGTTTCAATAATTTGAAGTAGATTCATCTAAAAAAGATCGGTTATTGCGGGTCTACTCTATGCTGACAAGACGCCAATATTTTCGACCCCCGGCCCCTAAATGCGGCCCGCGGCGCTAGCTAAGGTACGGGCAAAATGCGAAGTTCTCGCGATGAAGGTCTGATTCATGTAGCAAGAGGCAGGAGCTATTCGAGCTATCGTGCCCGCTAGATATGGGCGGAGGAAAGAGCAAGAAGCGCAAACACGCGCAGTTCGCGCAGGACATGGCCATTGGAGATCACAATTTGGGCGTTGGCTCAATCCTCGCACATCTTCGTGGAGAACATCAATCCACACCAGAGGACCAAGCTGGGGAGTCTAAGTCAGGCTCTGAAGAGTGGATCGCTGTAGGAAAAGGTGGAAAGAAGCTGAAGAAGACCAATTACCCAAGCCTAGGCTACTCTGAGCTTCACAAGTTGCAGGCGAGCGTCAATATTCACCAGCTGCAGGGTCTGATTCTATACTGCCTGGCAGATGGAACCTCCCCACAATGGGTGTCAGTGAGACATCACGGTATGGTTCAGAAAGCCGTGGTCCTGTTCGTGCCTGGTTTGGAGAAGGGATTGTTCGATGGCAGCATTGAGCTTGAGAGTCTGGAAGAGGACCTCATTGATCTCGCTACGCCTGTCAAGTATGTCACAAAATCTGCAAATGGCACAGAAGAGGACCTCATTGATCTTTCTGAACCCGGACCGTATGCCAATGGGTCTACGAAGGGCGCTGAGGAAGATCTAATTGATCTATCAGAGGCTCGTGAGATTGCTAACCCATTCATCAGCGATCCCAATGGCTCAAAGCCTACAGAAGTTGTGGTAGCTAATAGTCTAGCACTCAACAAGCCACCAGAGGCTCCTGTTATCAAAAGCTCGTGGACATCTCCGGATGACTACTTACCTACCCCTCTTGTTCCCGAGAAGCTGCCTGGACCGCTCAACCCACTAGCACATATTTTCACTCATATCTGGCCTGTAAAAGCGCCAGGCGATGAAAAGTACGGTAAGGTCCACTCGCCCTTGCATACAATGCTCAACTCGCCCATCACAAGGACACAAGAGGAAAAGAGAGAAGATAAGAGAACCAAAGGGCCAAAACCAGCAAGAGAAGGAAAGAATTGGGACAATAAGCGTACACCAATCACAGAATTTATAGCGACGAAGGAAGAACTACAGGACAATGAGTACATTCTACATCAGGCTTTTTTTACAACATCGGATGAGAAATTGGCGGAAACACAACGAAGGGTAGCAGAGAGGCAGACGGCTGATAAAGGTTGGGTGGATACGTCTGTACAAAAGCTGGAGGACGGA
Organism: Cladonia macilenta KoLRI003786; assembly: GCA_000444155.1. NCBI lineage: Eukaryota > Fungi > Ascomycota > Lecanoromycetes > Lecanorales > Cladoniaceae > Cladonia > Cladonia macilenta. Next base: position 1,132,677 of record KE598564.1, read on the forward strand.
ACAGTGGCAGATAAATACATCGAAAAAGGAAGTCTGACTGCAGGAAGAAGGGTTCTTGCTATGGATTGCGAGATGTGCCTGGTTCAAGGCGGAGAGCCAGCATTGACACGGATAAGTCTGGTTGAATGGGACGGCAATGTCCTCATGGACGAGCTTGTTAAGCCCGATAAACCCATCATCGACTACCTAACACCCTACTCCGGCATTACGCCTGCGAAACTTGAGCATGTCAACACCACACTCGCGGACATTCAAAGCCGCCTTCTGAAGGAGATTACTGCGAAACACATACTCGTTGGCCATTCGCTGAATTCAGATCTCCTAGCTCTCAAATTGACCCATCCCTTCGTCATAGACACGTCTTTGCTATACCCACACCCTCGTGGTCCTCCCATGAAGTCATCTCTCAAATGGCTGGCGCAGAAATACCTTGGCCGTGAGATACAGAAAGGCCATGGGACTATGGGGCATGATAGTATTGAAGACGCACGAGCTTGTCTTGACCTTGTGAAAATGAAATGCGAGCGTGGTCCACAATGGGGAACAAGCGAAGCCACCAATGAATCGATCTTCAAACGGCTGATGCGAGCTTCAAATGCTGGGAGCTATACTGGCAAAACTGGTGCTATCGTCGACCACGGTGCCCCAGAAAGAAGCTTTGGGAACATGGCAAGCTATTGCATAGGTTGCAAAGATGACACTGAGGTCGTAGCAGGAGTCAAACGCGCCGTACTTGGAGACCCAGACGGACGCTATATCCCTGGCGGTGGCGTAGATTTCACATGGGCTAGATTTCAAGAACTTGCTGCTGTCCGTGGTTGGCTATTAGACCACCGCAACTCTTCAAACGCAACGCCCCGCGCCTCTATGGATGTACCCCCTCCTAGTCTCGCCGCAGCAGTTGGCCGTACTATTAACCACATCAAAGCAGTCCGTGACTTCTTGCCTCCGTGTACACTCCTGATTGTATACAGTGGCACAGGTGACCCTAGAGAAATGGGCCGCTTACAGGAGATGCACCGAACGTACAAGAGGGAATTTCAGACTAAGAAATGGGATAATCTTAGTGTTAAATGGACGGATAATGAGGAACAAGCCCTTAGAGCTGCGTGCAAGAAGGCCAGAGAGGGGCTGGGTTTCGTGACTATCACATAAAAACGATACGGGGAAGATCTATTTGTGGTCTCCTGTGTACTGGCTACGTGTAAATATACTTGCTAACATGGCATGATCACTCAACAGTGGCACAAGGCAGGTGGGGGTGGGGTTGGCCCCTTTTTTATTTATCTGCTGTCTGCTCTCTATATACCAAGTACAGTAGAGCGCTGTCAAAAGTTTGATACCCAATAGATCCAACAATGACCTCATCCAACAGCGCTCTAGAGCTGTTTCCTCTTTGCTTTGTTGATTTTCTTTTGATTTTCGACCTTTTTTCGGTTTTTGGTTTCTTTCCACCTTTTCTTTTCAAAATGACCTCCGAATTCCGCGCCCCGTCCTTCCTTCCCCCCCTCCAAAACCCCACTACCACCCCCCCCTCCCCTCCATCTCCATCTCCCCCAACAAATCCTCCACACATATCCCCTCCCCCCACTCCCTCCACCTATACCCCTCCCCATTCCACCCTTCCTTACACCCCAACACCCTCCCCCTCTCCTCCGCCAACCTAACCAACCCAAGACAAAACCCCACCCACCACTCAACCTCCTCCCCATCCAAACACCCCGCATGTTGTCGAAACTCTAGCGTTCGAGCTAGCCCGTTTGTCCGCGCGACATAGCTCCAGTTTACGATATGTCCTTTTGTTTTGCCTCCCATGAGGGCCGTGAGAGCGGGGATGGTCATGTGCGGAGAGAAGATTTTGGTGCGGGCTTTTGCGAAGGAGATCGGTGGGGGTTCTTCTTCCTCCTCGGTTGTGGGTATGGTGCGGATGTTTTCGGCCTCAATGTCGTCGTCCCAGTCGATGTAAGTAGGTTCCTCAACAAAATTATCAAGATTCGTTTGCAAATCGATAAAACTAGCGGGACTGCCTTCCCTCCGGTGCGCGGGGTGCAGCGTGCTAATTGCTTTTTCATAAATAACTAATAAGTAAGCCAGATGTTGTAACGTCACTAACGAGAATGTGGGTGGTGGTATCCCTGGTTCTAAGTCCGGGGGCGTGGGGAGCCCGATGTGTACGTGCAGGCCGCAGTGGTTGGTTGTGAATGCCATGTGGTTGTCGCCGGTAAGGGATTGGAGGTGTGTGGTTATTTCGGCGAAGGAAGAGGGTGTGTAGGGGAGGACGCGGGATACGAGTTCAATGCCGTGGGTGTCCCAGTTTTCTAATGAGGTGGGGGGTTGGGGGCAGCCTGATAGGGCGAATTGGTGTGATAGGGTGGGTTTGGGGACGCCGACGAGAGAGCGGTCGTGGGTTATGTGCCAGGAGTTGAAGTTTTGGAATTTCTCGGTGAAGGAGTCGTGGATTTGGACGCCTTGTGGTAGGAAATTTTTGGCGAGGTGGAGCATCTCTCCTCCGTAGCCTCTGCAGCCATGTTTGTGGATGTTATCGTCAAAGTGTCGTTGGAATTTGAGATCGCTGTGGCTGGAAATGTAGTTGGTTGGTGTTGTCAGCCCCCAGCCCATGTACTTGGGCCGGGATAGGAGGTATTCTGGCTGGGCGATGCATAGGTCCCGACGGGTGTCTTCTGGTATGTCTTTCACGATCGTGCACGTGGGGTCGGTGGTGTCGAGATGGGCTTGTAGTAGGGATTCATGGAATGCAAGAATGGCTTCTATTTCAACACCAAAAGTCACCTGGAAGCCTTCGTTTCTCATGTTGGCAGGAATTTGTTGTGTATGGCACTTGAACTTCGCAGGCAGGTTTTAAGATGTGGGTGGGATACTGGTATGTATGGTACCTCCAGTGTACAAACAAGCTTTGGATGTGGGTGAGAGTGTTGTGATAGCAGCTGGTGGCGGTGGCAAATTTGGCAGTGTTATAACGGCGTGGACTTGGATATATAGTCAGATTATGGTGGTATATGTGCCTTACACTAGTATGCCTGGTGGTAATTTGCCTTTTGCTGAATCGTTTGTATGGTTATATGTTTGTGGGGGTGGATGCTTGTGTCAAGTATATTCATAGGAATGTCCAAAAATGCCTGCTGGAAGTGTGCGGATGGTCTGGAGAAGATGCTTGCCGTGAAAGTGACTATATCCACAAGCAAGTATGTGTGGTCGTGCCAGCTCAGAAGATATCCGTTATGCAAGTGTGTATACACGTCGTAGGACAATAGATATGCCGTACAAGTCTATGTATGCTGTGCGAATATGTGTGTGGCCAAGCAGAAGAGTTTTTCAAGAAAGAGAAAGTGGGAGAGCCAGAAGCTCGAACTTATACCCAACAGCGAAACTAGAAGGAAAGGGAAGAAAGCACACCTCGCGAAAAAAATTCATTGCCAAGTCAGGATACTTGCTCAAATTGTGCGCACTCCTGAATGCCTCGCGCCAAGACGGGGGTTTGAGCAAGAAAGAGAATGATAGAGCGATTATTTAACTGCAGTCCTTGGTATATACAACGAGTACCGAGAACACTATCGCTGCATGAAGCCAAAGATTAAGTAAAGCAGGAAAAGCCTGCTGTCTATTCTTCGTTTGTAATAAATTGCAAATGGGTATCAACCTCCTTACCAAAAACGCCAAGCTGCCATGCCTACCGAAACCTCGCAAACCTGCTCAATACATATCATCTAGTCTATGAAGGAACGTCACCTTGCTCAAATGACTCACTGGGCTTTTTGCTTGGCTTAGAGGTATATTTCAAACCAGCAATGACTTTGTTCGCCCACTCTTGGGCAGCTTCCATTTTAGCCTTCACGTAGGCCCAAAACTTGTTCATGGCTTCTTTACTATCTTCCGTTGCAGCTACGCTCTCATCTACCGTAATGGATTCATTTTTACTGGCTTCGTTGGCCGTCTCATCAGGAGGCAAGTCACTAGGAATGTCGTATACAGAGGTTGGCTTGTCGGAATGTAGGCCCACTGGTTTCAAAGGCAGCCTAAGTGTCCCATTATTAGGTCGAGGTTCAATGCCTAGAGAGTCGCAGACGATATTATAGACCTCGGTGTTTTCTAAGCTATGTTAGATAGTAGAGTATGATGGGGTAAGGACATGCTTACGGAACACCTCAACCCTACTATTCGGCTTGTGTGGGAACGCGGGCCCTCGGGCCACAAAGATGGCACGCATCAAAGGATGTTCATGATCGTAGCCATGCAAGCCTCTAGGATGGTATATTTCCCCTTTCACTTTGGCTTCTTTGACGTCGAAATCGTCTTTATGAACAATGGCCCAGCCTGTTTTTGGTACCACCCAAAGTGGAGCAATACGGTCGTTTCTTGAGAAATGATACCTCTCTGGCATATTTCCGTCTCTTAAATAAACCTCAAAAGTTCCCAGCCTTTGAGATTCGACAAGTAGCCGATCGTAAAGACCTCGAAGATCGATAGGATTCTTAGGTCGTAGTCCATAAAGAGGCCAACCATCCATGTGTTCTACTAGGTCAAGGTCGATAAGATCATCCAGCTGGATGCAACGGTCCGTGGACGTCGTTGCCATACCATGGTCACTGACTACTATAACATTTACTAGGCTAGTCAGATTGCGTTCTTCGAGCCCAATGAACAAGTGATGTAACATAACATCGACATCTGAGATAGTACTCCAGATCTCGGTGCTATTCGGCCCATAGGTATGACCATCTGCGTCCACTACTGGAACATAGGCTGCAATCAATTGGGGCCGAAGAGGAGATCCAGCGTATTCTTCCCCACTAGGCAGATCGAGGAGCTCAAGTATGCGCTCAGTCTTCCGGTGTAGCACCTCACTGCCATTGAACTTGTCTAGATACGTAGCCGAAAATTCCATTCCTGCCTCAGATCCAGGCCACATGTGTATTGCAGTTTTGATGCTGACCTTTTCAGCCGTCACCCATATCGGTTCGCCACCTGCCCACCATTTCGGATCCAAGCTTCTTGCGGGATCAGTGTAGTAAAACTCTTCCTTTAAGTCAGGGTCCCAAAAGCTATTCCCCACAACGCCGTGGCTCTCCGGATATAAGCCTGTAACCAGCGTGTAGTGGTTCGGGAAAGTGACACTTGGAAAGCTGGGAAGCATGTACTTGGGCGAAACGCCCTCTGCGACGAATTGATTCAAGGTGGGAGTGATGCCACGGTGGAGGAAGTCTGCCCGGAAGCCATCGAGGGAGACAAGTATTGTGGTTGGAGCAAACATCGACGTCCCATTTGACTGAAGGGTCGCATGTGGCTTGAAGTTCGATTTGCGTGAAACTTTGTAAGCTCCGAATGTGAGTAGGCAGAACAGTGCTAGTATTGATATTGTGACAGTATGCCAGAGGGCAATCTTCCGTCGCTGTGCAGCTTAATTAGCTCCGTACAATATTCGACTGCTTCAGATCTTACCTTTGACATTGATGACTGTCTCAAATTCAACTTGTCCAATTCTGTGGAGCTCGAAGATGCCAGCGAACTCGTCTCACTCCTTGGACCACCCTCTTCCATCTCGTACATGAGCTCGCCTTCTTCATCACGACTACCACCTCTGGCATGTTTCCTTTTCTTTCTTGACCGGCGGAGACCCCTCGAGCCTTGCTTATTCACGTCGGCTTGTCCACCCTTATGTCTTCTACTGAAGAAGCCCCTGGGAGCATCCTTAGTGTTCTCTCCGGCCAGCAGCTTCTCTCGCTCTTCCTCTTCGTCCAAGATCTCATGATCGTTTTTGGCTACCTCGATTGAGTCCCGAGAATGATGTTCAATCGGATCGCCCTCGAAATCAGAGCCGGCATCTGAAGGTATGTAAACGCCATCATCGCCGTCCTTCTCTGAAATCTCTTGTTGCGCAGCTGATATGTTCATGGACATGGCAGCTAAATATCCAATAGAGAGCTGACTATATCCAACAAGTGGATGGAAATGTGAAGAACATGGTGATCACTTGAAGAGTGAAAGATAAGAACGTTGCAATCGGCTGTCGCAACCCACAGGTAAGGCTGAGTACCTGGAGCGGCAATTCCAAAAATAAGTTCATTGGAGTACAAACTACGACTTAATATTGATGTTGTATATTCACTTTTATTCCGTATCTGTTGACTACATCACCTAGTACACTGACTGCTTCTAGGGTCCAGGCCAGTTCAGTAGGTTGATTGACTTCATCATGATATTGACCATTCAACTTAATCTGAGATAGAAGCTTACAGCTCCATTGCTACGAACAAGTTTCGCCACGGATTGCAGAAGATCCCGATATTGAGCGCCTATCGGAAAGGGATGCCTTTTTGTACTCATGCAGAAGGACATCTCGCTTCCCTTATTAACAAGGCTCTGGGCTGTGATGTCATTGTGTTGACCGCTTGTAAGATTCCTGGAGCACAGACGCTGTACTTCATTCAGTGTTGCTGAAAGATACTACCGCTTGCTCTCCTTGGTTGAGCAATTCTGTCCATTATAGACTCGACGGCCGCCGCTTCTCCACCGATTCTCGCAAGACTTTGATAACGCCTGCTGGGTCCTTGGCGCCGAAGACTGCGGATCCTGCCACTATCACGTTCGCGCCGGCTTCAGCTGCCTGTTCTATTGTTGCCTCGCTCAGACCACCATCGACTTCGATATAGAGATCAGGGTAGCGTTCTCGTAACGCCTTGACCTTGGGTAGCTCTGAAGCCATGAATTTCTGCCCTCCAAATCCGGGGTGTACGGTCATAACAAGTACCATCTAAGGCGAGCGTCAACATTTCCCTCTTGGGCTGAGCGGCTAGAGCTCACATCTGGCACTTCCTCCTTCTCCGGGTTCTCGAGGATCTCCCAGAGAACATCGACGGGTGTTTCCGGCTTGATGGCAATGCCCGCTAGCATGCGATTTTCATGCACGTATTTGATCATCTCTTTTGGGCTAGTCTTGGCCTCTGAACTTTCAGCCGGGTCCTCAGCGGCTGTGGATGTCAGGGCGGCTTCGTAATGGAAACAGTATAGGTCGCATCCAGCCTTTTGAAAATCCTTGACCCATTTCTTAGGCTATATTGTACAACAATCTTAGTAATAGACTCGGTCTGCGTTTGATCAAGGAAGGGAAGGCAGCATACACCTACCTACCTCAGCGATCATCATATGGCAATCAAAAGTGCCCTTCCCTCGCGCCATGCTGGGCCGCTGAACGTGAGGGCGTATCTTGGTAACCACCGGCGCTCCGAATGTCATATTAGGCACGAAGTGGCCATCCATCTAGAGACATTCGGTTAGCTGCCCATGTGCAATGGCTCGAATTGTCACAGGTGGGCGGTTAGACTTGCAATGTCTATGTGAAGCCAGTCTGCATTGTTATCTATAGTGTCTGAGCAGGCAGCGCCTAATTTGGCAAAGTCCGCACTCAGGATAGACGGAGCAATGACCGCTGGAGGGCCCATGTTTGTCAATTGCCTCTTACCAGTGTCTTTTGTCCAAACGAAAGTACGTCGAAGCGCTGAAGATTTGGAGGGCATCCGGCAATACCTCGGGATCGGCGACGGCCCGCAATTCTTCAACATCTTTGACTTGTGGGTGTTGCAACTCCCCGTTGATATATGATTCCTACCTGGGGCTTAATATTCAAGCTCATGGACAGCCTCATCTCTGTTGAACTCGCCTGCGACTCGTTCCAGTGGCCAGTAATGTCGACTGAACACACTTGGCTATGAGTTTCAGTATCGCATGGTGTACCCAAGATAGAAATAGTGGGCGCTTACACACCTGCACGTCAGGACCAATCAATCAACCGCCAACATCCCACTATACGTAAGCCAGCCTATGAATTGCATTCATTGGCTACGTGATTTCTACTATTCTCTCTATCGTCAATCTGCTTTGGCACTATTGAGCCCATAACGCGCCGTTCCAGCAAGGTCCCGTTTAGCCTCTTCATGCAACCGCCGGCCTCCCAGTGCAATGGCTTCAGTCCTCCGTTGCAAGTATTAATATATCGAAACATGGCCGCGGCCCCTTCCCTTCGTTGTCGCAGCCTCTATGTGTTTTTCTTCTCGTCTTCTCATATTCGTGCATTCATTTGTTCGTTGATCGAGCACCCCTCTATACTACTAGAACCGTTGATCGGACATTACTGAATACTCGCTAATAATACTGATTGCACATCTACCACCGTGGGATTGACCGAAAACTGAATACTGACACCAACATGGACCCCGGTCTTTTACCTGCTACGACCTATGAAATGCCAGTCCGGCTGGGCCGGAGGCATGTCCTTAATACAATAATAGAAGATGAAAACAGCGAGAAGGGAGGTTGCTGCAGTGAAGAAGAGGTGGATCAAGACAATCGTGGAAGGCCAAAGTCCATAAAAGCACCTCGATCGATCGAGTCCACATCACCAGTCCCGTCATTGACATCCTCGACCTCCTCATACTGTAAGGGGCGCCGTCGATCGGAGGATTTCGATGAGATGTACGACGTCTCGGATGAAGACTCGGGTTCGGATATCGCTCCATCAGTGATGACTTCGATCAGTACTGGCTCCGTTTCCTCGGCTGAAGGACCTAAATCGCCCAGAAGGCAAAACAAGTACCCATCGCTGATCATACCATCGCCAAGGTATTGGCCTACAATACAAAAAGCTAACACTATATCCCCACCACGGCCGCCAAAGATCCCACTATCCCCAGCGGCATTGTCTATGCTGGGGCACGATCTGCCAACCTCAAGCAACCCTCCATCCCTCACGGGTAGTCTCATTTCAGGCCCTCATGCAGGGTCTACAGGATCCAAGACAAGCTCACCTGTGACCCCTGATATGCTATTGAATTTGAAGGACGGCACTATGTGGGATCATGCTGGCAATAGGCAGGGTTACAAAAGTCAAAGGCCTGATATACAGGTGCGCATCGAAGATGGGTCGGATTGGCGTGATGAGGCTGGGTTCAGTCCGGAAGAGAGTATTGGCGGCCCTGACTATGGTATTGAAGTCCGTGACTTCTCTGATAGTCCCATTTTAGCCTCAGAAGATAGTGGTTCAGAGGTGGGCGTCCAGCTACCTCCGGAGGCGCTCGACACTCTCCGACATCTTTCTCTTGATATACCAAGTCAGCCAGATTTTGCTTCGCCTACAGATTCCGAGAAAGAGATGGTTGAGGTGGAATGGGGTTCTCTCACGCCACCCCGTCGACCTTCAAGTGCTGATGTTACCCCTATGTCGCAACATTCTGAGTACAGCATATCACGAATAAGCATACCGTCGCCCGGAGGTTTCTTCTCTTCCTTAGGATCCAATGCTAGGCACACATGGTGTCTCAACGGCCCTGCACCATTGTCTGCAGTACCACCATCGTCTACCACTGCAGAACAATTCTACAACTGTCCGTGGAATAGAAACCCCACTGCGACTGTCGAACGGATTGTCGAAGTGGATGACAATTCCACGGAAGGACCCCCCACTGCTCGACAAATACCTCCCGGCCCAGGTGAACACATGCTATCACATGCTAGCCCCAATGAAGAGCTACAGCTTGTTGAGGACCACGATGAAGGATACGAGGTAGCAGCAAAGGAGATGAGAGAGGAACACATCGATCGAACAGGCTCATGGCTGAGAGCGCAAACCTCTTATATGGCCACTTTAAGGAACACTTATCCAGCCGATGAAGTTGGACTCGGTACAGACCAACAGCTCCAAAGAACCAGTAGTCATCATCGCCAAGATTCGTTTGGCTCTCCAATGAAGAAAGCTGTGCGCTTTCTTGAAACTGAAGTAGCGAGACGGGAGCACAAAGAACCAAGGAAACCCGGAGAATCGTTATATTACCATGCATTCCAGCATATCCAAGCACAGGAGAACCCTATCGACCCGTTCAGACATCGACATACCCGATCCGACTCTATTCAATCCAGTCGTATTAGTCTTCCACATGAACATGTGGCTCATCTAAGAGGAGAGTTTGCAATAACCCACGTCGATCGCCCTCACCCTCAACGACCTATCTCGATGATGCCCGGTAAGGATTCTGATAAGCCAGAGGAGACCGAAGAACAGAAAGTCATCGCACGAGTCGAAAGAGAACGCCAAGCATTAGACCAACTTCAGACAGGAATGTGGGTCATCGAGGCCACAAAGTATCTCAGCGGAGGAAGACTATTGAACAGTCCAGCCGCGACTAAGTCACTCAGAAGAGCCCCATTGCTTAGTGACATTGAGAATGGCAAGGTCAAGAACCCAGCCCGGGTGTTAGATCTGGGCGGTCAGCCAAGCGGTGACTGGGCTTGGCACTGCTCAAAAGAATATCAGTACGCCAGAGTGTACACGGCTTCGACAGAACGTCAACAAGTCGAGTCGAATATCCGAGGCCCTCGAAACCACCGACCCACAGCGGTCCAGACGTTATGGCAGCTACCTTACCCAGACAAACATTTCAATGTTATCTCAGCTCGCGCATTGTTCGCGTTCCTTAAGACAGAGAAACCGCCAGGCAAAGCACAGGACGAATACGATCTCTGCCTGCAGGAATGCATGCGATGTCTCAAACCAGGCGGATACCTCGAGTTCTTTGTCATGGACGCTGAGATCGTCAACGCAGGTTCTAGAGGCTCGGCCGTCTCCGTCGAATTCGGCTTCAATCTCAAGACCCGAGGCTACGATCCGTCACCTACAAAGACGTGGCTCGGCAGGGTTCGCCGCGCAGGTTTTGACGACATCAAGCGTGCTTGGACGTTCTTGCCAATGGGTACACCCACCAAGGAACTACCCGCCCTCCCAGAGACGCCACCACCAGATGTCTCCACCTTCGAAACTCAGAACGTGAAAGTGGAAGCTGTACAAGGACCCGTAGGGTCGACCGCTGATGCGGCAAATATGTCGGGTTTGGTGGGTAGCTGGGCATGGGAGCAGTGGATGCTGAGACTGCAGCTGGAGATGGGAAAGGAAAAGGAAAAGTTGCTTGAGGGGGTGGGGGCTGTGTTGGAGGAAGGCAAGTGGACGGGTGCGGGTTGGAGGTGCCTGAGCGGATGGGCGAGGAAGCCCTTGGAAGATGGAATTTCGGAGGATGGATGAATATATTGAACATACTGTAGACTATACATATTTCCTTTGTAGCCGATTTTGGGGACTGTCATGTTGTCAACGCTCATCTATACTTGCTTGTGTCAATAGAAGTGTTTCTTCCCAGATTTACAGACGCTTTGGCTAGGCTTCCAGCGATGAATTTCACGGACCTAGATATGTGACGCAGAACATTGCTTGACGGGTCGCCAATGCTGTCACGTGATCTGCCCGCCGGAGGCAGTCGGGATGAAATCCTCCTCATCTCCACTACACCTCCTCCTCCGGCCCTGTATTCTTCCATGATCCAGCTTAATGGATACAGTCTTACAGTACTTCATGGCGGCGGGCTGTTTCAGCACCCAGGTTGCCGTCCTTGGGGTAATGGGCACAATCGGGAGGAAAGACCAGACGGCTCTCCCCAAAATGAACGAAGACTTGCTATCCGATTCCACAATTGATCTAGACAGTGCCTCTCTGCTACTGGGCGCTTTTCGCTGATGATTGTTTGTGACGGTCTACAGATTCTCAATTGACAAGTCATAGATAATGGACGCCCGAGGTCAACGTCAGGTCAAACCTGCTGGCGGATCTTTCTTGTGTTTGAAATGCAGAAGCGTTGGTCATATTGTGAATGACTGCCCGCTTCCCACTTGGCCTGATGATGAATTTGGTTGGATCTCTTCGCCGCAACGTATGCGGATGAAGTTTAGAGACGTATCGAGTTCCAGGCAACAAAAACTTTGCAAAAGATGCCAAGAGCTGGATGTTCTAAGTATTCTACATGAAGAAATTCCCTGGAAGTCTTCAGAGGACCTCGAGCAAGCAGCCAATAATGAAAGCAAGTTGATTCGAAACATTGGCAAGACAGGCTCAATCCGCTTCAAGGACAATTGCCCTTTATGCCGGTGCTTATTTGCTATGACACCAAACCCTAGTTCACCCGCGCAGGAGGTTCTTATCTTTCCCGATTCGACCATGAATCGCCTAGCTGGAGAGGATGAATCAGTCACAGACACGAAAGAAAAGCGTCAGTATGCCAACTGTTTGCTTGTCGTACTGAAACCTAGCTCAAGCCGGGTCAACTTCTCGGAATTGGCAGGTCGTGGTGACGCTCTTTGTATCATGGAAGGAGATAAAGCTGACTGTGCAACAACGTTGGGCGGCAGACTGGTCGAGTCGCGTTCGCTCAATAAAGGTGTGATTGAGGAGTGGCTGTCGACTTGTCTACGGCTTCATGGGCGCCATTGCAGCCCCGTTTACACTGAAGATCTTCAGGGAATTCGTCTCATCGATATTCTGGAGCCTCGCAACATCATCAATTACCCAGGAAGAGGTTGTGAATACGTTGCTTTGAGCTACGTGTGGGGTGGCGTAGCTCAGAAGAGCTTCAGGCTAGGCTCGACCCTTGGAAGATTGCCTCAAACGATCGAGGATGCCATAGCTTGTGTTCGTATTTTAGGAAAACGATATCTTTGGGTCGATTCGGTCTGCATTGATCAGTCAAACGAAAAAGAAAAACGTGACCAGATTGGCAGAATGTGGAGTATCTATCGTGGCGCGTATGTTACCCTCATCGCATTGTCATGCAAATCTGCAGACACTGGTCTTCCTAGGTTCGCGTTTAACAGGCCGTTTTACCCTCAACTCAGCTGTCGTATTGGTGGAAAGCGCCTTGTGGGCTTGATGCCCACACTATTACACCAGATTTGGTTCAGCCACTGGGGTTCAAGAGCGTGGACTTTCCAAGAGGCCTTGCTATCGCACCGGTGTTTGTATCTCAGCAATCATCAACTCTACTTCCAGTGCAACGCTATGCAATGCTGTGAATCGCTTGATCAGACCAGGTCTTGGGCTCACAACCTTTCCTGTGGCTCAAATCCCACCCAGCAAGGATGGCTCTCATGGGTGACGAAACAGACTGGAAMCGGATGTTTGAGAAGTATCCTAGATTCACCTTCGCAGAGATTGATGCATTGGGGAGATAAATTGAAGTACTATAGTTATCGTAATATGACAAGAGATGAAGATGCTCTGAATGCATTCTTAGGCGTACTGCAAGTCCTGGAGACTGAGTATGAAGACGGATTCTTCTGGGGTCTTCCTGTGGCCGACTTCCAATGGGCTCTTCTTTGGGAAGCCGCGTTACCTATCGAGCGGCGTGAGGGTTTTCCGACTTGGTCTTGGGCTGGATGGAAAACTGGGTTTTGGCCCTGCTATCCTCTCAATATCGCCATGCCTCATGAATTTCCAGTGCACCTGCAGATGTGGAAAGTATCAAACAAACAACTTGTGGAGATATTCAAAACACCGCGAGCTGCTGTTGAGGGCTCTACAGATGTCAGATTCCGTTTCTGTCATGACCCAGTAAGCATTGCAGAAACATGCGAATCACGATTTCCCGAATTCGATCTTAGTCAGTACCCCAAAGCCGAGGATAACGGCTACCTGTTTATGGAAGCTATTGTTCTCCAATTTATCCCGGACTACAGCCATCCTCAATATAATATCAGTCGGTATGGCGAATCTCAGCTCTTTGTGACCTCCATTGGTGGCACAAGCTGTGCCATTAAAATTATAAGCACCGATCCTGAAATAAGCAGCCCAGCAAGCCACACAGAAAAGAAATTCTTACTGTTAGCTCGAGACCGTAGTCGAGGTTTCGTATTGCACCATCTCATGTTGGTGCATCCTCGGGGAAACCTAGTGGAGCGTGGTACTGTAATTCAATTATGGGTGCGAGAAAACCGCCTCGAAGTTCTTGAGCATCTGAAACCCCAGAAGCAACGCGTGGTTTTGGCTTGATATCAAGAGATAACGCTCATATCATAGGGCAGTCTCTAAACATTTATATTATATCTATCAAGTCTGCGAGCTTCAAATCGCCTTATATCGTACATCCAGATTCCGCCCTCCCGTCCATATCACGTTCCCGGACACAATGGCAATAGGGGTGCATTATATGGCCCACAAAATGTTCCCCCAACCCTACAAGCCGAAAAGTCGACAATGGCATCCGCATTCGGAGCCCCCCCCGAAATTATCTGCGGCACCATCACATCATAGGGAGTCGCTACATTTATCTCGCCATCACACTCCGGACCGCGCACGTACCCCGGTTCTACGCTGACGACGTTTTGGATACCAGTGATGTGATACATGTGCGCTACGGCTTGGAGACCGCAGTCGCAGTTGTCGGGACAGGTGACGGAGGTGGTAATGGCGGTGGTATTGGTCGTACTGATGGAGACGGAGGCGTCGATGCCGGCTGAGGCGATTTCGCCGCTGTGGGGAGAAAGAGTTAGGTGGATGTTGGGGGGATGTAGGGCAGGGTTGGCTTACAAGTTCAGGGTGCCGGAGCCGCCGGTTGTGACGGTTATGGATACAGAGTAAGATTTACCTTCCGAGATGGTGCAGCCTGCGAAATTTGGTCTTAGCGTCACGTGTGGATGAGAAGAAGAAAATTTGCAGTCATGGTTACTGACCAGCTGATTCGGCTTCACATTCTGATCCAGTGACGAGAGCGGGTGGTGCTAAGACCTTTTCTTGGCTCAGGATGGTGTAATTTGATGTTTGCTCCTGGCATTTGCCATCAACGATGAGGGGACCGGTTGTTGTTTGAGGTTGGGGCGCTGGAAGAGTCATGGCAGGCATGGAGAATGCCACGAGCAGAGGGATTGAATTATAGAGATGATACATGATGCAAGATTGACTGACTTGAGTGCAGGATAGATGTCGAAATGAATCTCGGTGGATGATTTCTTTCTCTTCAATTATTCGACTATGGGAAGCGGATGAATCGACTGAAACACAGAGCAACAATTCGCGTATTAAATAGACAACACTCCACGCAAAACATCTCCTCCTCCCGCCATTCTCAGTCTCACAATACTACACCGTCATACCCCGTCGATCCCCAAAGCGAAACAAAAAGCCACACCACGCCAGCCACCTCCACCTTAACGCATACAGAAGGTAGACACAAACCTTCCACGGAACCTACCGACCAAACCCTGAGATCTTCCCCAAACCACGGGCTCTTGCCGTGTTTCAAATTGAAAGAAATACTATATGAAGATCTAGTATGGAATCATAGCCTTGGTATGACGTTTCTCAACCCGAAACGGCCCCCAAATATATCAGAGCTAGCGCTTCGCTAATCGCGAAATGACTCGAGAAGAGGCACGGGCACGGCTGGGGGAAAGGGACCGCTCGTTCGATGAGTTGGTTGTTACTGGATTGTCATTCGTGCGCTTGGGTGTATAGATATTTTAGGGGTCTATGTGGCTTGGCGATCAGGAACGGAATAAATGTTTAATCACTTGACAGGTGAAGTGGAGACGAGATCACAATACCAACTTTTTGGCTCATGAGATGGACGCGGTATGAGAAGTGGTTATGATGCTCTGCGCCGATGCCAGGCTCGTGAATATTTGCACCAGCTAACCTCCCTACAATTCCTGTGGTCATCGAGACGCATAACCACAAGGCTATCCCCACCTCCTCCCCATATATCTCAAACAAAGAAAAGCGTCAGCGCTTGCTTTCCCCCCAAAAACGAACATCGAGAGACATGAATCGGCGGCGCGCTCATGACGCAGAAACACAGAAGATCCTCCATTATTCATCCTTCCTCCGAGAAAGAAACTTCGCGCGTTCTAGCTTCCTCCGTGCGCAGGTGGCTAAAGACACAGTACTAAACTACGGCACGGAAAACCTGATGATCTGTCAGTTCTATCATTATACGACTCTTACTCTACAATGATAATGAGAAGAAGGGCATAAAAGAAAAGGAGCTGTTCTGTTGTTGTTGGATACTGAGATCTATATATTCCACGAGGCTATTCCCCTTATTACCTCCTCCCATTAATCATCTTAAAGAATGCCTCGTCTTAGAATCTCGGTTATCATCTATCTGCACTAGATATTAGAATGATGATAGAGCATCTAGCTCGCATTCGAATGACGCAAATACACTCATATTCGCCCCCTCCGACGAGAACCTTCGCGCGTTCTAGCTTCCTCTTCCTCCGTGAGCGGGGGGGTAGAGAAATAGTTCGGCGTAAGGTAGAAGACCTGACGATCTGTCAGCTCCAGCATCGTGGGGACGGTCCGTTGATAATGATAACGCTAATGAGAGGATGGTGATTGAAGGAAAGGAGCTGTTTGGATACTCAGATCCATATACTAACAAGGCAATATATTCCCATCACCTCCTCCCATCTCCTCGAAAAAACCCTCATCTTGACCTCCTTCTTACCGTTCACACCTGAATATCCAGCCCGCACGCTTACAATGTAAATACAATCAGATCCTACCTCATTCATCACCGCTCCGAGAAACTTCGCGCGTTCGATGATGATGATGCAGTTGTTTTGGGATCAGAGCACCATGATACCTACTACGCCAAACTCCTGAATAACAAGACGGGTTTGATAAGGTAGTGGGTTCTATATCCACAAGGCTATCCCCTTCACCTCCTCCTCCTCCTCTTCCTACCACCTCGAAATAAGCCTCCCCATTAGTATTTCAAAAACCGAACATCTATGAGTAAGCGGCGCGCTCATGACGCACATACGGGAATATCATACTATACTTCTTTTCGCTCCTTCTCCGAGATCTTTCGCGCGTTCTAGCTCCGAGAACTATGAGCGTGAGGCGGAGGTGGAGGTGGAGGGTCTAGTGGAGCTAGGAGCTAAGAGATGGTACGGCCGTCCTCCTGCCAAACCTTGACGATCCTATCTGCGATATCATTATTGCGGACGTATCAATCGATAATGAGAGGTAAGAGGATGGGAAGAACATGCCAGGGTGGAAGGGCGGGAGGAGAGGGTTGAATAAACTGCTGCTAGGATAGATATGTTGTAGAGCTGGATGATACCGCTATCAACGCATCGCTCGCCACCTTTCGCATATGCCCTATTCCATTAACCCAGTCCAGGTCGTGCTGTCTGTCTTATCTTCAACCTGTAGAAGTCGTGATATGTATGCACCTCATCATCTCAAGATATCCTACCATGTGTTGATGACCTTGAGAAGCCACATGTGGCCCATCGTGTGGCAAATATCCATATCTCTTCAAACCACCTCCCATATATCCATCACATCTCACCCACCGACCCCACCCCTCCCCACCCCCCTCCTCCTCATCCCCACCAAACACCTAACCGGCTTCCTCAAAAACCCCTCCCTAGTCTCCAACTCCCCTCCCTCCCTCAAAACAAACTCATACCGTCTCGCCACACTCGCCACAATAAGTCCCAACTCCATCTCCGCCACATTCCTCCCCACACACGCTCTCGGCCCCGTGCTAAAGGGTATAAAACTATCTTTTTGCATCTGCGTGAGGTTGCCCTCGTCCCAGCGATCGGGGTTGAAGATGTTGGGGTCGAAGAGGGGGGAGGAGGTGGGGTTCCAGATCGTGGGGGAGTGGTGGATTGTGTAGGCGGGGACGGAGAGGACGGTGCCTTGGGGGAAGTGGTGGGTGCAGAGGGTTACGCCGGGGCCGGGGGGCACGACGCGGGGGAGACCGAGGGAGGAGGTAGAGTGGATGCGGAGGGTTTCGGAGATGACGTTGCGGAGGCTGGGGAGGGGTGGGGAGATTAGTTACTGGTTTTACATATAGAGAAATTGGTGAAGGAGAGTAGGAAGTGGGGGAGGACATACTAAGGCAAGTCTTTGACCATCTCATACTCCGGTATCCCCACCCCATCAGGAATCGCGGCATCCAGCTCCCTTTGCAATTTCTCCATTATCCCCGGCGTCCTCAAGCTCCAATACAACCACGCGCAACTCGTATTACTCGTCGTGTCGCTCCCAGCAATAAGTTGCGTCAGCGCCTCAGCCGTCAATTCCTCTCTACCCAAACTATTCCCATTCTCATCCTTCCCCTCCATCAGTCTAGCAAGCAGGTCTTTTCTTCGCCCCTTCTCCGCATCTGGGGAATCGAGTCGCGCATTTACCCTCGCAACGGCGATACCAGCGAGATTCTGGACTGCGCGCACGCCGTCGCGGAAGAAGCTGTCGGGTAGATATTTGGCATAGGGTTTTATGGCGGGATAGCAGCCTATGGTTCCGGAGACTTCGCCGCGACGGTTGAGGACTTCGATGGCGGGGGCGTAGGTGGTGGGACTGTCGGGGGTCATTTTGACTTCTGCGATGTCTTTGCCTTTGGTGAGCATGCCGAAGGGAGCGCCAAAAGCCTGGCATGAGACGTGTCAGCATTATTCTCAATTCATCACCGCTACTGCATTGTTGCTGCCGTATCTACCCTCACATGAAACTCACCAGATCCCCAATGATATCGAAAGCCAGATAATTGAACCAGTGTAGACAGTCCATCTCCGCCCACTGCTGCCCTGAACTAATAGCCGTCTTAGACATCCTATCCCATTGTTTCACCAGCTCTTGYAGGTTATAGGTCATGTACTGTTCGAATTGTCCAATACTTTTCTGACTGAACGTATGAGACACCGTCTTGCGTTTGCGTGTATGCTCTGCTCTATCTCTCGTATTGAAGAGGCCACGCTGAATAGAGACGAAGGCATCATAGTATTCGCTATTCTCATAACGATTGTCAGCTCTGTCGACGTGTAAAGTGTGGATGCTGTAGTTGTATTACAAAATGTGCAGCACAGAGCTCACAATCAACTCACCTTTTCAACCAACCCCCCGTATGACTATAGATTACTGGAATAGCACTCGTGTCTGCAACGCTGACATGATGAGGCTGTATGCGGACCAACGGGCCATGCTTCTTATGTGCTTCATCAACAGCGAGGTAACGGCGGCCAAGACGGCATTGGTAGAGGAGCCAAAGATTGCTGAAGGCAGCTAAAGGTGGACCAGGAACATCACGAATAGAACGGTTGCGGAGGTAGGGTAGTAGGTAGAATATCAGTGGGACTAGTAAGAGGGTGTAGGGGGTGAGAAGGCTGTCAAGGAGCATTTTTTATTCTCCTTTCGTCGGATCTGTTCGGGTTTCGGGATGTTTTTTGTACGGATCTGCAGGCTTTCAATTGGACATAATTGTCCATGAAAAAAGCAAAGTGAAGTAAGAGTAAATGTGAATATATCTATATACATAGGAAATGTCCACCGTCTCGGAGAGATGGTAGGACCATCACACCAGTGCTACCAGAGAGAGGGACTGAGGAGCTGTATCACAACGGCGCGGTGACACCCCCCCACCAGCCCCGCAGTCAACCACCCTTTCACCTCACCTCATCGGCCGCCGTCAACGGCAGAGAGAAGGGCACAGGCTAACGGCGACTTGAACATGCACGTAGAAATGTACGAGATCTACTGCATAATCGCGCTGCATATTCTTGCATGTTGCTGCATACCTTAACGTTGGGAATCATGTACAACCAATGAATCAGATTATAAACAACCCGACCTTCAAGCAAGATCTGCCGCCTTCTTGTCTGCAAAATGCCGGTCCTCCTTTGTGATACTGCCTGCGCTCGAGTCTCCGCTGTCATCCGCCTTTCCTTCCACCACATTGCCTGGTCTGCCGAGCATCTGGTGCTCGATGTTGACCTGCGAGTGGATATCAATCGCTGTCTCAAGAAGAATTTCAGTTGGGGCGAGGAAAGTACCTTTGGACCCTTGAACCATTTGTGTGCATCCACAAACCAATAGATAACAACAATCAGCATCGGACCCCCATACACCAAACATGTCCAATTCATTGTATCCGGACTGTCCCAAAATTAGATCATTTCACAGGTCATGGGGCATTAGATATCACTCACTTGAGGTCTGATCCAGTCACACTAGGCAGCATGAGGATGGGTACCATCAACAGGACGAAAACACAAGCCAAACTTCCAATGTACATGCTGTAGCGCCCGAGGTTCCAGGGGCCTGGCCTGAATCTATTGCCCACAAAGAATACTCGAATGAAAATGGGA
This sequence comes from Cladonia macilenta KoLRI003786, assembly GCA_000444155.1. Lineage (NCBI taxonomy): Eukaryota > Fungi > Ascomycota > Lecanoromycetes > Lecanorales > Cladoniaceae > Cladonia > Cladonia macilenta. Next base: position 1,152,663 of record KE598564.1, read on the forward strand.
ATGGTGAATGCGACGAACGCGGCAACAGCGGCGATGGAGAAGAGAGCACCGGCTGCCAATTCACCACCAAAGATGAGGAAGGTCATGCAGATGCCAAGTGAAGTATTGAACCAGACCGCATTGACGGGTGTCCGGGTATGCTTGTTCACTCGTGAAATCCACCAAGAAAAGGGAAAGCAGCCATCACGGGCATAAGCAAATGTGACACGGGAGGCCGCGACCTGTATAGATAATCAGCCTTCTCCAACTGTGGACTATGAACTGTATGGCATGTTAAATTTACCATGCATCCTTGACCCATGGAGAACGCCGCAATGATAGTCAAGGCCAGCGCAGCCAGAGCTGTCTTTTGAGGGAGCACTTGTAGAAGATATGAAGCCCACGGTTGACCTAGATCTGAGCTTATGACACTGTCAATGTCGATGACTGTATAGGCTACCACGAGCTGAAGAAACCATCCCATAATACCACCAACACCGCTTGTAAGGACTATAGCGCGGGGTGCGGCAATGTTTGCATTGGAGCACTCCTCGCTCAGATGGAAAGGCGCATCATAGCCGCTGTMGGAATTCTTAGCAAAGGTTTCGGAAAATGAGGTTCTCAACATACCTCATAGTCCAAATCACAGCCACGAATGTCATTAGTAGAGCCACGCCATTTGGGAAGTCGGTTCCATCGTAGAAATTCCCCCACACCATACTACTACCAGAAAACTTAGGGAGGCCCTGGGATTCCCGATTCGTCGAAGCTGGAATGAGAATGATAACAACAATCAATGCGACCATGTTGAATGTAGAACCAACTGAGTTGAAGTTTGCAATCCACTTGGTAGGCATGCTACTTATGCATCCATGAATGAGCATGATGAATGTCGTCAGAAGGAAGACTTGGTAATTCTGAGGGACGTAGTCGGGTTTGCTAATAGAAACACCAGCAAGGACCATAGCAGATAAGGCGTAGTCGACCGAGGGCGCGCCGGTGACTTGTCCCATCCAATTTGACCATCCAGTCAACCCTGAGAACATCAGTATTCCTGCGCCCAAGTTGTGTGCTTTTAATACTTACAGGCTGCAAGTGGTCCATATCCCGGAGGTGCCAAAACCGCTGCAGCGTAATAGAGTCCTCCACTTGTAGGCATTGACGAACACAGCTCAGCCATGCTCATAGCAACGCATTGAATGAAGACCATAGCAATCAGCCATCCCCACACCATGCCCGGAGTTCCTGCGTATCCCATGCCCTATTCGCTGTGATCAGCCATTTGTCCCAACCTCTTATCCTCGGTCTTATCTCACATAGTACAGTGTACTGGCGAAACTGGGCAGCAAGCCCAGCACAGCGAAGCTGACACAGAAGGACGTCCATAAGCTGAATTCTCGTTTGAATTCAGGCTTGTAACCCAAAGCTGCAAGGACCTCTTCATCGGCGGTCAATTCGCGGTCGCTGTAGAATATCTCTCCAGCGCCAAGCACGGACGTCACAGGTTCCTCCGCAACACTCTTCTTACGGCCTGACGCGCTGACCACGCTCTGACCACGAATAGCTTCGAATTCGGCCATGGTATTAGGATGATTGATTCTTTGTCCTGCCAGGACTTATATGTGGGATGCGAGATTACCAGCCTCGCGAATCGGGGAGGCCGGAGTAGAAGTACTTCTGCATATATCGGTATGTGCAGCCATGGTCGCTCCCGTCCGATCCATCTCGGCGATAAGCACCATGGATCCTGATAAGGAGCAATGGGAAGTACAGTACTTCAGGGAGGGTCCAGGCGAATAATACAATTGAACCGGAGGGATCAAATGGCGGGTTGCGACTGGTTTGATGCTTATCATTGCCCCCTCTTTCTCGCTTCGCGCTTTCTTTCCATTGGCCAAAATAGCTTCCTAACATATTCTAGCAAAATTAGTGGCAGACGTTTCGTCCGTGGCGTGACCCAAATGTCATCGTCTCTATCAAGGCAGTCCCCAGATAGATTTCATCGTCGCCACCAGTAACAGTTGATGTCGGGTCGGTTTGTTACTGGGAGAAGCTTTGCCGAGCGACGGTTAGGTATCTTTGCCCAGGCTGCAATTACCCGATGGAGAATGGATGCACGTGATGATCGACACTGATCTTCTCTTGCCCCTTGCTTTGCTTCGTCGACCCTCTCAATGTTCCGATACTTCGTCACACCACGACGGGGAATATGTCAGCCTGCAGTCATCTTCGCCAACGGTTAGAAAAGGTCACTCCTGGAAACGCCGGATAATCCAGTATTTCCATGAGGTTTCCGCCAGTGCCTCCCCAATATCCTTCTACCACTGCTTAATCTGCTTCTTAGACTGCTGGTGAACCAATCAACATCTTCCACATGAAGTGATAATTCATGATAACCATCATCGGCCTCATGTCCAATTGTCATGTGTGTAACAAGCAGACACTTGTATGGGAAAGCGTCAACGTACACAAGGCACGTATCTTGCGGCCTTGCAATCAAAGTCTAGGTTGTGTTCCTCTCTACGGCCTCTTCTAGGAGTGCTTGGACCAGTGGCTGGAGTGCTTGCAACGCGGCCGTCTTACTGTGTCGCCAGCATGATAATGGACCTCAATGTAGCCACTTAGTTTGGCCAGACTTGCGGCTGCGGCCACATAACCCTGCCAATCAATCGTGCCGTACATGAGGGATTCGAAGTGAATGGGGTCTGTAGTGCTATGGGTTGATGGTGCCTTGCCTGCTATCTCTAGGGCAGTGTCGATAGTGACTTCGATGTTTGACGGCATTGTTCTAGGAGCAAATAACGAGTCGACCTTGGAGATAGTTGGACAGGCAGTAGCCATCTCATGTGTGAATGCTCCAGTTCCACACTTAATATGGAGGAGCGTTATAAAGTAATTGATAAGTGCAGGAACGATGCGAATGTGATGTAGTACTTTTATTGCGCAGCGTTGCTCGTCCAACCAGGACCGTTCTGTTGTTAGATTTCTAACATGCTCTCCACTCATTTATGGGGATGAAAACACTCGTTGGACCCTGGGTATGGCTTGGCATGCGTTCAACTGAGGAAGTCATATTCGCTTCCCATAAAAGTTGATAATTTCATTAACAGGTCATGCAGTCTGCATGTACTTGGAGGTGAGCAGTACAACAGCCGAATTGCACTATATGCAGATCGTTGGGCAGGAATAAATCACTGTTCGGCTTCGCTCGGTTTTGTAAGCCAACAACTTCCTCACTTGCGACATCCAACACCAATCCCAACACCACAATCTCTCAAGTTTCTCTAGGCCGCTGCTCATCATAAGGTACTGCTGTACGGTTTGCAGTCCGTTTGCAGCTTCAAAAACTCGACATGGAGTCGTCGACCTCTCATCAGCGTAACACAGATAGTAGTGAAGATGACAAAAACAGCTTCGTCTCAAAAATGGCACTCTATGACCTCAAAATCGCCCGTTCCACCCTTGCCTCCATCTCACACAAGTCTACCTGGACCATTGCCGATACCGCTTCCTTCGACTGCATGCATTACGATGGAGACGCAGCCCTAGATCTATGCGCTCACAAGCTCGTGCTACGACCAGATCAACGTGTTCTCGACATAGGTTCGGGTTTCAGCGCCACTGGCCGCTTCCTGGCTTTGAATTACTTTGTACACGTTACCGGTGTGGAACTCCAGCCTGAAGTCCACGAGCTGGCAGAGACCATTACTCGTAAGAATGCTGTGCAGCATGTTGTCAGAGATGTGAAGAGCGTGAACGCAGACTTTCTGACGCTCACTGAGGATGATATTTATGGGCAAGGCGCACATGTTCCATTTGATCACGCTTTGTCCCTCCTGTGCATCATGCACCTACCTCAATCAGCTAGGCGACCATTCTTCGAGCAAGTTCACAAATACCTGAGAGCAGGAGGTAGAATCTACATCGAGGATTTCTATCAGCGTAAACCGCTCATAGACGAGGAACGCGCTAAACTACGTGACTTGGTAGCGTGCACTTTTCTTCCTACCAAGTCTGAGTACACTGCAACTATTGCCGAATTTGGCTTCGATGTTAATGCATTYGAAGACGTAACGGAGCATTGGAGGGACATCTTGGTGGCAAGGGCAAAGAAGTACAAGGCTCAGGCAAATAGAAATCCTGATCTTGAAAAGTTCTATGATACGGTGGCTGAGCTTTTCTTTGGTGGAAACCTGGGAGGAGTAAGATTGACTGCCACGAAGCGATTAGAAGGGTTTTATTGGAAAAGGGAAGCTGCTCAATAGACTCGGGAATGCTTTCCAAGGATTCGAGTTGAAGATGGCTTAGCCCAAAGAGATTTTTGTAAAGCGTCCGATTTTGGGACGAAACGACGGTGTGCAGGAGTGATGGTGTTTTTGCACTCTGGCTGGCTACTAGCTTCTTTCCTCTGACCCTAAGCAAAAAGAGCTATTCTGGGGTTATCTGTCCCCAAGAGGATTCACCTTCAAACAATGTGTTCGTTTCAACAATGGCTTTCCAACGATTTCAGAGGTTCATGTCCGTTCAATTCAGGACAGCTTTGCCGCTGACAGCCACACCTTACCTGCAGCTGCGCCACATGCTCTCGAACGAACTGCATGCCTATTCGAGCCGTCATAGCTATCATTGCACAACTGGATTGTCTAATAATATCGTTACATTCACTATCCTCACCGACTCGGTAGCCATGTCTTCCAAATCCAGACCCCTTCAATGCGCAAGAAGCACTTCAGAAAGAAAACGGAGAAAGAGAACCACGGTAAGGTATTGCCCGGTGCAAATCGATAGATGTGGAGGTCATTACATTGTAAGTCATTAAGCAATCGCAAACTATCTATACAGTGACCCAAAACAAACGGCCACTGTACCACCATATCAGCCAATCCTCCACTAACCGTAACAGAACAGACGTACAACCACCAAATCAATACAATTGAAGCCCACACATGAGACTCGATTCATATTGCGAACGACCCTTCTCATTTTCGGTAGCATAGGCCACAGATACTGCGTTCAGCGTCATGGAATAGACATGAAGGTCTTGCGTGGATGATGCGGTGGACGAAAGGGCAGCGAGTACAGTTGCAGGCCTCCTGCTTACTCGGTCGAGTTATCATCTCAGCAAAGTCTACTCTAGCCGAAGAAAGCCGCTTACTTTCCAGGGTTTTCAAAGCAGAATGTACGGTTGCTATATTATTGATTCATGCCACGATATCAAACTATCATACTCTCAGCCCCTACAAAGCCTCCAATCAAGATCTTCGTCTTCATTTCCCTCTCCACCATCTCCACCCGCGTCACAATCCTTCATGCCTTCCACATCTCTACCCACAACACTTGCATCCTCCATATGTCCACCTTCTTCCCCCCCCCTCCCCCCCACCACCCCGAGCACCCTACCCCTTAACACCATCAAACCCCTCTCCCGCCTCCTCACTCCCCACCTGGTATCCCATCGCCCAACAATCTCCTTCTTGAGCATTGCATACTTCCTGATGAGCAATTCCAAAGACCGTATCCCACCATCTGCATCTAGTTCAGGACTGATAATGCAGTGGAAGTGGTAAGAGGCACGGTTAAAGTTTGGGGTCTTGCGCTTGTGAGAGTGATGAGGATGATGAGGAGGATGTGAAAGCGATGGTGTTGGTAGACTAAGGAATGAGAGTTTAAATTTGCATGGGAGTCTATCCCTTTGGTGAGGGAGGTGAGGGGATTGTAAGGAGGGGGTGATGCTCTATGCTATGGACAGTCCTTTTAAGCACGTACAGARATTGAGAGAAATGCGGAGATAGGGGGCTGGAATATCTTAATTGAACCGGAGACTAAACAGCTACGCAATATCACGGAAATAGCATGTTTTACATATGAGCACCTATATTCCCTTCTCCAATCCTATAACATCCGCGTCTGTCTCATATCATTACTAATCCATCACTATCTTGGGTACGATCAAAGCGCATCTTCAACCCTTTCGATCACCTTTAAGATACTATCCCTTCTGCGCTGATTTCCTAATCATCTCTACCTGATAAGGCTTTCCTACGTCCAATTTCTTACTCCGTTCAACCCTCATCGCTCCATCCCACTTTATCTTTGTGTTAACCCTTGCTCTCGCGTTGCCCATCGGGCACGTACAAGTACCACGTCGGAATTAGTGTTGTGATTGCTAGCATGGCGGTGGTTAGGATGTGGCGCAAACGCCTTGGGTTGTGGATATCGGCTCTTCTGGTACTCATTGATCGCACGGTCTTGATTGTGCGGCTTTCAGGGTCAAGGGGTAGGGATGGATTTTGGGAGGATTTGAGGTGGAAGGAGGTTGGGGTGCTGTATGTGGTGAAAGGCCAATGGATCGCTGCCGGTATGAGAGCGATGACTGTGTGGTATACTCTACCTGGGCTCTAGTTTGGCCTCTGTAAGACACTTAGCGATGAGGGAGGTAATCGTGGTGCCTTATTGTCTGCCTCAGACCCCCCCTGTCGTCCAGAAGAGATATCTGGCCGCGCCAAACCTTCAGTTACACTAAGAGTTGTTGAAGTATCTGGATATACTTGTCTGTAGAGCCGATCTCTATAGCTCACTATGATCTAGAGCACTTGTTATAGACAAGTTCCGTGCCGATATTGGAAGAACTCTTCCAACAGGGGAACAAGGAAGGTTGGTAGGAGCATATTTGTCCACTTCAAGMAATTGATGAAGCTTCCAATTGGTACTCCAGTATACCATCTGGATGAACTGATTGACTGCAAAATACTGGGCATGCACCAGCAGGACATCGAAGTACGCCCTCAAAGTGATCGTGTCCCATGCTTGCGATACCGTCAGGCCTGGAAGTCGGATCTTAGATCGCATGTCATAGGGATGTAGCTTGCTTCGATCACCACGATGAAACGGTACGATGGCTAGGTCATCATCTGAGAGCATGGATGCGTGGACTCTTCTCAGAACCATCTGTGCGGGAACGGCGAAACATGCGACAAGCATGACGTAGAGCAGGAATACTGCACCGAACTCCATGATCTTCCTTCGCTGGCCGGCTTCATCGAGTGTGTTCCAGGAGTCCATGTCAAATGCATACCGCTTCAGCTCGAAGCTTCGACTCAGTGCTAACGGGCAGCTCAGCGTGAGGTGCTCGCAGATTGCCCAAGTGGCAGTAATAGGCCACAGCTCGATCAAGACTGCTTTGCCTTTGGGAAAGTGGTCGAATACATTGATTATATTCTTTCTTGAAGGTTTGGTAATCGTGTAATGTGTCCAGACTGCAAAGCTGCTGCCGAAAAGTGTTGCTAGGACGATAGACGTGCTACCATAGCCGAGCTTGAAGTCGCTAGGCTGTCCCGATAGGAAGAAGTCAATGGCCGCTGCAAGATACCATTGAGATACGGCCATCGTGAGATAGGCGTGGAATCCACGAAAGCAAGCCATGCTCGTTATTCGACACCACAACTGCCTTACTGCGCCCTTCTGAGTTGGGACTGGTTCGATTTTCAGACTATTTCTTCGTTTGAGATCCTCACGTACATCGCCTACAGATACCGATCTTAGTCGTTTCGCGCCTGCAGATTTAAACGCTCTTATTATCCGGAGTGTGCGAACAAGATTGTCGATGCGCGCTCGATGAGAGTCAGGGTGTCTCTCGGCATTTGCTGCAGCAACTGATCTGATACGTGTCGATGCTACAATTACCACAGTTGAGATGACTTGATAGACATACGAGACCTAAGAGACAGCATTAAGAAAACTCAAATAGTCTGGCTATTTGACAATCATGCTTACAGCAAATGATATTATATACTTTGCTGTAGCCAGCGAGAGGAATACAAATATGATCCAGACGGGCATGGGTTCTATGGTGTCTAAGCCCTGGGAAGTGATTGTGCTGTTCCTTTGGGTTTGAAGTAATGAGTCCCCAATTGGTCGATACGTCTTTGGTAGTGGCGGCTCTCCAATAGATGTTAATCCATGAGATGTGCAGTAGACGAGCAGGTACTCTAGGGCCATCTGAGCTATTGACATGGTTGCTGTAATTTTGGCCACCCGGTCCAAGTACTCAACTGGCCAATTACCTCGATGAATTATCCAGGGGCCCGGGAGCTGCCAGAGCTTCTTTGAGATCGATCTATGCGAATGATCTGCTCCAGGCTAATGCTAGCGACGCCAGTTCTTATCGCTATATTTGTTGTCTAGGGTACCGAGACGGGATAATGAATATATATTATATATAGTAAAGAGACTTTAAAACGAGAAAAGGAAGAGGAAAGACACAGTAGAAAAGGAGGGTTGTCTAGATAATAAAAGAGAACGGACGAAAGCTGAAGATWGGGGGCTGACGACCTCAGCCTCAGCCCTATCCATTCTAGGACAAAGCAATGCCGGCGCGAAGCCTCCCGTCCTCGGCTCGGCGTTAAGCTTCGGAAGTGTTTCAGATGCACTTTCAATGTACGAGCCACGACTTTGTGACATTCATATTAGATGATGCTTGGACATATGAATTTACTTCAATTCTGTTTTGTCAAGCATCATGTCATAATACGTCAACTGATGGACGGCTAGAAAAACTTGATTCTGCAAGCCTTCGGATGGTGAATGATTGGATGGAGATAAACAGAGTGTACTGTAAATCAAATCACACGAAGGTAAAAAGGCTTACATTACTGCTCTACCGAATTGGAGACACAGAGGATTGGGCAACCCCATCCAGCAGAAGTCGGTCCAATACACAGACCCATCTTCAGTGCCGGACCTGCTTCTCATTGAATCCGTAGAATTTCGCCACTCATACATATACAAACTCCAATTGTTTCCTTGCAAAGCTCTGCCCCCCTTATACTATCTCATGCCTTTCAAGAAATTAGTCTCTTTTATCTTCTTCCTCCTAGACTTCCTCATCGCCGCATTCAGCTCCTCCCGAGCCTCCAATGCCTTCGCGCCTTCCTCGATACTCGTTCCAGCCGGCAAATCTATCGATTGCTCTTCGAGTGGGACTTGAGCAAATTCGTTGCTCGCATTTACCCCAGTCAGCCGAGCGCGCTCGGCCTTGGCAGCGAGACGTCGTTGCTTCTTTGATTTGGCTGTGGTAGAAGGCATTAGCTTGTGTGATGGACACAATTCTGCAGTGGTCCATGATTTCAAACCACGAAAAGAGATGTTGTAGCCCATAGTTTAGGTGACATGCTTCGGAAATCCCTTCGTTCTTCTCCTCTGCTGGGGCGCCAATTGGTACAGCGAACAAACAATATGCTCACCAAATGCATCCCCCATCGAACCGCTTGACTCATTCTCCTCTTTTCCTGTACTCAACAGGCCCCAGAGCCAGCTTGGATATTCGTCGTCTTCCCTTGCTAATGGCGCCTCCTGTCCTTTGATGTACCCCAATCCCCTCAACGGAGCACCCGCTGGCACACTACTTCTCGGCACATTCTTTGAATGTTCTAGCTTATCCTTGGGTGGTATACCAGGTGTTTTCGATGGTGAAGGTGTGAAAGGCGTAGAGAAGGGCTGAGCAGCGGAGGTTGATGTTGCTGGTGGTGGGGATTCGGAGTTGGACCGGGCAGCTGACGTAGTGAAAGCTCGGAAGTATGAGGAGGCGATAGAGCGCTTCAAGAGGAGACGATTACAACGCTGGCAGATCATGGTCGCTGTCAATTTGATTTGGATTCTAAGTGTTTTTGGCTGGACATCGGGCCGGGTATTGACACCAAAAGTCCTGACTTGCGCTAAGCCAGTCTTGGCTAGCTCTGAGAATCTCGCGGGGGGTTATTCTAGGCGAAGTGTCATTCACCTTACCTCTTAGAGCTGTACTAAAGTACCTTAGGTAGGTAGATAATGGGTGGTCAGCCGAGGCTTAGCGCAATCTCGAGTCTTCTGTACCCCGCGTGGGGGTTCCTTGTGATTGTTTATTTTGTTTCTTCAGCCTCCGTATCACAACTCATCTATCTTTGTAAATACATACTTTTGCTGTACTTTGTCGATCACAGCTTCTCCATCGCCGTCAGCTTGCGTGGCATGACTTCGGTCGACACCGACTGGAGCAAGACTCCTAGCCTACCCAAAAGACCTACCCATGGAGACAGGACGCCGCCCCTTCGAGGCGAAAAGAAGCGAGGAAGCGTTGAACGCATACATATAATTGCTGAAGCATCACACTTCGATGAGCCACCGATCGAGTAAGAGAACCGTCTCCGTTGGTCTACCACACTTACAAAGTCAGTATCGTTGCCATCCATGGCGAAGGCGGAGACTGGAGGAAAACTTGGACCAGTGAAGAAGGCTTTTTCTGGCTCCAGGATGTACTCCCTCAACGGTTCCCTCAAGCACGTATCATTTCATGCAGTACAAATAGCGTCACGGACTCAGTCTCGGAAACCCTGTTATGGGACCTAATCGACAACAGATCCGCAAGCAATCGCATGCATGTTCCTATGATCATCATCGCACATAGTCTTGGAGGCTCCGTGGCCAAGGCCCTCTTTGTTGGATCCTCTCCGTCTCGCTCCTCGTGGTCTGAAGCCCATCAAATACATTCTTCAATCAAAGGGTATATGTTTTTCGGCACGCTTCAACGGGGTCAGATTTCGAAGGATATTCAAGGCCTAGTCAAGATAGCAAGTAGACTAGCGGGATGGGTGTATTTTGAGAACGCTTTGAACCCAACAAAGCTAGGCCCATTTCTTGACAAAATACCATCAATAAACGAGGAGTTTGCGTCTTTAGGGGGGACACAGGTTCCGACTGTCTGTTTCTTTGAGGCCCGAAAAACMTATTTAGGGCTCTATGTACGTCTGCTCTAGCTTTTGAAGCCATCTTTACTCACCTCTGTAGAGTTACACAATTGTGAGCCAAGAGAACGCCACGCTCCCGGATGCAGAAAATCGATCTTTGGACGTACGTCATTCGGAACTTTGCAAGTTCTCAGGTAGCGAGGATGGGCAGTTTCAACGAGTGCTGGGCTCGTTGCAACGTCTAATAAACCGAGCGGCCGGTTGGACTGGTGTTGCGTTCAGGGTACGCAACAAATTGCCTTCACCTGCTTTGGGACTGAGAGTTCTAGCTTTAGATGGTGGGGGGGTCAAGGGCCTCTTCTCCATCATTGTCCTCGAACATCTCATGGAGGCTGTCCGGCAAATTGATGCACCTGACATTACGGACGCGCTCAAGCCATGCAATTACTTCGATCTGATATGTGGTACGAGTACGGGGGGACTATTGGCCATCATGCTTGGACGTTTACGAATGGAAGTCGCGGATTGCAAGCGAGCCTACAGAGATCTCTCATCATCAATCTTCAAGAACAAAGTGTGGTGGTTTCCCGGAAGGACATACTGGGATGCCTATTGGGGCACACCTTGGTATTCTGGAGAAAACCTCGAACTTGCGATCAAATCCATGCTTTCTCAAAAGATCAACATGAGTGAGAAATCTCAGCTTGAGAGTCAAGGCATCAGCATACATGACGCGCCACTGAAAGCACGACAGAGCACCGGCTCCCATTGCTTTGTTTGCGCTCTTGTCGAAGGCCAACGTGACTCTGACCGTCTTCGAAGCTACACTGTGTCCACAGGTGTTGGAGGTCCAGATTGCACGATATGGGAGGCTGGCCGTGCTACTTCAGCTGCACCCATTTATTTCCCCCCAATCACGATTGCGGGTCGTAAATACTATGACGGCGGCATGCACAGCAACAACCCAATTTTGGAACTTGTTCGAGAAGCAACTCAGGAGAACCCAAGTCGAAGTTTTGATGCAATTGTCAGTCTTGGCTGTGGGAAGTCACAAATCATCAGTCCCGGAGGAGGCGTGGTCAATGTTGTACGAAGCGTCATTAGCCGGGTGACTGACACGGAGCTACGACACGAAGAGTTCCTGAGAGACTTTCCAGGCTTGACAGAAGTCTACTCTAGGTTCCAGGAAACAGAACAGCTGGGAAGTATTGATCTCGCAGACTACGGTAAACTCGATGTCATCGAAGGCATCGCGCGTGACTACCTCAACTCTGCCGTTGGAAGGAACGAAATTCAAAGATGTGCCGGAAGGCTGTCGAAGAGTGCACCTGAAAGAGAACCGATCTGATAATTATTAAAGATTCTTGTCTCTCATCTTTTCTCATGCCCTCTGCCGCTACCTTATATATAATAGGTATTTGTTCTATCAAAGTCCATTGGACCTGGAACAGCCTTTCCTTGGCCTCCTTAGTTGCTTGCACGATCGACCACGTATCGGTGATACCCAGATTCCTACTACCTAAAATTCAATTTGAAAACGCGGACTCGTCCGGATTCGTTCTCCGTATCTCATAAACAGGAAGGGAACCGGAGAAAAAGCCAATGCTATAAATGCAAACAAACTATTACCCCATCCTATACCCAGCTCAGCGTAGAGCCTTGTTGCTCCCAGTGGAACGACCGCCGCAAACAAAGACCTGACCACGACGTTCGCTGCTATTGCGCTCGCGGCGAAGACAGTGAATGCGTCCACCAGATACATCTGCACGGGTAAAAACGAGAACATGGCCCCGATTCCAAACAAGGCCGTCCCCAGGATTGGTAAGATCCATTGGCTCCCATACTCAGCTGACCAGCCATACCAAAAGAATCCAGCTGGAACTAAGAACCCGCCCAGAATGAGCGGAGGGAGACGATGTTCAGGCTTAGTCTCGTTGTGTTCCGCCTTTTTGCATTGGATATATTTGTCCGTGAATACCGCAACGGCAAGTTGACCGATGGCGAATCCGACAGCCAGACCAAGGTACGTCAAGCCAGATTCGCTAGCAGTAAAACCATACCGGGTCTCGAATATCCCAGCAAAAGTCGTGGAGATCAGGTTGATATAGCTTATGACTATTGAGTTGTAGAAAGCGAGAATGGCAACTATGGGAGATCGGATAAGCATCTTCGCTGGGCGAACCGTGGCTTTCTTCAATATTTGAGCTAGACTTGGTGAGGCGGGTTGAATAGCGCCAGTCTCCTTTCTCCATCGCTCTGCTCTCCGGGCAAGGATCACAGGAGCGTACGTCTCTTTGAGGAACACGAAGGATGCAATAGTCAAGAAGCCTGCCTGTATTGATGTCAGAAGAGTCAGATGGTCCAGGCTGACGCTTACGCATATGGTGATAAGCCAAAATATCCACCTCCAATTTGTATGTTGGGCCAGGAGTCCTCCAACAGTGGGACCTACAATGCTCAGTCAGTCGAAAGCCTTCGTTAGACAGCGCCAAATTCATGGGATTCAGTTACTTAGCATAGGTCCCTATTTATCAAAAGGTCAGCAAATCTAAGTGCATCTTTGGCCTGGAACCACACGTCTTGGTCATTGCTCTGGCTGAATGACATTAGCTTACAATGCTCGGTCCCATAGTCCAGAATGCTAGAGCTCTACCTCGACGCTCCACGGGCATAAGATCGGCTACATAGCCTCCGCCAAGGGTTATCGTCGCACATCCGCAGAATCCCATTCCTAACCTGAAGACGATGAGCATCGTAAGACTCGAGCTGACAGCACAAGCCATTGAAAATATGACAAACAATACATTGGAAGCGTGTATGACAGGAGAGCGGCCATAGAGTTCGCTAAGCGGCGCAAGCAGCAAAGGGCCGATGCAGTAACCTATTATATACTCCGAGACTGTGAAATCTGCGAGGACTTGACTGTTCGAGTTAAAGTCCTTCAGCAGCAAAGGTAGGGCAGGCGCGAGGATATACGACGATGGAGCACTATGTATAGAGAAATGTTAGCTTATAGATACGCAAATCCGCGATTCTTTTTGGCTTACCAGATCAACGTGATTGCCGTCACTAAAGCAATCGTCATCCATTTGCGTGTGGGAGGCCAGTTCATGGGGTTGTTGGGATCGGTTGGCCCGTTCCAGTCAGGTGTATCTTCGTTCAAAACTCCGGAAGCTGCCTCATCGCCATCATTGCGGTGCGTCTTAGCTGTGGTGCTCATGATAGGTTTCGATCAAGGAGTAAGATATATGAAGACTTGAGCCACTGAACCTGTATGATTATTCAGATCGACGAACGGGGTAACGAGGTGTGTAGGTGTTTACTACAAGGTCAGGCAACGGGGATCAAAGAAAACGTCTATTGAAAGCGAGCACTGCCGAGGCAAGCAACCAGCCTGGGCCTGCTCGTCGAAGTGCGAATGAGAGCCTAATCTTTCAATCCCATTTAGCATTGGCTTAATAGCGCTGGCGCAACCGAGAGACCTTTCGTCCAGGTTACACGGACAAAGTCATAAATCTAACAATTAGCATGTTACCATCTTGCATGTGCTACAGCAGTCAATGGACGAATAGGAGTATTCCCAACCTACGGCACACTATCCACTTTCGCCCCTGCTTGGGACTCTTGTCATCGGCATGCAATGTTCTAGGCAATACGTTAAGCTCCACATGATACGTCGGCGCTTTTCAGCTCAAAAGAGGCACATCGTACATAATTGGAAGTTGCTCCGATCGATGATCGACACCGCCCCATCGTCGAGAATTCTTACCTGTCGCAATATATGCCCAAATAGATTGACGACGCGCGTTGCCTGTTGAGTGCAACATTACCGCTCCAGCAGATTTCATTTACATCAATGATGAACGTTGATAGGGTCTCCTGCAACTCCCGGCGGGCCGTTGCGTCTTTTTTCCTAGGTACATGCAATGGCGTTATCAACGCATCAACCTTACTAATTCAACCCCACATAAATCCTTCTGCGGCAATAATGGGTTACCTCGCGCTGCAACGAATTTCTGGTGCGCGGAGTCGTGCACATGAAAACATCAGTGGCTTGCACGTGCAGGGCGACTTCTGGCCTCACGTTGTCTATATATTTATTGTGCTGTATTAACTTATTGCTGATAGTATAGGATGGTCTACTTCGTAGGATTCGTCTAACCTGAGCGCTACTGACCGTTCGCTGCCCCACTTCGCAGTGCCTCTGCTCTCGCTAGCTAGTGCCGATATGTTTATGACTGTACACAGCAAGGACAATACCACGTGCGAGAATACTATTGTTTTAAAAGGCTTGAAGACCTTACCCGGGAGATAGGCCGCCGCCTAGTCCCCAGAAGTTTCCCCCATGGTCTTGCCGTTTGCCTTTAGGATGTCTTCCTCGTCATACGTTCGACTTCGCTTGAATGTATCGATAAGACTCCAGTCAACACACATCCGTGTAACGGCGGGAAGCACGCTCAGGTCATGCCACGGCCTACCCGACCAGTAAAAGCGGTCGAGGGACAGATCGGGTTGGCACATCAGAGACGTCCGTATACCTTCGAGACAATGGGCTAGGTTGCATCAGCACCTATATTCAACTCCCTATGACTAGGTRACGTCACCTGTATGCTCTAAATCGTGCTGTCGCTGCTCCTCCGTCATATTAGGATAATAATGGTCCGCATGTATTGTTTGGCGCAGGCGCCGCTATAGAGAAGGGTCAGAACGACTCTTTGCTATCATTTAGGACCTTAAGAACTCGCCAGACAGTGAAGATGGTGGTAAACATCCATTATGAAGAGGTGGTTGCCGTTCTTAAGTTTAACGGTATCAGCTGTGTCAAGATGTTCTATTTCTCCTGGTAAGACCTGAATACCGTGTGCTAATAGACGTCAATGTTTTTGACCATCAAGCTAGGTGGAGCGTCGCTCACTTACGATGAATTAACTTGTTCCATGCCATCTCTGATTCATTGCTCGGAGGGCCGAAATACAAAGGGTTGGACCATGAGTTAGCTGGCGGATGGTCGATTATATACTTGATGGCAGGCTTCAAAGGTGCTGAAGATCAGTCAATAGCTTATTTCAAGCACAACCGCCATTTAGAACATACAATAAATTTCTGGACGAGACTCAGCATTCCATAGCTTGTGGTTCTGAAAACCTGCCTCGGAGGAAAAAGCCACGGCCAAGAGGACGACAATGGCCACAAGACAATGCGTGGTAATGGCCGTAACCCAGGGCCACAGACGCGACTTCCTCCTTGAATCCTGGCTATACATCAAGCTTCCAAGCTTCTCGTCATCCTCGATGAGAAGAGGCTGTGCTTCGACCTCCATGGTAGATGTAGCCGCAGGGTGCATAGTCACTGAGCAGAGGTTGCTAAGATGTCAAATCAAAGTCATTTGCCTTATATGCTGGTGGGTGATAACATCAACCTCATATGAAACAGGGAACCATAAAGTGGGGAGATTTTCATGATATAAACTTCTCGGAGCTGAATACTTTACAAGGATCCCACAGTCATCCTGACGATCACGATCATGCATCGGCGAGTTACTCTTAATTGGGACGTTGAACCACCTTCCCCATCGGATGGCTGTAAGATACTCAGCTGAAATGCACTCATGTGCATACCCGCATTAGAGTTCGTAAACGGTTTCAATGCTGCATGAGCTGAGCCAGAACATGGAAATCAAATGCGATAGGCCATGGATTTCGCCCAATTTAAAGTCTGTGGGAGCCGACGCCGCATATAAACACCTTGCCCATCTCTGGTGTTTCTCTCGACCACGACACAGAATCTCAAGAACAGTGTTCTCCGAGAGCCTTTATTCGTCTTCCTAAACCAAATTTCAACGCCACCCTGTGCGATAGATTACCATCTCTTCACCACCATGCGTGTTCACCTATTACTGCTCGCGCTAGCGTATATCGCTTCAGCACTTGCTGCTCCTACCACGAATGGTATGTATACGCTGATGAAATCGTCGTGGAAATGCTAATAGAAGATAGAAGATGTGGAAGAAGCGTCTACGGGAGTAGAGATCGAGACGAGTATTTAGGTGGGGAAGACTGGAGAGACGGGTGGCACTGTGGATGGAATGTATGTGGGATAATTACGGCGGGATGTTCAAGCATGAAATGACGGATAGTTGTGATTCAGGACAAGCGAAGGTTGACCGGTGCGGCTAGCTTCATGAATCGAATACAGTCCACTCTTGCAAGCTCTTTCGCAGGCGCAACATTGAGTTCACAGAGCTGCAGATGCACAGAGGATGTAGTGGGTAGAAAACGCGTCTCTCTTCACTTTCTGAGTGTGATTGCAAGAATGTAGAATCACATAATGGGTAACGGTAGCGTCGAATGTTATCTGTTCCCATTGATGCATGTCTCCTTAGCCATCTTCGATATGGAAATGCTTGCATTCGATGCCCGTGATGTGCAAGTCTTTTTCATGACGTTCGCAAAGGTGTGAATGTTGTAAAATTTGCCGGGCCCCGGGATGGAGAATCCAAACCGCAAGCAAAGTAAATCAACTTTTCTTAGACCCGTATCTTGCCAGATACTCGTTCTTACAGTCTTTGAAATCGCTTGCAAGGCACGGCTCGTCAGGGTCTTCCCACCAGCCCTTCCGATGGGACGTCAAGCCAGCGTCACATGACAGTTTGTCTGTATACCAAACAAGATCTGAGTGGAAGTTCAGTCCATCGACGCCTCGAGACGGATACCTTCGTCTAGAGAAGGCGATCATGTACGCAACTTCTCGCTGAGCTTGCTTGAATTGTGGCATGGGTATGTGCCCATCAAGGTATGCAGTTGCCCAAATGGCTTGGGCTTCGGCACCTCGAAAATTATTAGCCATCCGGACCCGGCCAAGAAAAACAATTGAAGTATCTGTCAAAGATGCTATGCCCTGGTATAGCCTTGCCGGGGTTATGTTAATATTTCCAATAGGCTTGCAGCCAGAAGGCGGTCTGCCCAGAATCGGAAAATCTTCCAAGATCTGTTTATCAGCTGCATCCAGGAGATCATTCCAGCTCTTCCTTTCCTCTTCCGAGTCTCTAAGAGGCTCGTGAGGTAGACCGAGTTTCAGTGCCTCTTCGGGAGAGAAGAAGGGGTAACCGGCGTTCCACCCTGTTCCACAGAGCAGAACATCTGTAGGCACCTCACGTCCGTCCTTCAAGATAATGGAGTTGCTTGTCGTTGTTGAAATGTCGCTCCGGTAGACATTCACCTTCTGGCTTACAATATCCCAGAAATCGTCATGCTGGATCATTCCAACTGGTCCGCTATTCCAAAAGAATCTAGAGCAACTGAAGTCAGTATCAACCCATCTATTTATATCCAGGCTTGTGCTCACGAAGCCTCCGGCTCAAGTTCGCGAAAGCTAGGCAGAGCACCTTTCCTGCATCTGTAATTCGCCCATGCCTTGTAACGGCGGTCTGCCGCAAATAATTTCGAATCTAGAGCCTCTGTTTCCGAAACAGATTGGTGCAATTTTCTTGCCCACTCAACCATGGAACGGAAGGCAGAAGGATTGATAAGAGTGGCTTTCTGTGTTGCCCCTGCTTCGGCGTTGTTTCTATACCTACCTGTTGCTGCAGGATTCATGAAGATACCCGGTCCTTCGCCAGATTTTCGGATGATCCAGTTAACATTTTTCCCAGCTTTTACAGAGGCGTAGACCATGTCCGCTGCAGATTTCCCCCCGCCAAGGACCGTAAAATTGTTGTAACACGAAGAGGATGCCAAAATCGCCTTCGACCGGACACCAAAGTCTCTGTGGTGCAGAGTTGGCGCCGACCAGTCATGGCTATGGTGAAATTTAGGCATGTTTGGCAACGACGTCAACCCAGAAGCTACTGCCAGCTTGGTACATTTGAGACTTTGAGGTGYATTTCCGCTGACTTCCATACGCCATCCGGTTTCGATCTTCGTGACCATAATGACCTCTGTATCCAGCCTGATTCGGCTGCGTAGCGGGATGCCATTGTAAATATGACTGTCAATATATTCCTCAAGATACTGGGTCACATGTTTGGCCCCAAATGTATCGTACAATGTTGGGGCATCCTCGGGGAGTTTAAGAGCAACATCAGAGAAGGACGTCATTCGTAAGGGGCTCTGTGCCCAGAAAGCGTCAAATACTCTCGCTACCAAGGACAAAAAGGCCCAGCATAGTCAGCGGCACTATAACAACCATACTGGTCCCTGCGTCACATACTTGCGCTCCACACACCACCAATACATCCATCTTTTTCAAGGATCGTAAGCCGGCAATCAGGATGGGTGTCAAGGTAGAATCGGGCAAAAGCTATCCCACCCAATCCTATGGTTAAAGACAGCCTTGAGCGTACATTTCCAGCCCTTTCGAGAGCATGACTTACCAGCACCTATGATTGCGACATCCACTTCTACATCTCCCATGGCAGGAAAGCAAGAAACCTTAATGCCAGGAGCACTCGAGCGCGGAGAACCGAGCAAGAGATACGAAGGTGTGTCGTATTTGTCGATAATTGCTACATAAATTCGTATTCAGAGCCGAGAGCCGAAATTTGATATCTAGATTGACAATCATAGATACCTGATGGCTGTCGAGTACGTGGTATTGCGGACGAAGAATGACTGCCGACGCATTGGGAAGATGTTCGCGACTCTAAAGCTAGTTGCCTAAGCAACAGACCACCCCGTTTTAGACCCAGCCCTATGGGGCTATACTGCAAGGGGGTTTAGACACTAAAGGGGGCATTAAATTGCTAAGCAATCCCAAGGATGGTACTTAATACGTGCCACCCCTACCGCTCTTTATCTCCCACCTTCTTGTCCGAGCAAAGTTTGCAAGTATGCCGGAATATCAGAATAGTGGTATGCCCGGTTGAACATGCAACATGACGTTTGCAGACTTTCTCACTAACGTCGTGGTTTTCGCAGTTCGTTTTCTAGGCTCCCACTGCTTGGCTCATTACGACACTGGCGGTGACATGCTGGGACATAGGTCCGGTCCGTGTATCCTGTGCCACCCTACCACATATGATTCTCTTCAATCACGACGGGCGTGCGTTTTGCGTATCGATCTACAGCTTGCCAGACCCCCTCAATAGAACCACTGATGCAATTGTGCATTATGTTATGTATGCACGCGAATCTCCGCCGTTCTGGCCAATGGATTGCTTTCGGTCTTTCGGTGCAACCTTCATCCTATCGTTCATCCTATACCGACAATGCGCATGAATTGATCTGCCTGCTAATTAAACGAAAAAGGGAAGACGGCCGAATGGCCGAGATAAAGAGTGCCGGCATGGCGGGTAGTGCAGGATTAGTTGCGAAACGCCTTTCAGTCGATCACCTCCTTGGAGCTTCAAGCTGTCCGCGACACTTCGATTGGTATAACAGCTGATACGAGGTTACAGGATACTGTTGAGATAGTTCAGCGGTTTCGAAACTGAGCGTTGGCGAATCATATTCTTGCCTGCTCGCATSCTAATCGACTTATGCCGAAGATCATGTGCCGCAATGGATGTGCCCTCATTGAGCCCCCAAAACCCCGTGTGGTCGCGCAATGAATGGTGCTTCCATATCTAAATACGACAGATATATATTATCATATACACACCGCTCGGGAGTCGTTTAACATCGTGGATTGTGGATCAGCGACCTCATATACTGCAAAGGCTACAGGACTTTCTGTGGTTTGAGTAGTGACGCCTCCATTGCCTTCTCGACTGTTGACTGCTGATTGAGCCATTTCTATCCTTTTCTATTCAGGTTGGCGAAGGATTGGAAACCGATTGCTCGAGCACCATGCCCGCAATCCAAGATATACGGGTGCACGCCCCGCTCGTCATCGCCGAGGGTGCGATCCTCATTCCCGTCTGCACAATCATGGTTCTTCTGCGCTTCTACGCGCGAAGAACCTCAGGATCTAGCTTTGGGATGGACGACCTCTCTATTGCAGTAGCTCTCGTAAGGCTCCCCTRTTAACGTATTGCCTTGCTGCCAAGAGGAACTCATACTGCGCGATAGCTTTTCGTGATTGGCATGGCAGTCACGCTTCTCGCAGGTTCGGAATCTTAGCCTGCCAACGTCATGAGAAGCTCACAAATATCTAGAAACGGGTTTGAAAGGGCTGGGCTACCCGACGCCTGTTGGGGACGCAGGAACTGGGCATCCAGATGCTAACGTTGTAGGTACAACTTTCGCTGTCTAGCTAATGACGCTGACGCCAAAAGGCTGGTTGGCCTGGCGAGCTTATTCAAGTACCTGCGTTGGGTTGCATCAAACTGAGCTTCCTTTTTCTCTATCGACGTGTCTTTACGCCGCGCGTTGCTCGTCACTTTAGCTTAGTGAACTGGACTATGATTGCTATCATCACCGCATGGATGGTTGGATACTTTTTCACACTGCTCTTCCTCTGCGGAACCAATTTCAAGGCCTATTGGACCAGCTCGACTACGGAAGAGAACAAATGTCTCCCAACGAAGGCTGTCCATCTCGGCTATGCAATTTCGGACGTTATTACGGATGTGTTGACAATTCTTCTCCCAATTCCCGAAGTAYATTAGGCTTGATACCGGGTTCCAGTGTACATGACTGACAGTGTCTTAGATCTGGAAACTCCACCTGCCCACTCGACGTAAGCTTGCCATCACAGGCGTATTTGGACTTGGCGCAGTGTAGGTCTCTCAAGGCGAACTAGAGAGGTCAGACAAGCTTACTCCACTAGTACCATTGCTATGTCAATCATTCGGATGGTCATCTACTACAAAGCCCTTACAGGTTCACATTTCTTTCCCTATCATCTGGAAAAGCTCTTGTTAACGTCGAGATAGTCCAATTTGACCCGGACGCCGACTTCGAATGTATAGTCTTGACATCGCTCTTTACTTTCTTTCATCCCCGAGACTGACTCTCCCTCGCAGACATTACAACTCTGACCTCCTACTTCTCCTTGCTCGAAGCTGGCCTCGGTCTCTGCGCCGCCTGCTTGCCGGTCCAGTACGGCCTCCTTCGCTCCGAAAAGGTCCGCAGCGTTTTGAGGAGCATCTATAGCCTTGCGACGCTTGGTTCGCGCGGGTCTCGAGGCAGTCGTGGCTCACGCAGATCTGGTGCTCGCACCGGTGTGAATGGTAATAAGAATGGCTCGGTGTCGTCCGAGATAGACGTCCCATTGCCGACCCATGCGGCGGCAGCAGCGGGACATGAAGCCAGCCAGTCAGAGCTTGAAATGGATAACTTGCGGGATGGGCATGGAATCCTGGTAACAAAGAGCTTTGGGGCGGCGGAGCATGTGGTATAAAAACAAAGCACGAGCCGAGAATTAATAAGGCAACTTAATCTGGACTGTATCTACTTGGGTTCGTGGTGTATAGGTGGAAAGATTCCCCAGAAGAGCGTACTATAAATGCAAGCAACAGAAGCGGCAGGAGAGATGACTCTACGTTTTCATCTGCACTTCACCTCCCATAGTGATGGCTCATTCCACCATCCAGCTTTAGCCTGAGCGTTCTCGAAAGCGTCGATCCCTACATGTAATCAAACGCTGCGCGTCATCTCCCACATATCTTATTCTCCCAGTCCGCCAGCCACCAGAGCGCATGCTTTTACGGCTTTCTCTACCGCCCTTCTCGCATTTCCTTCCTCTAAAGCCTTCAGTCCCGCCTCCGTTGAACCACCTTTGGTAGCAATCTTCCGCTTGACCTCCCAGCTATTCTCACCACTAGAAAGCAAGCCCGCAGCCCCACGCATGCCAGCTGTAGCCATTTCCAACGCTTCTACCCTGTCTAAACCGAGGTCGACCCCTGCGTCCACAACAGCTTCCAGGAGATATGTAAAGAAAGCAGGACTACATGCGCTAAGTGTTGCCCCAATAGGTACCTTAGCAGCTGGCCATAGTCTGGCTTGTCCTAGTGCCCCGAAAAGTGAATATACAAGCTCTAATGTCTCGGGGGTGTATTTATGTTCATCTTCTTCGATGATGAGTGTCATACCCTCATGGATAGCTGTAGCGGTATTTGGCAATACTCTCACGATACGGCAACGGTCATTCTTTTCTTGAGCCGTAGAAGGCTCWWCACCACAAATCGTCTGTTGTAGCACCYTGAGGGAGAGACCTCCTACGATTGAAATTAAAATCTTGCCTGCAAGAGCTGAACGCATGCCGGGCTCGGCGAGGACCAAATGGTAAGCACTGGGCTCGACAGCTAGGATGATGATGTTGCTTTGGTTGACTCCGCGCACATTTTCGTTGGCGAAAACCTGAACGATAGGGTGCATGGCATACTTTTGCTCCAATCTCGTCGCGCTTTCCCGCGTGTGGACACATGCAATGATAGTTTCTGGCACCAGGTTCCATTTGGCCGTAGCAGAACCTTCTCCAGGCGCAGGCCCAGAACTCTGCGATGAAGATGATAGTATCCCATCGAGGATAGAAGAGCCTAGATTACCTACAAAGTTTGAACGAAGAATCAGTGATGGTGTAATGTTTTATGAAGTGATCCTCGTACCACAGCCAAGGAAGGCAATAGATTTTATTACAATCTGGTCTGTCATTATGAACTTGTAGATTAGCCAGGCTTGCGATTATATTTCAAAACAGTATCCTGCAAGATGCGTCCCGATTCATGGACGGATTGATTACTCATATMCCCCGCCATTAATCCTCCGATACTCATAAGCGCTTCACACATCTCCAAGGTAACTTATTACAAGTGGTTCTTTTGAAGTGAGTCCCGGGCACATCGGTCAGAAGCGCTCGTGAGTACCACTCACAAGTGGATCAGCAGGGGTATTCGGAGCAATAAGTCCTGATATTCGTTGAATTGGAACCAATGTAATCCGGTCTCGGGTGCTTTGTGCTTCTTCCTCGCACAACAAGTTCAACGTCAACTTTTTGAGATCACCAACTCCACTCCGTCTCTTTCATTTGTCGACAATCGTTACTGTCTGTCGCTATGATGATGGCCCGCTGTGTACATGAACATAACTGCTTTCAGTCTTTCAAGTGTAACTTATCATCATCAGCGTTGAATACTATTACCGATGGACTTAAACAAGGCATCGAGAYCAGGAAATTGTTTTTGGTCCCTTGAGAGATAGTCCAAAATAGTCCGTCACGGCAAGTCGTGGAATGAGGTGTGCCGCTTCTATGAAACGGGAGCATGCTTTCCGCATATAAAGACGCTTCCACACACCGGCACTCGCTCGCATGGTAGTCCTACGCGCAGCGAGGTCAAACAGGCTTGGGGCAACATTGACTGAAAATAATGCAAGCGAAGAGAATATATATACCGATTTGATGGCCAGATCTTACCCCACCTCCACTCCAATCGTCATGGCTTTCACCAAATTGGTGCCAATCGTGTTTCTCCTAAGCATCCGCGCCTCAATCGCCTCAAGCGCCGGTCCAACAACAACTTTCTCTTCACTCATAAGCRTAGAACCTCCCATTGCAGTCGTGACCAATGCCACGTTGCCAATTGGGACATTCTCGAAGTATTTAGCTCTCCTGTCATGCTCATTAAACACACGAATTCTAACATTTTTCCAGCAACCTGCCCCCAGATCCCTATTACCTGCGGCCCTATTCCGGAAGCAGCGTCGTAGCCATCCAATTTTCCAGATATACGCCGGGGATTCCACCCATTTATGCGCTCCAATGCATAGCTAGTGCTCAGAGAGACACGGCATTGCAGACTTTCAGACTGAAATCTCTCAGTTATATTGGTCAAATGCTCACTTATCGCTTTGGAACCGTAACACTTACTGTCAATCCGAGTAATAGGGTGAAGTGGGGCTTTTGGGAGTTGGTTTTAAGCGTTATGCCAGAATTCTTTGCTCAATATGAGTACGTAGGGTTTGAATTCATGATCCTTGTTAATAATGCTCCGGCTGGACTGGGGTCTTTGAGTTGGATGGCCTGATCTAAGATGCTTGGACGTTGGCATTGCCGAGTGGTTGATGTTCTACCGCGTATAAAAGTTCAATGATTAAGGAGAGACTACTCTGTACCTACAACACAGTACATCATTAATGCGTGTTAGCCAGGAGCACGTGGTACTCGTCCGGAATAGTATCATGCTCCCACTCTGACATACGGGCTTTTCGAAATCCTGAGTTTTCAACTGAACACGTAGCAGTCAGTCGCTGTGATCTTTGAGATATTCGCAATTAGCAATCTGGTGGAGAACTCTGTACTCTGTAACGGGTATAGAACGGCAGCCAAAATCTAAGGAGTGAAGTTTCTAAAACGAAGATGCTCTGGTACCCCCAGAGACGAAGGCCCCTGGTGATCCGGATTTTCCAAAGAACTCGTGGGCTATCTAAGATACCTCAGTACCCCTGTGGGGGGCCAAGAATATTATCTCACCTCAGGTAGGCGCAGGGGCTTTTATAAGCGGCGACGGGCGGGATCAATTTTTGCCAATAACTACGAGCCGTGAAACGCTACAACGATACCTACTAAGTCTCAATAACTTTTCAGCTACCTATACGAATTGAGAGATCCAAGACATTTGGGCTCCCTGGGACGCAATCGTGGCCTTAAATCTATGCCCAGGGGGCCTCGATGCGCCGCAAACTGGAAGCATATTTGGCCCTGCATATAATGCATATAATTCAAATATCCAGTAACGCAATCGGCTGTGACCATTCCAGTTTCAAACGCTCGTCATAAAGCATAGGTGTGCGCTCTCGGATCATCTATCCAAGTCCAATAGGAAGATTGGGTTGGTCCCGACACATTCGGTGTGTCATTCAATGAACGAGTCTCGGACTCGTAAGTAGAAACCCTCCATACACAGCTTGATAACTTCTATATGATTGACTACTAAGGGAACTTTTAATATAAACTCATAGATGATTGTATAAACTGTTGCTAGAACAAAGTGAAGTTGTTACCCAGGATTTCTATTCAGGAGCTAGATTGAAATTCCCTATTTCGCGCTGTGCAATATTGAGTACTGCCGCGAGAGTACTACCCACTCAGGGGCAACGCATATCCTGCGCCGCAATAGTATATGCAGCTGGAGTCATAAGGGATGTCGAGAATCAATGTCGGAAAAACCCAATGATAAGTTGGCAGAGTTGTAAAGAGGTCTCATTGACAATGACGAGCGCTTCAATGCATACCGCCGGGTGTTTGAAACGTCCTCTTCTAACACTCATGTACCAGCTTTACATCCCAGGTAAGGTCTTAGAACTCTGCCTCGGTCTTGCAGTGCCTATCTCCAGACCAAAGATGAGACAGTTGTTCATGTCTGTAATGTACGTCAAACGCCTCCAAGCTAGCCTTCGCGCTCCTCACGAGGAGACGAGCCACACATATAAAGATGCAAGACTCCCACGTATGTTCTCTATATCATCAGCTATCTGTTCAACATAAACCTTGAACAATCTATTGCTACAACAGTCACATCTATATCAAACCACATCTGCACCAGAAGGTATCAAACAGTAGTAGGCATTATCAAGTATGCTCCACGTCTCTATAATCGCTCTACTCGCCACAATGGCGCTTGCAGGCCCCCTGACCTCGACCAATTTGCGCCTCGAAGACCGCTCTCCTTCAGCCCCATCAAGCTACATCGCTGCCTGCGAGGCTGCCGACAACTGCGAAACGTACATCGAGCCTACCACCGGCAGGGCGAATATCCGCTTCAAAAGCGGCATGGAACCCGGCACAGACGACTACAACTCCCGCATGGCTAACTCCTACGTCAAACGCCAAAGCGGCTATCCTCAGACTCAAGTCACAGTCGGTGACCATACCATCTACTGGGGTTGCGATATTGACCCCGTCGCCACCCTCGGCAACGTCTCTTCCATCTGCGCCACCTCGGGCCAGTGCGTTGAGACCGATTCCTTCAGCAAATCAGTCACCTACACCACCCCAGGTTCCGACTCTGAGGAAGATTCCGAGACCCTGGCTATCACTGCCACAGGCACTTACCCCTCGTGGTTCCGCAACGGTCTTGTCGAAGGTATTCAAGCCGCCATGTCCGCTAAAGGCGTCATCACCACTTCCGAAGCAACCTACGTGGCCACCATTGGACCCAACACCATCAACGGACAGCAAATAACAACAAAGTCCTGCCAAGTTGCCAAGGCACCGAACTACATTGGTCTTGGGGTGTATTCTGGTCCTGATACGCTGGAGGCAAGCATTGGGGTTAGCATCGCGCTTCAKACGCATCAAGATGGATTCTGTAAAATGTTTACTGCGATAGCAGGGGCAATTGCGGGGGCTTTTGGTCCTGAKGGTACGCCTCTCGCAGTCATTTTTGGGGCTGTTGGTGCGACTTGTGGTTGATGGTGATATTTGGGAAGACTGAGGCGCTGAGAGACCGCAACTGGCGTTATGTTTGTCCTCTCTTACTGTAAGAGTATGTTCGTAGGCGTAGATTTTTTTTTGGAGATTTTGTTTTATATGTGGAGTTGTCTCGAACAGTTTTAAACTCTACATATTTCGCCATAATACATTTTGGCTTAAACAGTGGTATGTCGATAATTTCAGCCCTCGGTGTATTAATTGAATTCATTCCGTTTGTACAAAGCAGCCATCATGGCGGATGACTAACATCACCGAAACAAATAGTGACCAAATAACAAACAATATGCCAAGTAAGTCTGCAGCAAGCGTTAGAGACCTCGTTACCTGATACAGAAACCACCTGCTAGTCCAACGTCCTGCAAGACGACGGGAAAATGATCAAACAAGAACAGACGATATGAGGGAAAAACCGCTGCTATGACTATCACTTCGCCTTCCACTTCTTTTTGCACTAAAGAGATTTGATAAGCGACTAGACGTGCTCTGTCAGGCAGGCCCAAAACGCCATAATTGTGTTGGATCTGGTATACAGAGCATATCACGGCCCGACATCACCTGCACCTGCGGCTCGCATCATAAACCTTCAACACGTTACACTTAGGATTCTCAGACAAGATATTGAGATCCGCTGGTCTGTAGTGGAACTCTATCTTTTCGGAGAATTGGTATGGATGCCTTGTAAAGTGTCTTTCGCCAGACACAAAGACAGAGTTCTTACCCATCGGGTGATACCAGGTGGACTCCGTGGCAAYATGGACCAGAATCTCGGTACTCGCCTTATCCCCGCCTGACAACTTCTTCTGGAATGCAGAGATCCAGCGAGGTGGACGATTAGTCAGCTGTCAGTTTCAAGTGGCGTTGATATAGCGGCATAAYACCTAATTTGGTWMCCCCTTGCCTACAGGCAGCCAACTCTTAAACCTATATTAGCGCCACCGCGTTATAAAGAGCAGAACACCTTYACCGAATTCCGATCCATCATCATCATTTGAAGCGTAGGACTTGAACTCGTAACACTGACACCTCTACCTCCATCAGCACCGCAGTATCTTACCACCAGCTGTGCGCCCTACCTGGGCTCGTGTTGCAATATCGCTTATCCCTTTTCTTCAAATCGCTTAGCTAGTTTCTTCATTTTTCCTTGTCTAGTACACTGCGACCATTCTAGCGCATTCTGCCCCTATTCCAATGG
>KE598564.1:1180872-1298649 GCA_000444155.1 Cladonia macilenta KoLRI003786
AGCATCATCCATAGACCTTAGAAGGTCAGGCAATGCACTGATTATCCATAGAATCAAGTCCTAGCATTGCAACAGCTCGTGTTGGCATAACCAACGCGTTGGAGCTTTGGGTGCATGTAAGTAGAAAAGGAGCACATCAGCTGCCGAAGTCTTAGACTGTTCAAGTGCTAGGGAAGCCTTAAAACATCAAATGTTGCGTTCCATGGACGTTGTCAAGTATAAAGACGCTCATCCCCTCCTACCCCCAGCTTCACCAAACCCCCATTCGCCGATACCCTCTCAACCATTCCCGTTTCTAAAGCTCCCTCGCGAGATCCGGGACTCGATATATCGCTACGCCCTCCTCCTCAATGAAACGAGTCACTTGGTTTTTCCCAGTCAGCGCTATCACAACTGGCCCGAGGGATCATGTGACCGCTGGGAGGGTGAAGTCAACTCTTGGCTACCTGGCTCCACGAATTACTGGGGGACCGAGTTCTCTACTCGGCTTTTCCGCGTAAACCATCAAGTCTGTTATGAAGCTCTGGAACTATTGTATTCAACGTGCTTTTTCGACTTCACAATAGGAACCACTGTTTCCCTTGTCAACGCTACTATTCGAGATACTTTAACACCCTGGGCCAGGAGCATGATTAGAAATATAGGCTTCCATATATATTTCTTCTACTCCAACAGCGACAATTTTACCCTTGAATACGAAGAGGAGCGCCGACAAGCGTTTGAGGCTGTGATGAAATTGTTGCCGAATGTCACACGGGTCGAACTGACTCTAGAAGTTTCAGGMTCGACGGTTCCACATGACCAGGTCAAGGAAATCGTGGCTCGCGCTTTAAGGATTATCAGTCCATTGAGAGACATTGACGGGTTGATTCGGAAGCGACCTGGTTATGAGACTGCTCAGGAGAGCCGTATTTGGAGGGAGGTGTGTAAAGCTGTGGGCTATTTGAGAAGAGGAGAGAAGGGAAGCCACCGCTACACTGCGTTGAAACCAACATTAGTGTGGTCTCCTGGTAATTTTACCGGCTCATAGGTCTTATGACCGGGTAGACAATCACTAGGTTCAAGCTCTGCTCGTTTGCTGAAAATTTCTGGCATTTACAAAGGCCTAAAGGCAGTATGGTCGGAGGCCGCAACGACGAAAATTGGAGATCCACGTGGTATATTATCGCGCCACCTAGTTTTTTCCTCATTGTTCAAACAGATGAGCGCCAAACTGTGTCACATTCAAAGAAATGTCAAGCTAGCCTAAAACGACGTCTCCCCACTATTTTCAACTCTGTGACGGAAGCTTCATGAGAGGCTAACGTGTCCGGCCACAGCAGAGACTTCGGAAGCCTTACCAGCTCTGGTTGGAACAGTCAGCAAACCCTCTACTTGCTTGGTGGGTTAGTCGGGCAAGGATCCTCCTGATTGACAACCATCGCCTGAGGCACAGGATCAATATCCAAAATGCATTCTTGTCCGAGAGTAATTCCTCTAGCCCCAACTTTATCTCTGACCGAGCACGTCAGTGTCGGTCCGGTGGGTTTTGTTGGAGGAGAAATCGGACCAGAAGTCGGGCTGTTACCCAGGTTGGAACCCTGGAGAGAATTCCGGCTGTTCTGCACTATGAGTATTTGGTCCCACTGACTGTGCAACTACCAATGCCAGCGACTACGTCGCCCTCGCAGGAGCACTCGGCTGAAGGGGAGTTGATTCGCATGTCAGAAATTGGAGCCACTATAAAGGCGAATAGCGTTAGCGTGACTCATGGGAGAATCTGGAATCGAATGATACAACTTACTTTATGATGAAACAATTTGGGAACGCCACGAGGCTATTTCTTGACCTTGTGCTCGTGTCTGCGTACGGCTCCTCGTCACCAGCTTGAAAATGAGGAAGTGGAGTAACTGATGGGCATTTTTGAGTATCCCTATAGTTCCACACTGAATTGATATTTGGTGTACTAGCTACAGAAATGCCTATTTCGAGCTGTTTCCTCAGGTCCTTGACCCTTTGAACAAGGTCATTGGTAATGATGACGTTCGATTGACTAGAAAGCCCTAAGCAACATGCCGCAAGTCCAGATATTGTTGCAGCAGCCATCATAGCATTAGAAGCATGCTTGTTTTAACTACTACCATATGAGACACCTTCGACCTCGTTGGGGTTTCTCCAACGTCCGTCTGGCGCCAGAGCGATTATACCGAAAGCAGGCACGCAGAGCTCGAAGGCTTGAGGGTTTCCTGGGATGTCCACACAGCTTCTGTCCCATATGGTGCCATCTAATTTTGCTCCACCAAATCGAAATACTTGGCACCGTTAGAGGCGAGCCATCATCTATACATCGACAATACAGCTAGAGCTGAGGTTACTATATACATTGTTGAAAGTAGCGCCGGGTTGGCCAACAGTGATGTGGGTTCGCAGAGCCGGGTGGGTCACACATCCGTTGGGTCGTAGTCGGATTTGCATTCTTTGACAATTCCAAGGACCTAGAATCATCAGTACCGGGACACTTGGATTGAAAGAGGCTGCAAATCCTTACATTTGGATCCGCTTTTACTTTCTCAGCATCTTCGGAAGTGAGCGGGACAGCCCAGGAATATATCACAGTATTGTTGTGGATGCCAGAAACATATATGCTTGTCGGGTTGATGCTTTCCAAGAGTGTCTGAATTGCCTTCGTTTGCTCTTGGTTCTTCCCGTTTCTGGGCTGAATGGAATAGTTGGCTGTTTCGTCACTTCCGATATGCGCAGAGGCTTCTGCGACCGACTCTTGAGGAGGCATATCGTGGATTATGAAAGCTAGAGAGAAGATGAGCGATCGAGGAAATCATTGTGGCTGCGCTATGACTTGAGCCTCATGTGGCTGGGAAAGCCACAAAGACTTGGCACCCTGCCGCAATTTGTCTCAAACTCGGAACCTTGCAACGATTGTTGCATATCCTGTTAAGTTACAGAAACCGAGGCGCATCCATATAACAATCAAATGCATCTTGTAACGTCTACATCCGTCAAACATGGCCAGTTTGCAAATATTGCTCACTTGCGGTCTTGGTCTAAAATACTCAGAGAAAGTAACAGTAGGGTATTCGAAACGTCTGAGACATGAAGGAAGAAAAGCAAAGTGCACGACCTAGCCTCAGCATATGTCAGACTAGCTCTGCTGTTGGCTAAGTAAACCCAGGAGCGGCGAGCAATATGGAAATTGAATCATAAAATGGTGGCCTCAGATGCACGTGAGCCGTTCTTTGCAGAGCTTATATAATCCAGAAAGGCTAGAAGAACCTTCGTCTCGCTCGTTTTTGACCCATTCCATAGGACCTCAGTGAGGGATGGCTGGTAGGATTATCTCTGGACAATGTTCTATATTGCCACGATACTGTTAAAGGTAATGTTTGAGCTATCGACTACCCCAATCTTTACGATGAAAAGGCAATGAGAAGAAGTGGTTGATCCGACTCCCRACATTTGTAAAGCTRGAACTCCGTCCAATCTCCTCCACAAATATGCAATTAAGTATGCTTTCACTTCGGTGGCGTCGTGTACTGAACAGGCCCGACGCACCTCTTCAACCTTTCAATATGGGCATACAACTCCATGAGCCCTAAATGCCACCAGCTCCGCTTGGTCCACCCCTCCTTCACTGGGAGCCGCTCGTCTTCGAAAATTGCCTTGACACATGGCACTGGGACGCTGTATCCGCGTGACTTTACTCCAAACAGCTTCTGAATCAAAGCAATCTCTGTGCACCCCAGTTGATGAGCGAGTAAGTCAAAAGTGAGGCTGGGGTTTTCACGTTCCTGTTGCTCCAGTCGCTGTCGACGGCGCACTGCAAAGTCCTTGGTGGTGATTTCCCTGCCATTACTCGACATCGAGATCAGACCAKAGACAAGGTCTTTCTGACAGGTCATGTTGTCCCCCTGGCCAATGTCCCGCCGGGTCAACAAGACATCATGCTCGACGGCGCCTGGAAGGGCAAGTTGATCCAGGTTCAGGTTTGGTATTTAATTGAASCTTTCTGGGCTGGAGGTCTCATTCCGAATTTCCTAAGCAAGTAGGCAAATGGATTGCGAATGAGTGCCCAGAMCCCCGCCGGTGGGTCATCAAAGTGTTCAACAAGAGATCCGTGCGCAAAACCCCACCGAAGCATCCTGCTGAGGCCAGTGACACCTAAGGCTGTGTACAGTTCCTTGCCCGTATACCGCGGCCATCACGTGGAATGTAGCACGGTTCGCAAGGGCATTGACAAGAGGGTAGGGACCGCGGAGGTCTGTCTTGGACGGTGGATGATAAACACCCTTTTGAAGACGCGACGTTACTTCGTGGATCCCGAGATCTGAGTTCATTTCGTCTGCCGAATATGGGGGCCTTTAGGAAAGTCGATGGAACKGCCAGGTAGAAACGTGAAGCTGAACGAAGTGGACAAAACCTTACAAAAGAGCCGTGATTCCGAACCTTCAGTGCAGAGACATTACGCTCGACTCCAGACTACCACTCAAAGGTCTARAGCTGCAAGGTTCAAACCAAAGTACAGCGAAAATGATATTTCATAAAGGTGCGATGAGCAATACTTCAAGAGGACTAGGTCGATTCGTGGTGCTCGGCTTCCACTTGGACAATCTGGACCGTCAAACGGCACTGTCGATATCTGGCGACTAGCGACGCACTGCACACCGATGTGTCTGCGAGGTTCGTGACCTCTCTCATACCCTTTTCTAGTGCTGCGAGATGCATGAACTCGTCTGCTCTTGCACCATATCCCCTCCCAGATCGAATTGGTTCCGCTTCTTCCCTTTTTTGGCTTTTCGGGTATACGTTTTGGCCCTAGAGCCGGTTGAAGGGAGAAGGGAAGGCGGTGGGGTAGCCTATCAGCGCCACCACTCCGGGGCTATCTAAGGCGCTACCCGAACCGTTGCAGGCCAAACCACCATCAACGGCCCTAACGGGAACGCCAAATATCGTCCATCCAGGTAGGAATCGCCCAATACGGACGACAAAATCCTTAACGTCCTTCTAGACAAAACCCAGATTCTGATTACCCTCCAACTATTAGGCATGCTACCGTAGCCGGTAACATGTCTGGCATCTTTTGCCGATCAACAGCACGGTCATTTCCGTGCCGTTGTCCCACATCGATCCATGACAGGCGGACAATATGATAGCTCAATAGTTGAGTGCATACCAGGCAACCCAGGCCCGCGTGCACTTTCCAGCATGAGGCAGAGGCGTTCTCCGATGTTCTGGTTCAAGCTGAACCGATTGCTAGATTCGGTGTCTGAAAGACGGGAGGTCACTATGAATATGAATCTACATGGGGTGTCGAGATGGCTCACCGTTGAATAAACCCCACCTCCCAGACCTGGCATTAGTAAGAACATCAATATTCACCTTGCCATTGTTTGATTCTGGGAATCTGTCAATACTGTTCCCTGCCACCGCCTGCACCCAGTTGGGAATTATAATATGTCTTTGGATTCGCGGAAAGGCCTCATGAATGGTAAGATGGAGAGCCAAATCGAGAAGCTAGACCGGGACTTGAGGGAAGCAACATATGACCCAGAATTTCAGACATGCTTCTTGGGGATCCCCTGCAAATAGTCACCGGTTATCTAAATGATATCTCTAAGATCCTGATCCCTAAGAATCTTCCACAGATCGGTAGCTTAGCATATAAAGCGTTCACTGGCCAAGGCTTGGATGTAAGCACATGTTCCGGACTCGATGTCTTGCGTTAACCTGGAGCCGAATTCTAAAGAACATTGACAGATCAAATCAGGCGCTCAGCTCGTCGGGTCCTTACCGGAGAATGGAAAAGCAAGAATAGGTTTCACCAAGGCCCAGGTCACGGAGAAGTACAATAAGATGCTGCATCCTCCACTGACCTATCTTGGCGATGCTTTCCAATATCGTACGACAGATGGCAAATTCAATAATGTTCTAGTACCGCATCTTAGCCAAGCTAAAGCCCCATACGCAAAAACTGTACCATCAAAAACCCACCTTCTTAATGCACAACCAAATCCTAGTAACATCTTTGACCAACTCATGGCCAGAAATATTGGAAGTCAGAAAAGTGAGTCCAGTCTATCAAGTATGTTGATATATCACGCAACAATAATCATTCACAACATTTTCCAAACCAACAATGCAAACAAGAATATTTCCGACAGCTCTTCTTATCTTGATCTCTCCCCGCTCTACGGATACACCGAGGAGATGTCAAGGAAAGTCCGCGACGATAAGTACAAACTTGGTTTGCTGAAACCGGATACATTTGCAGAGGACAGATTGCTACGACAGCCACCTGGAGTCTGCATCATGTTGGTGATGTACAATCGCTACCATAACCACGCGGCAACCCAGCTTCGTCGCATTAACGAGAATGGGAGATTCTCGGTCCCCTCCAAGTATGCTGAGGCGCAGCTAGTCGCCGTGGCAGAAAAATGCATACCAGCATTCAAGGAGGTAGGTAGTGATCTCTTAGGTTACCTTGGCAAATATAAGGCAGCTTGGAAGAACTATCGCCAAGGGTCGAGCGAGGAAGTTCTGAAGTGCTACTCAGAGGATGATTTGCAAAAGAAGATTGATTCCGCCATCAAAGATGATAAGACGCGGAAGCGGACCGAAGAGTTCAAGAAAGAATGGCTGGCTGCCTGGAATAAGCTGGACGACGATCTCTTCAACACAGCCAGATTGTAAGCGCATCCGGCTGCAGCTCATATCTGCCCGTAGAACCCTTTAGGCTGATGAACAATAATTCAGGATCACATGTGGAATGTACGTGAATGTCTCCATCCACGACTACCTACGCGCTCTCATGGGTTTCCACCAATACAACACTACGTTCACGCTTGATCCTCGTGTCGCCATCAATGGTCCCAAGGACAGCAAGAAGGAAACTGTCTCTCGTGGCATAGGTAATCAAGTCACCGTCGAATTCAACCTTCTTTACAGGTTCCATTGGTAAGTCCCCGTTCTGCCACCTTCACCTGTCCCGGGAGCGTTCCTCGCCATAGCTTCGCCAATGTTGAGCTTCGTTCATTGCTGATCAACATAGTGCCATTTCAATGAAAGACGAAAAGTACACCGAAGATTTCATGATTGRGAATTACAAGAATTACCTGGTCCCAGAAGGCGAACCGTGGGACCCGAAGATCATGACCTTAAATCAGTTCTTCAAGGCGATGCAAATGGCACAGATTGAATCGAGCGGGAAGGAGAAGACGGGACCATGGGATCAAGTCTTTGGATTGTCTGAAAAGGACGAACTGAAATTCACAAGGAATAATGTTACCAAGCTCTTCAATGACAAACAGATGGTGGAGCAGCTTCTGGTTGCAATGGATGACCCAATATGTAAGAGCGTCCCAGGAAATGTGCCCTGAACTTGCTTGCTGAATGCCTTGAGACCAAGTGCTGACTGTTTTGCTACAAAGCCAACTTTGGCCCTAAGAATGTCCCTCGTTGCCTTAGGAGTGTCGAAATCCTGGGCATGCTCCAAGCCCGCAAATAGTACCATTCGAAATGCTATGTAAGGCTAGGTACGGACTAATATGCGTATGATAGGGAGGATGGCACGTTGAATGATTTTAGAGACTTCTTCAACATGCCACGCCACAAAACTTTTGCGAGCATCTCCAAGAACAAAGAGATCCAAAACGCACTTCGCGATCTATATGATCATCCTGACAAGGTCGAACTTTATCCTGGTGCTTTCTGCGAAGGAGATAGCTCCATGGGCCTCGACCCGGGCCCTAGTGAATCCAATTCTGCTCTTTGGACAGCCATCTTTTCTGATGCTATCACTCTCGTTCGATCAGACCGCTTCTACACTGTCGTGAGTATTCCTGGAGCCAAAATTTCTGATCAAAAGAATGCTGACTTTGCAGGACTGGAACACTAATTCCCTCAACTCATGGGGTATGAAAGAAGTGACTCCTGATAGCGATGTCCTGAAGAGCTCTGTCTTCCACCGCCTGATTCAGCGAGCGTTCCCTGGTTGGTTCYYGTATGACTCTATCCGATTCTTCCATCCTTTCTACACCAAAACTCAAAATCAGAAATTTGCCGAAGCACAGGGTTACTGGCCCGATTTCGATAGTACCAACCCAAGGAAACCCGCAAAGCCTATTTACCTCAACGGCTATGAGGCTGTGAAAGCGGTACTTGACGGAGGCCCAGATGCTTTCGTGAATCCAGCGGCTTTTGACAATGGCCTGCCAACCAAAGTCAAGGAAATCCTGAACCCTGGTAGGACCTTGTCGAAAGAGGAATCAAAAGAAAAGCCTTGGGAAGATGATCAAATAGTCTTAGACTACTTTACTCAATCGACAAGACAGATCATCAAAAGGGAGATCATAACGATGGACCCCAAAAAGCCTACCTACCAAATTGACGTCACAAGAGAGTGAGTTCCTACTATTACTGAGTAAAACCTGGAACTCGCTAACCACCTAATAGTCTTGCTATTCCTGTTGTAACACGCTTTGTTGCTGATTCCCTTGGAGTTGGTCATCGTATCAAGGCAGACGCCAAGGATGGTGGAGAGTACACTGAGAACGAAATATATGAGCATATCACGAACTGCCAAGTTTTCCTCGCATATAACGTAGATGAAACAAAGATRTGGAAACGGCGAGCGGCTTTCAAATCATCGATGCAATTCCTTTTCAGTCTTGCAGAGAGTGGGAACATAAAAGACGCAATTTCGATGCCAATTGCAAGATTGGCAAGAAAGCTCTGGGGACAAGGAGCACAGTCAAAGCCAAAGTCGATCAAAGAGCTTGGCAAGCTTGTGGCGCAGCGTATACTGGAATCTGAAAGGGATGCCGGCAAAGCCGCTGCTATCCTCCTGTTGACCGCTCTTGACGGAGCGTACAACTCTGTCCYTGTGGTAAGCTACCCCGCGAGTTGCTGCGTGGAAGCATAGTCCTTACTGATAAAAGCCTTAGTTTTCAACGGTATTGGATCACTTCATGGCTGGTCTTGACCAGTGTGTTGAAGCCCCGGACAAGAAAGGCGATTGTGAATGGCTGAAGATCCAAGAGCTTGCACTGAGCGACAAGGAAGGAGACACCAAGAGAATCCAAAAATATGTCTTGGAAGCTCAACGACTTACTGGAAAGTTCGATTCGATGGTTACGGCCAAAGCGACTATGACTGGGAAACAATGGGATCAGCCCGCATCCCAAGTGATCCATTGTACCAGCCACAGGGAGCAAGCCACATAGGCGGGTCTTTTGCGGACACTGTGTGTATCTGCAGCGCGGCTGGAGATATGTGCAGTTGCGCAAAGTCGAAGACAACGTATCTAGAGAAAGAATCGACAGAACCAGACACAAAATCCCCACATCCAGCGCTAGGCGTCAAGGTTGGAGGATGTGGTTTGCCTGCTCCCGGTCATATATGACTTCTGGGAGATGTCAACATTTAGCAATCTTCAGTATGCTCGCTGCTTCCCAAATGTCGATGCCACCACAATAAGTCGTGTACTCATAAAGTTTCGTTGGTGGGGTAATTAGTACGCTAGCCAATCTGGGTAAAGCGCCTTCGAAATCTCGTCTGCTACTATTTGCATGTCATCAACTTAGACACTGTCCGCGCGTAAAAGGCGATCGTAACGGCATGCATATCTTAAGACCGCTGCGTGCTCGAACTTGCTTGGGGGCTTAGGCTCCTTGAGTGTACCTCAGAGCGATGAGGATGCGCTCCACTAAAAATCTCCACCATCATGCAAATCGCTGATAAGGTCAGTGTTCCGCGTTTGGCTGGAACCAACCATTGTCGATGATTAAACAGCTTTCTGCGAGATGATGGATTGATTATGCGTGATGGAACCCTGTCAATGCCCAACGAGGACCGATCGAGAATCTCTTGGGCAAGGTGATAGCTGATATGGCATTGAGTGGATTACAACCTTATCTTATGGGAGGAACCCCACAGAAGTTTGTATCAATATTYCTCTGACTACTATAATATTGGTCACTTGTCAGGACCGTTTCCATGAGCTTAAGCAAATACGATCATGATTTCTCTCCAAAAGCTCCGTCAGTATCAGCGCCATAAGCACTCTCCAGCAGACACTTCCATTACAGATGTCAACTATTCGCGATGGAGCAACAAAGATCTGGATCCAGTACCGGGACCTGACAAGAAGTGGGAATGGTACCACGTCGCCGGCTTCTGGGTCGTCGAGGGGTTTTCTGTCGCCCAGATACAAACAGCTTCTGCAACTGTTGCGCTCGGTCTAAATCCAGGTCTAGCTCTAGCTGCGATGTTCTTGGGCAACGTACTCGTTGCCGTAGCATGCGCTGGTGTCGGATACATCGGCTCCAAGGTATTCTATCTGTCTTTCCTGCGTGATATGACTCTATAGCCCATGCGAGACACTTGGCGTTGACAAAGTCCTCTGCAGCATTCGATCAATTTTCCGGTCATCGCAAGAGCGTGAGTTGATATTACTGGACTGCTGGACTKCTTGCTTATTTCCCTCTCTAGCTCATTCGGGCTTTGGGGCTCCTACTTGCCGATAATCATTCGAGCAGTCGTCTGTCCAATCTGGTACGGTATCATAGCATATACCGGCAGCCTCGGCGTTCAAGCGATGATCGAAGCCATCTGGCCCTCTTTCCAAACATGGCGAATCAATGCGTTTCCTTCTAGTGCCGACATCAACGCTCCCGGACTCCTCAGCTTCTCCATATATTGGTTACTGTCTTTACCCTTTTTCTTCATCCGAATGCCTGCGTTGCGTTGGTTCTTTTTGGTTAAAATGTGCCTCATGCCTTTACTTGGGGTGAGCTTGTTCACCTGGGCTGTCACAGCTGCGAAAGGATTTGGGCCTCTCATCAGATTACCAAACAAGATCGAAGACGAGAAAACTCTGGGCTACGCCTTCTGTTATGCCATTACTACAGCTATTTCGGCCTGCTCAAGTATGTTGACTCTCTTTTTGATAAGTATCCATTGCTGACATATCTTCAGCATTCGCAGTCAACATGCCCGATATTACGCGTTATGCGCGTAAGCCAGGCGCTGCCGCGTTGGGGCAATTGATTTGTCTCCCGATATGCCTGACCTTGAGTAAGTGCAAGGCTTGGTGCACTGGCTGGCTGATCCAGGGATGCTGACCTAGTGGACCCATAGCGTATTTTCTTGGAGGTCTGCACCATCAAACTGCGATTTTTTAGCTTCTGCTGATAGAGAAGTCAGTGGTTTTAGCTGCTTCAACCGAGGTGGTGTATGGCCAGGTTRTATGGAATCCACTCGTACTGGTCCAACTATGGGATAACCGGCCAGCCAAATTCTTCGTTGGTCTGCTGTGAGTCTTTTATTGCTGATTGACCGACTTCCAATGGTTGATTGGATACCTAGCTTCGCTTTCGCAGCGATTGGTACAAGTAAGTCGAGCCAAGCTATCCTTTCCCCAACGCTAAACAGCGAATATAGATCTGGCTGGGAACTCSATTCCCTTTGGAAAYGATATTACGGCTCTCTTTCCGAGATAYATGAACCTTCGGTAATACCTTCTCGCCCGTTCCAACGCGAACAAACTGACCCCTCCAGGCGTGGACAATTCCTTTCCGCGTTCCTGGGCTTCATAATCTGTCCTTGGAAGATTGAAGCAAGCGCTTCGCGATTTTTGGGTTTCCTAAATGGTTATACCATATTCCTTGGGCCAATATCAGGCGGTAGGACTTTGTGTAAGTGGTGGTTGATAATGGCTGACTTGTAGTCCAGTACTCATGTGCGATTACTACCTAGTAAGACGGCCAAAGGGATATGATGTCAAGCAGCTTTATCGTAGCGGTGGTATCTACTGGTATCGGAGCGGGATTAACCTTAGGGCACTGGTGGCTTTCCTACTCGGTATGGTCCCGCAACTTCCCGGTCTGGCCTATCAGATCAATCCAAACATAGGAGGCATCTCGTGGAACTACCTCGGATTCGCATCTCTCGGATGGCTTGATGGGCTTGTCTTCTCAGCGTGAGTTATCCTACGCATATAGCTTCTCCTCGCTGGCTCACATTGCTGAAAGTCTTTCCTATTATGTACTGTGTCTACTATACCCACTCGAAGTCCACTCCGACAGCGAATGCTCGGCAGTATAGACGAGACTCACCGACAGCATATCCTGCATCAGCTCTAGGAGCACAGTTTCGATTCTTCGTGCGATCTTGAGGGACGAATGAATGATTACTACAGGTACAAGATTAACGTATGTGTAAGATGAGCAGCGAGATGACCTGCTTGACAGAAGACGCGGCCAAATAAAGAGACAATGACTAAGTTCAGATATCAATATCTCTCGTCGACGATGCCTATTCATAACATGAAATTGTAACCAAGCAAGAGTGTCCGACTACATGGGAAAAGCCAAATCTCGACGTTGCTGATCGCCGATGCATGACAACCCAGATAATTCAATAATTCACTCCTCATGGCCGGATCCAGACTCGATATCGTTAAAGCTGTCTCTTGGTGCTGCCCATCACTTCCCTTTATACATGTGTGCCAGACCATGTCCAGCATCCGTGGAACCATCCTTTGGTAGTTCCCATCTGACTTGRATTGGGTCATGGTCTTTACTAATGACGGTGTTATCCTTAGTTTGTAACTGAAATTTAAGATCGGCCGCTCCAAGGATGACCTTTACATCGAACTTCGCACGCAGATAACTTTTTTTGCGATTATACCAGTGCCGGTTCTTAAGCTTCATATCCACCCCTCTATCTTTGAGGACAGACTCAATGTCGCACAGCCGATTTGCGCCATCTTGGCTCAGGCTTGACGGAAGCTGCTCCCGAGGGACCTGTGACATGACAACGTGGGTTTGCCATACGCCATTTTCTTTGCCGGGTTCAATCTTCATGGTATAAGGCTTCAAGACACCATCTGTCGAGACGTTTTGGCCCTTTTACACGTGTCAGTATGGATAATGGGTAGATACTTCCCCACTTACCTGTTTCACAAACCAATCGATCTGTTCTTCAACGTAATTCTTGCCGTCCCGTGGATCGGCTGTAACCTTTTGACCGATATGGGCGGGGTTATTAGGGTCGTACTCTTCCATGCAAAGTACGCCGTAGCTAAGTCGACAGCATCGCTCCTTGAACACAACATTCCCACTCTTCAGCGTCTGGACCCGATCCATTACGATCCCGAGGACTACTGCAAGCTGACTTCATTCCAGTTAGTGACAAATGAGATCCAGGACTCCAAACAACTCACGGCTCGGCAACAGTGACTATCTTTGTATCATGGGCGTTTGGCCTCAAGGATCCTGGGCCGTTGTCGTAATGTTCCTTGAGGCATTGTCTGACGTAGGGAGAGCTGCCGAGACCACCAGAAAGGACCAAATAGGCCTGAGACGCGATCAGTAGATGATCTCTTCAATAAGCCCAGGGTCTCCTAACTATTTGTGCCCCAGGATGATTCTTATACGTCCTATCGTACTGCTCATCGACGACTGCAAGCATACGTTTGATCTGTATGTCAAAGAGCTCTTTTATATCCTCTCTTGATGTCAGTTAGTAAGATCAGTCCCCAGTGGCCATTGAGCTACGCACCTGGTGAAGACCATCTTCGAATCTTCGATACTGGCTTGGGGAAAACTGTAACCAGGATCCATGCCTGGCACTTCTATGGGAATAGTGGGCAGAGCAGACAACGCTGCCGTTCCATAAGAGCACTTGATCCTTTCAAATCTACCATGCACCATCCGATCAGCAATTGCATGTGGGTGTCCTCTCAGGTGGTTTCTAATCCTTTCAAGTCGATCCGACACTTTATGCTGGAAGCTCATATCTATCAGTGCCGACCCTATAGAGCATCCTTTGCAGCAACACAGTTAGATTAGAACATTTCGAGAATGTTAAAACCTACCTTCTACCCAACTAAGCTGTTTAAGCCGCGTTGCTTCCCCCCTGGACGACTCTAGCTTCAGAATATTCACGTCCTGTGAATCTTGTCAGCATGAATGAAAACAGCTTTGCTTCTCGTCCATAACAGTCTTACCGTAGTGCCGCCACCGGCATCGCATACCAAGATAACGTCATCCTTCTACACGATCAAGATCAGAGACATTTCACAAGGACTTGCCTAGTCCAATTTACCTCAAATTGGTGTTTGGAGGCATACACAGCCGCAGCCTCTGCTTCAGTAAGACCAATATTTACACGGTGATCCGGCCCATCATTTCCAAATCCTGCGGTCTTGATGAGCTTCTCTGTCTCGGCAATCATGCTTGGATTCTTCCACGTTGTTGGGACGCTGAAGACAAATTCAGTCCTTAGAGACCTCCAGCGTGGAAACGAGTTCGAGAAAGTATCCTCTATATGATCATGGATACAGCGAAGATAGTCTGTAAACCATCTTCTAGCTTGCTCAAGCTTGGGAGCATCAGGTCGTGGATCCGAATAAGTAGGATCRAGATGCAACTTGAAGTATCCGATAATGTCTGTATCTTCACCTTCTTCATCGCAAAGGAATCCCCAGGCTCTGACTATCCCAGTAGTTTCGTCGTATTGCAATAGCGTTGGCACTTTGTTCGCAAGTTCGCTGATCATCTTACCCGGCCAGTGCTGCAGTGGCTTTGGCTCGGGCCAATCAGGCCCCATGGAGTATGCGACACCTGAGCCAGGTTCAGCACGGCAGCCATTATAGCGTTTAAGGTCGTGTCAAATTGCAAGATATCAGGAAGGATTACCTGTGCATGTCATTCCGAAGTCGATGCCAACCACGATCTCGGGATTCCAGCCATCAGCGGAGGAGGCAGACATGGTGAGCCACACAAGTGTGACACACGTGCTGTTCTTTCAGTGGCTGAAGTATCGACAGGATGCCGCTGATGTAAGTATTAGCTCTAGTGTGCAGTCGACTTTACTGTGATTAAAAGCAGATGTGCTCTGGAAAAGGCACAGAATAGCATCAGCGCATAATGAGTCTAAGCGAGATGTATTCAATCCGGTCCTTCCCCTTGGCTTAATTTGATCAGGAAACAGTTGGACTGAGGTGGGGAAAATCCGCGGTGATCACGCCGGAAACTACGGAATCCTTCGTCGCATTTTGCAACGCCAAAATATCGATTTCGCCCGGTCTAGGTGTATCAGCCTTATAACAGTCTGACTTAACCCTGGCTCTGATCTGCCTGCATGCTAGCGAGCTGAATGCCTAGTTCCACCGATCAGCATAGCCCCAACCAGTCACTGGAGCCGCCGCTTTATCAGTCCAGGATATCCGCGATAATAGGATCCAAGCTCCTCTCATGCAATGCATGCATCCTCGGCTCTTGCTTCCTTCGACTAAGGCACGGCATAGCACCACTACAGGGGCTGAGACAATCGCGTCGTGCCAGCGTTTCTTTATCAGCCTTGCCGACAAATGTAGGCTTAAACACTTCGTTCCCTTTTCTCTTACTAATGTGCTCATCTTTGCTGCTCGTGCCCCGGAAATCGCTGCAATACTGCGAAAATGACATCAAACACTCCACTGCCGTCGTATACGACTCTATATACTGGCCAGACTGCTGTCGTCCATGCTTTGTTGTATTACTCCCCTGGTGGTACTACTACGCAAACCTCGATAGGTACTGTTGTGATACTCCCTGATTCAGCCACCCCTGGTATCAACAACAATTCTACCAGCTCTCCAATATTCACCACTTCTACTCCTGCGGCAGCAGCCCCGACTTCTATCACCCAATCCCCTGCGAACATTAATTCTACACCAATTCTCTCCACACCAAGCAGCACCAGCCAGAGCAGTAGCTCGAGAACGAGTTCAAGCATCTTTACAAGCAGTAATCCCTCTAAACAAACGAATTCGGGCACGCCGGTCCCAAACCACCGACTTGCCAATGGTACTGTGGCGGGTATCGTCATTGGAGTTGCTCTTGGAATTGCTCTCATCACCTTCCTTGCAACATACCTAGCTTTACGTCGCAGGGGAGGATCTCAAGGACAACGGAACCGTCAGAGACCTGATGGAGATGGCGGACCATCAGGTGCTGCAAGGCACCAAACCATGGGCTCAGAGCCAAAACAGCCCCTTGTCACTCAGACCTCCAGTGGTTCAAATTCTATCGACGGATTTCTTCCGCAGTCGGCGGATGACAAGACGGTGCAAAATGAGGTGAAGACGCTTCTGGATCAAATTGAGCTACACGTCGAAAACTTTTACCAGAATACGCAAGCGTCTGGGTCCAGACTTGCAGATGCTGAGCTGGCGATGTTCGACTCACCCTATCTACCGAGCTCGCTCGCGTCCCTCCTCCCGCAGACGAATAATAGCATACCTCTCATCAAACATGCACTGGCTCATTTCATTACTGCGTGTATCACGACACCATCAGAGACAGACTGGTGTTTACTTCCCAAAGATTTTGTGCTTCTGCCCAATGCAGTCAGAGACGGAGGGTCAACTAGATCCGCGAAACAGGGTCAGTGAAATGCTGCCCCAAGACACGCGTCAATATCTATGCTGACATCATCGAAGGCTTTACCCAGTCCATCTCCCGATGGAGAGCGCTGACCGCCTATCTACGACCCAATGCTTCGGAAGATACCCGATATATCGCTCAACGTGATCGCCAGATCAACATCATTGTTCACAACTTCTCAATAGCATTCACACCATGGCA
The DNA here is from genome assembly GCA_000444155.1 of Cladonia macilenta KoLRI003786. Classification (NCBI taxonomy): domain Eukaryota; kingdom Fungi; phylum Ascomycota; class Lecanoromycetes; order Lecanorales; family Cladoniaceae; genus Cladonia; species Cladonia macilenta. The sequence continues at coordinate 1,197,498 of KE598564.1, forward strand.
GAATCCGAGATACAAGGATGAAGAACGTGTTCGCAGTCTTGTGGCGATTCTCAAAGATGCCACTGACAAAGGGATTTGGCTATTTTCACAGCCATCGGAATTTCAATTTCAGTGGCGGAAATTGAGCCCCGGTAGGATCGCAGTCGCCCCAGCACTGGTAAAAACTACAGATGAAAGAGGCCAGGTTTTGGGTCAACCGCAGGTGATGATTAATATGACAGCGGAGAAGCTTTAACTTACGTTACTCGTGGGAAATACAGGACCTTATGACTCTTTTCACGGTGCGTTATACTCAAGTCTTCGTGCTACACCAGCATTGTCGCTGCTCTTCAATTTGAAGGAGGCCCGCCAAGACTTTCTGCGAATTTGAATCGTAATTGGACGGGACCCCCACATCATACTTGGTGAGTTAGGAAAGGCAGATCGAGAAATTGTCTCTAGATCTAAACTACCGTTGGTCCTTTCATGCACCACGGCATGTAAGCGCCCGTCAACATCTACTCTTGGAAACACCAATAGCAGCGAACGTCGCTGCTTTAAAGAAGAGTGCTCAGCTTGGGATTTCGCGGAGTTTAGTCCCCTAGAACTAATGCACGTCGCATCCTTTAGCACAGGCCCGCGGTTACTGGAACAGCCCGCAGCCCCTAGACTCTGCCCGAAACTTCAAGATATCGTATTATTTTTGTACTGGCAATTGAGCAAAAGCGTTTGGTCAAAGGCTTGGAGGTAGTGGCCTTATGGAGAACTTTGCTATGATCAAGTTTATAGCATCACTGCTGGCGGAGCTTTGATGTCTCCAGGGGTGCGGGCTGCTATTGCGCCCCCAACCTAGGGGAACATCTAAATCAAGCCCCGCACTTAGCTGTTAGGAATTCGACAGGATTGGATGCGGAGCCGCACTTGGCTTCAATCTGATCTTAGCTCACTGAGAACCCGAGGGTCCCCGTGATTGCGGTCCGACCGCTCTCGGCTTCAGCCTTGCGCTACACCATAGGTAACCACCTGCTCAAGTCGGTCTTTCGCTAGTTCGAGGTAGAGTCGTGTCGCATGGTTGCATTAGCCGTCAAGTCTTATCATGCCGCTTCCTGCCAATAGGGGCGAAGATAATATTTGAGCCTACCCCACCTCCGCTTCGTGGAAAGTTTTGCGGGACAAATGTCAGTAGAGATCGTCTTCCCACGTGGTGAATATGCAATGAAGTTGAATAATACGCTTCAAACTAGTCGCTTTCCAAGTAGGCCACTTACACTTACTGCAAATGTTGTCTCTGATAGGCCGATCACAGCCATGCTTGGCACTGTTGTCGTATTCTCTCATCAAGATTTTGGATGTTGTCCATCTCATTGACTCTTGCCGTGGAGCGAGTATCAATCATGGATCCAGTCTCAGCAATTGCCGCCAGTATCATCACATCAGTCAGGCTTTTTGAAGTGACCTATCAGCTAAAAGCAGTCGATGAGCAGACAGCCAACTTGCTTTCCACGGCCCGTCATGTTGATACTAACTTGAACGAAGCCCGTCGCCTTCGTACGAAAGTCGCTCTACTCGACGCTGGGGAAAGCGCTTGGATTGACGGCGTTATCGAGGATACTGAGAAAGCCCTTCGTGCTGTTGCGCAGCTCATTGAACCAGCTCGTGTCGATAAGAATGTCAAGGAGGGCATCAACTTCAAACAGAGAATCATGTGGGTTTTCAGGGACAATCCAAAGGTCAGAGATAAGCATGCGGCATTGGCACTCTGTCACCAATCACTCATGACGGTCATTGGTTGCCTCTACTCCAAGAATTTGGTCATTGTTGAGGAAACAACGAGGCCAGAAAACGAAGAGAAGCCGCCACCGTATGATCCGCAAACGACGGATTTATTCAATTGGCGAAATCGAAGGAGGCGGCAAAAGAGTGGTATGGATCTTAGAGACGCAGACACGGAAAGACCGATTCCGACGAGTTCAGCCTCGACGAACTCAGTATCTACAAGTACATCTCCAGCTAGTCCTTTGAGCTTCACTACACCGTTGAGCGATTTTTTCAGCACAACGGAATGGGTTGAAGGGACAATCTCCAGTTTAGCAGACGCACAAATGAGACAGACCTCCAACCCGGTGACGACACTCCAGGACGATCCACCCGAGCGACCAGTGTTGGAGAGCTCAGCCTCTACAGGATCAACGGCCACTAGTCCTTCGAGCCCAACAGTCAACATCAATGACGTGGATGTGAAAGGACCATTGCCGGCAAGTTTGGGGTCACCGCGAAGAAAACCCGTCCCATATAATCGACGGCTTTCCGATACTAATGACTTTGTACGTAGTGATCGGTTCAGAGCCACGCAAGAAAGTCCTTACAACGTGTCATCGCGTCCTCTCTCGAGTCCCCAACCACTACAGTCCATCTTGGACATAAACCACAAAAACTTTAGCTCTATCAGTAGCTCTACGGAGCTTGACTGCTCAACCCACGCTAGGACCGGCAGTGTTACCAATACGAATCAGTCGCGAATAGACGATTCAGCCTACACAAATTGCTCGAACGCCAGCACTGTCACAAGGCCCTCACAGGCTAACATCAGCAGCGACCCATCGGCCATTGTTAGTACTGATTGTACACCCTACGACAACACCCGCGGCCTGAAAGATCAACAAGTCTATAAACCATACAGGCGTCCGACTATGGGTCAAGAATCCCAGCCGTTCGCCGTAAGCTCCACCGCCTCCTCGCCTACCTTCTCCTCCTATGTAGCCTCACGGTCAGAGCGATCCCACAGCGCCAGTCAAATTCCTGCATATAACCCCCCTCGATTTCCAGGTGATCCGAGATACAGTTCAAGAGCATTTGTTGCAGAGATAGAGTCGGCTTTTAGTAAAACAGCCACTGGGTATGGTGAACTTGGATCAAGTGGAGCGGACCATGACACGGATAAGGAAGCGTTACCGTCACAAACAGAAGGTCCTACAAGTGCGAGGCTAGGCCGTGCCAGAAGAGGTAGACGAAGTTGGCTGATGTTTCATGCAACGAGGAGCGACCTAGGACACTATATGGGGTAGAATGATAAGATACCAAGATCTCTGATGTTGGCTTTTTTTGACATTTCTATCTACATCCTCAAGACACGACTCGACGCATCAGATACCATGATTAGGCTTGTATCCGCAGCCTCTTATACCGCTGCGTTTGAATGAGGTCCCAGGATGACTCTAGAAGCGCCCCTCTGACGATCCTACCCGCTCATGCCTTACTCCCTTGGTTTCTCTATGGAAAGACGATAGAACAGGCGCTCTAAGAGGTCAGATAGGTCCTCGGGAAAATCTTGAATATGCAAGCTTGTCTTTCTCAAGAAAAGATCGCGGTACAAGAGATCAGTGGAGGTGTACGGAGTATTTTGACTGAGAGTCTACAGCACCTGCCTGATACAGGGTGAGCCATCTCCACCTGGACGCTACAGCCTTATATGCTCGAGCATGTACATGCCAAGCTTGGAGGAGAGATTTGGGCAGTCAAACAAAGCGGGAGCCTTGGCAGGCCGGCTAAATCACGGACTCCCTACCCGTTAATGACGTGCCTACCTCAGAAGAATCAATGATCCTAGGGACCACGTGCGCACTAATCGTAGGACTTCCATATTACCTACACTTAATGCGTCCTCTCCTCTATACTACAGCTTTGAGCCACCGACTTCTAAGCCAAGCATCCAGGTCCATGACAACAACCAGTAGATCCCAGGATCCGCCGTCTGGCCCCTTCACCGCAGAACAATATACGCGTCGACCCGACCACACTCCGAACACCGCTCAAGAGGAGGTGCACAACTATATTCTCACCCTTCATACCGATCCTGAACACCACACACGCGTTACTGCTCTTCGCACCCAGTACTTCCCGCCTCATTTGAACAAACTCTCCGCCCACATTGCCCTTTTCCGTGCCTTGCCAGGCTCCCAACTCTCGGCCATTGAGCCAGACATCCTAGCCGTGACAAGAGTTCAGCAACCGTTCCCTATAGTCACCGGCAAACCCTTCCTTATGGCGCACGGTGTGGGAATCCATGTTCATGTATCTCCCGCGAATGAGATATATACGGAATTGAAAGAGAAGTGGGAAGGGTGGTTAAGCAGGCAGGACAAGAGCTTTAAGCCCCACTACACGGTGCAGAACAAGGTCGAGAGAGATGTTGCTGTAAGGACCTTAAAGGAAGTAGAGAGACTGGAAGAAATGAAGGGTGTGGTTGACGGCTTGAGCCTTTGGAGGTACGACCGGGGCTATTGGAAGCATGAGAAAGAATTCATGTTTGGGGTATGAATGACAATCTGGCGTACAATGCAACAAGTTCCTCAACAATGTCTGATGCGAGGCTGCCGGTTACATCCCGAGGTTGGTTGTGACATTCGATCACGTCGAACCACAATACCAGATTCATGGTCCGGCACGCTTTTCACTGCGATTAAACGAAAAGCAAGGGTTGATCCCAAAAAGTCCAGAATCCCCTGAATCACAACATTCATAGCAGATTACATGGAATGGGAGGAAAAGACCAAGCGCACACGCTTGAAATAGTCAGGTCAGTGAGGTAGATGACCATTTGCGGCTATATTTTCAGTCCACACGCGGATCTATCCAGCATCTGTTGCTACAACTCATGATTGGAGTGGTCCAAAAGAATTGGTGGTCACGAGACCTTGACCTGCTTTAGCTTTGCCTGGGTCTTGGCTTCTATGAATCGTTCAGATCGTAGACATGGCAATTAGCCAGGAGCAAGGATCCGTATTATATCATTGGGTACATAGGTCAGTTACAGTACTGCTTGCTTGTGCCTAATTTCCTTCGGATTGACATTCTATGGACGGATATGAGTTACTTCAATCCCCGCACGTGGACTGTCCACGATTCCCCCATCACTTCTTCAAATCCGTCTACTGAGCGCAACATACTTTTGCTCGCACTTGCGGGATAACGAGCGCTCTCCCGTTCGGGTATACAGTATACTGAACTGGCCCTATGGGCGGGCTCCCTCGAGTTAACCACGACCCAAGCGTTTTTTTGTTACATTATAGAAAACATGAGTCGGCTCTCCCAATTCAATCCAAGCCAAACCCAGTGCTCAACCGTTTATGTGTTCCAAATCTTGGCCTTGTGTTGAAACCAAGTCATTACTACCTCTCTCACTTCAGCCGAACCATGCAAGTCGAAGCCAAGGTGGTGATAATCCTGCAACAGAGTTTTGATTTCGTTTGTGTGAAATCCGCAAGCGAGATCTGTCTCCAATCGGTTGTGGCGCTTGAATGTTTCAAAATTATCGCATCTATGGCAAGCGTCAATGTCACAGATTGCCATTTGGCGCATCACTCTTAAAAACCATGTATGGAGCTTGCCTGCCCACCGGGTCAGCTACCTTCCAACAACCAAACATTGCTCGCTAGCATTTCAGCTTCGACACATCAGCCCAAGCAGGTGTACATGATCTTCTTTCAGACTATGTATCGGTACACTTTTGGCATTATTCTTCTACTAAGCTTGTGTAGTTCATCTCCTATCGGTCACAATCCCCAGTCCAAAACTTCCGATTAGCCTTGCTAAGCGTATATTAGATAATTCCATCGCAGTCGATTTTGTCAACTCCACAGCACTTGGCGGTCCACCACGTATCGTATGTCCAACGATCCCAGGGTCTGACAACGACAAGGCTATCGTCAAAAGTGCCCTACGTAACTACAGGGCCAACGTGCGCGAAGCACACGCCCATACTTATGAGGGCATGACCTTCCCAGCTTTCAAGGCGATATTCAAGACCCAACAATACGCTCCTACGATAAGGACAATTCTTGACAAAAGTCTGCAAATGTCCAAGACACCTTTTTTCATTTGCATTCGCTCAGAAGCGGAGGCTGAGGACTATGAGGCTGATGCACCAACTCTATGGCAAGAATGCAACAGCGGCAGACCCACCTGGGGAACAGACAAAGCCTTGTTCCTCTGCCCCAAATTTCTTCAACGGGGTCAGAATCCGGGCAGTCCATTACCCAAGGCTTGCCCCGGTATTGCGGAGAACAGATTCCATACCATCTTCAACAAGCCTATATTATTCGGAGATCGAGGCTACGAGCTCGCAGACTACCTGCTTATCCTAGAAAACTTTTTCACCCCTTATCAGGTCTCTGATGACCCCAACGTTTACATGAACTTACCTCTTGAATGGAGTGCAGAACAAGCCAGTCAGAGGGTGTTGAGCTATCTAATGTTCATTCAACGTAAGTTGAAGACTTATGCGCACTGGTGCTGATTGTGCTGAGTATGAAGCAGTAACTAAGAACGGGTGCACGAAAATACCCGACGTGACTCAACCACCATGGAACTTTCCTCCTACTCTAAATGCAACTAGCTCCGGAAACAGTACGGGAAATAGCACAGAGAATGACAGCACAATCATTCCCGGTGCGAACGCAACTCTGGCGATAAACTTTCCACCATTTGCCACTTCTGTGGCTTCATTGGTACAAGGGACTCCTGTTGATACCGTTGGTACATCATGAGTCAGACCATAAGGTCTTGCCATCATGGACTTAGCGACGTGTGCTAGAGAAAGAAGATTTGCAGCAGTGGGAAGTATTCAAGTAACAACTGCCAGGCTCATACCATCTTAGCTCCGAAATCCTAAAATTACTCCTGCTCGGATATGATCAATGGACAGAAGACCAGAAAAAGTAGAAGAGCGTAGGAACAACCAGAAAGGCGATGACTAGGGACCAGCGTGAGAAGATATGGATTTCCTGACTCCCGAAAGGCACATGGAAACAGATCGGCCCTTACCGAGATAAAAACAGGGAATGATGGCTTGAGAATGATGGGCAATGCTCAGGTTGTATTAAYATCAGAAGAGTCCAGAGACAGCAACCAACAATGCCTCGGATCGTAAATCCATCGAAATATAATGCACGGTGAGGGGAGAGGAGTATGGAACACTGAGATACCAGAACGGCTTTGAAGACCGGATCGATCGTAGGAATAGGCCAATGTCCTATGTTGAGAAGGTGCAGGCTGGAGCGGAGTGTGAGCTTTGCAGATGGGATGGTGCAGATAATTAGGCTGTTTCGAATCTAGAGGATTTGATGAATCTAGTTCCAATTGAAGCGACTGGGACTCCATGGCGAAGGGATCTTTTACGTTTCAGGTGGGAAGACATCATGTGTCAGATGAATCAAGTGGAGTCCTGGCTCAACTACCAGTCAGTACTGCATCCACAGTCTTTTCATATGAATGCTATTTGCGCTGCTTTGAGATACTACTATATGTTATATTTCCTTACATAACCTATATACCACCCYCMCCTCCCCTACCAACTGATCTGCCCCTCCTCCACCCTAAACAACCCATTCCTCTTCTTCTCCACCGCCCACTTCTCACACCACCCCTTCATCCTCTCCCTACTCTTCTGACTCCCCACATTAACCGTCGGCACAATCTTATCAATCCGCAACGCACAACAAAACATCGTCAGTTCCCTAAAACTACTATGCTCACTATACGGCACCCCGTAACAACCCGCCTCCCTCGTACTCCCCCTTTGCGGCACCAATTCCGCCATCGAATACCGAGACTTCCAGTTCTCGGAATGCAGCACTGTGGATACGGAAGGGGATTCGGTGAACCGGCTTTGCGGGGGCCGGTAGTTCCAGCCTGAGGGGCGGAAGCCGACGATGCGGGAGAAATGCGGTTTGAAGGTTGTGAGGTAGTCGGCGAGGGTTTCGGCGCGGATTTCCATGAGCATTTGCATGTGGACTTGGGCGGAGAGGGGGTCGTTGGTCATAAGGGATGAGAGCTCGGGGTCTTCGAGGGCGGCGACGACTTTTTGCTTGTTTGGGGGGGCGTAGATTTTGCTGTTCAAGGCTTTGGCGACGCCTAGGCAGATTCTTTCTTTGCCTATGCTGTAGGTTCCGACGATGACTAGGAGACGACCTCGGGGCTTTTTCTTTGGTACTTCGTCTTCGAGCTTGATGTGCACTTCATCCTCGTCTCCCTCTTCCTTGATGGAGGTTTTCTGGACGAATTTGACCATACCATCGCCAGCCCTTTCCTTCTTGGTCCGTTCCCAGCTGTCATTCTCGTCCACAAAGTCTTTGCTTAGGCTCACACACATATCTGCACAAGCTTTGATGACTTCGGCCTGGCTAGGGAAAGCATACTTCGGCGTGAGATACGTGGTATCGAGGTAACAAACATCGAGCTTCTGTTGCGCAAGGTTCCTGCCAGTGACAGCATCGACGATGTCCGGTCGAAGCTTTGGGTGCTGGACATGAGCAGGACAGGCGCGGAAATCACCACAATGCAGTATTCTATGAATCTTTGGATTTTTGCCTTTGCCAATAATTTTCTCAAACAAGAAGAGCGAGCTTCCTGGGCAGTGATTCGCTGGTATCATTGTGACCTCAACTCCTTGCGTAGCTGGTACCTCTACCTTCTTGTCGAACTCGAGGTCAATTACCCACTTGGGATCAACTCGCAATTGTCGTCTAACCAGGTTTGCCGTAACATGACTGCAATAGATAGGACCATGGCACCACGATGATGTGAGACCAATGTAATGATCGCTGTGAAAGTGGCTCAGGAAGTAGGCGTTGCAGCCTTGAACAGCTCCATATCGAAATGCATCAACACAGATGAAGAGTCCAGGCATAATTTTGTAGAAAGGGCACGTCCGTTGATACGCAGGCTTGCCGCGTGATGCGTGCTCTGAAGCAGCAGCGGTAGCCCAAGCAGCATCTTCAGCGTGGCCAGACATGAGCTTCGAGAACGCGGATGATGACTGGGAGGTATTTGTAGTAAGTCCAAAAGGGTTTTCTTGGCCTGGCCTAGCAATTGCAGCACGTTGGAAACGCTTGTGCCCAGGTACCTCGTTTTCGACTTTGACTGCGGTTTTTGTTTTATTGGGCTGAGCTACTGAACCTTTGGGGGGCAGAGGCGCGGCTTTGCCATCGATACAGTCGTTGACATGAATTGTGATTTGCTGTAAAAAGTTAGAAAGACGTCAAATCATATGAACACGGACTCACCTGCTCTGCCATGTCCCCAGTACTACCTCCACAAATTGGGCAGCACGAGGAATCAGGGTCCTGCGTAGAAAGATCCGCCGCTCCATAGATATTCTGCTGCTTTGCCTCGTCTGCAGTTTCTACATTCGCTTCCTCATCTTCTTCGAAGCCAGTCTCCAATTCGGCCTGCTCTTCCATCCACCGCCGCTCCATGAACTCCTCGCCCTCCTCTGGGAATTCATCATCGATGAAGTCCTCTAAGCCATCGAAGTCGTCCCTCTCCCCAATGCTTGTAGACTCCCGTTTCAGACACGGCACAGGCAGGGTTGCTGGATCTTCTTCTGGGGACTTGATATCGGATGAGGGTGCAAGAGCCGTTGCCTCAGTCACAGGGCGATGTTCAGACACAGATTCCGTAACGTGTTCCCGCGAAGCTCCTCCTAAAGGCTCATCGTCGCTGTCCGAGTCATCGACAAAAGGTCCTTGCGGGAGAGCCTTCGCACGGGCATTCGGTGACGACTGACTCTCGATATCTTGTATTCGCCGCCGCTTATTTGGTATTGCATTTTCATTATATCGAGATAGTGGAGAGTCGCTCGCTAACATATCAACTTCGTTTGGAGAGTCCTCATCTCGAGGTGGCGTRGGCGTCTGCATTGGCTTCTCGGTAGTCTTTGCAGACCCCTCCTCCAGAAATAGGCTGTCCTCATTTTCGTGATTGCCTCCTCCCAGGCTAGATATCTCCACAGACTCAGCCTTCTTGAAGAAGCTCATAATATTTCCATTACCCTTGCCTCTTCCCTTCCCCGCAATAATCGGAGCAGGATTCTTCTTAGATGTAGTCTTGCTCTTCCCTAGTAAAGGCATAGGAGTGGCCATTGAGTGAGTTGTGCTTGGAGCAGGTTGGGACCTTTGACTTGTGGAGGAAGGAGGTGTTGGTGGGCGACCAGTTGAGGGGCGAATGGGTGTCTCAGTGGCTACCATAGCCGGCCTCTCGCGAGGGTTGCGAAACATTGTGCGATTATCCGTATCCTCCAAAGCCTTCAGAGAGTATCAATCGCCATTCTGTGCCAGATACGGAAATTCGGGGATGCATCTGTGGATTGGGATCTATGACACAAAGTCGCGTATCGAAGACGGGTAGTCACGTGATGAGCCCGGAGACGATAGACGGCTACAGAAATTACAAGGCTTTGGAGAGAGACAATATCATATTGAGATTTTATTGATATGCATACTGACTTCTCGCAGACCAGTTGGCATGGGGAGTCATTAATTGGAATGCCCTTGAGGGCGCACTTTGTCTCACGCCTTCTTGTGACAGCTCCTACGTATTCCTATCCTCGTACTCTTGCTCTTTTCCAATAGTCTAACGGAACCCTCTCATCTTGTGTCATATCAAAGACTGCGGGTGCCTGGCACACAGCATCCTCGTACTTGATAGGGGCGGTATGAGCGGCGTGGCTAGGGTATCCTTGTTTCAAGCGTCCCAATTCATAGCTGTTTTATCGTCCAGCATCTCTTAATCAGACTGGCATCACCGTGGCTTCGAAGCTTGCGATGCAGCCTCTGTAATCGTAGCAACTAATTAGCCTCAATTCACACCTCGAAGAAGGCAAAGATTAAGCGTACCTCTCCTCGTAGCATCCTCCAACAACGCCGTATCTACCGCGGCACTAGGCAAATGCACATATCGCACCACGCTTCCCCTTATGAAGACATTTTTAACGGAAGACTGGCTCATACCACTTCGTCAGCACCATTCCCACTTAAAGGCTATAAACACCCCTCTGCTTTGGTACATAGAATGCTCACCAGGTGAGGGTATTTCAGCTCCTCCACGACCTGTATATCATCGAGCTTGATATTAAGGAATTGGTCAACGGATTTAAGGATGCCTTTGATTGAGATATCGTTCTTGAGCTCAACGGTGACTTCATGGTCGACGAGGGTCTTGAAGAAGCTGAGGCGCACAAGTTAGTGTTGGGTGAAAGAGGCGTTTGGGTAGGCCCAGAGAGCAAGGAGTCCAGACTTACCTGAAGAATAGCATTGCGCAAGAGGTGGAAGCTATCGCTGTGTTTGCGCCGAGTTGAACGGATGAAATTGATCCCCATCTTGAGAAGTCTTAGCGCCATTATTATTTCCGTTTAACGCCGCTGAGAAAGCGACATTGGAATATTCCATGGACGGATTATAGCTGTACAAGCACGAGAAATTCGTAGGTATCAGAAGTATTACTAGACGACAGCTAACCAACCAAGCTAAAGCCGCCAACGAAACACGCTCAATCAGCAACGCTAATTCCAGCCTCCTCCCCATCAGCAGCCTCCTGCTCTTGCGTCTTTTTCCCCGGCAAATCCTGAGCCTCGTCCGTAGCGGTCACTTCCCTCAGAGGGGTCTCGCCGACTGTTTTAGGCTCCTCTGATATCTCCTCCTTGCCCGAATCAGCCCTCTCAGCAGGTGGTGTCTGATCCCCCTCCCTTCCCGCAAGTACAATATGACTCTTGTCTTTTAAAATACTTTCATTGGCTGCGGCTTCCGCATCTGTAGCAGAAGGAACATCGTCAGATGAGGGCGGTGGAGCGATACTCGGAATATCCTGGGCTGGCGGGGCTGGAGGCTCTGCCTGTCCTGTGCCTTCAAGTACTTCTTCAGGCTCGCCGGCGGCGATAGGGTTGCTCGTAGACTTCGCTCCTGCCTTGTCCACTTGTGTACCTTCATGTTCCTCCTTCGTAGCATCTCCAACCTCCTCTGTAGACCCTTCTCCGGTAACGGGTACTTCATCAGCCTGTGACTCCACCTCAGCCCCTGCCGTCTCTGGCTCCTTCGCATCCGCTGCCTCTGTAATACCACTAGGCGGCGGCATTCCTGTTGGTCCCGAATTATCCAGCTTCTGCAATTCGTCGTCTTTCGGCTTTGCAGCCGCTAAAGCATCTTGTCGAGCTTTTGTCTTTGCATCATTGGCTTTCTTCGCGGCCTCGAAGCCCGCTTGACGCAGTGCTGTTGTGAATGAAGCTTCCTTAGCTGGAGCCGGAGCAGGAGCAGATGAAGGGGCTGTAGAGGAGGTAGGCTCTGAAGATTCGGTGGTGGTATTTGCGGGCGCTGGTGGAGGATTGGATGGCGTATTTGTGGATGGCGGAGGCTTCGAAGGAGTCGAAGTTGCTGAAGGCGTAGGCGTTGATATAGAGTCAATTCGAGGGCCAGCTGGTTCAACGTTCTCTTTCAATTCGCCGTATTCATTCCATTCTTCCACTTCATTCAAGTCCTGTAGTTGTACTCAGCGAGATGTAGAGAGACAGATCACTCCTAAAGCTATTGACGTACGCCCACGATCATACCCATTCTCACCAACCCAGGTAACTTTCTACCCTTTGCTCGTCTCCCCCAGAGCATCCTAGCCTTCTCGTCTGTGGCAACATCGAGAGCTTGAAAGGCGATCTTGTTCGCTTTCATAATTGTCTCTAGCCGGGAAGTAGCGGTTACGATTTGAGAGGAGCCAGATGTGAGGGAGGTGTAGAGGTACAGGGTTGGATCTGTGTGGTAAGACTTGGGTGTTGAGTCCGCCATGGCAATTGGTTCGGCTCTATTTTGGTCGACCGAGAGGAAAAAGGTTGCTCGACAGTTGCTGTACGCTTGGACAGTCTAAAGGTTCCCTAGGATTTTCGAGATGGCAATATTAACGATGGAATGTAGGTGCATATGAATGATTGGCAAGGTCTCTAAAGGTAGGGGAAACAGGTGCCAACGGCCATCCATACTAATTCTAGTGCAGCCTATGGGGACCACATAATCGCACAGTGAGGGAAACATCCTGAACAAGTACTTTGCAAGTTGAATTTGAGAAAGCCACCTTGGTCCGCTTATTCAAAGATTGTCTTCCGAGCCCTTATAAACACGTAGCTAAATTAAGTTTTGCCCATATGTTCAATTATCCACCATAGTCGATACATATCTGGCCGTAAGAATTACCGTCGTGCTTATCATTATCGTGGCGTCTCGACATCATTGGTCCTGTTGCCCCAGCGTGACAGAGTGCCCAAAGCAGGCCAGCTCTCAAGCATAATCCTTTTCGTCCTCCGCACCACCTTTAGATTTCCAGCCGAAGAACCTCCAACTCCTTCCCCCTTTGCTGGCTTGAACGCTTTGCTTCCTTCCGTTCTCCTCTATACCACCCGCTGTTGGCCTAGCTTCCATCAGACTGGGTTTCGCAGGTCCCGGAGATTTCGACACTTCCATCGATCCCTTAGGTTCGAATCTGATGGTTCTCTCGAGGGTGACGCTAGGACTCATTGGAATGCTAGTACTAGGCGACATTGGGAAGCCTCCACGCGCATTCATGCGGTCGATTGTAGATTGAGACCGAGGTCTCGAGGGTCGATGCTTGTGCTGTTCAGTAGCTGTAGAACAAGGCGGCGTTAGAAGCCGTGTCCGCATCATCAGAATCAAGATACTCACTGGCTGTCTTGATTGCTTCTGGCGCCCAATCTGGCTTGTACCCAAAGGCACTACAGAGCAATGCAGACTGGTGCCTCCAGAAATCGCGAGTAAACAATTTCGACCAAAATTCGAATCCACTCCCGGTATTCAAAGATCCAATGAGCATATAAGTAGGAACGCAGATAACAACGGTCACAATACCAAAATGTACAAAGTTGTCCTGAGGGTCCATGTTGGTCATACCAAACACGGAAGTGACAAAGGTTAGGGGTAAGAAGAAGATGGTAACAAGTGTCAGGACTTTGATGTTGTGACCCTGGATCACAGTAATTGCCTGTTGTTGTATCGCTTTTCTACTCTCAAGGACCGAAGTACCGCTGAACAGGTTCTCCCGGAGTGCTTTGATCTCCTTCATTTTCTCGTCGTTATCATGATCGATCTTCTCCAGCCCGCGAATCTCGCGCTCGATGTCTTTACGGATGGATTCCATCCGCTTCAAGAAGTTTGCATATCGAGGCGACTTCTCGTCGCCAGGCCATATCTCTCGGCTCTGCCCAGTCCAAATACTTTCCTTGAAATTATTTCTATAGGCATTTATCATCTCCTTGATATCCTCATTCAAAACAGCTAGCGACTGGTAAGCCCAGAAGTACCTTCTGGACATGGTAAATTCGTCATCCTCGAACAACAATTTGTCACGCGTAGCCCGCTTGAACATGAACTCAGGAGGCGTAGTGACAAGATTGGATATTCTAGTATAGACTTCGGTTATTCGCTTCTGCGCGTCCTTAAATTCTGTTCGCAGAGTCATCAGAAATGCCTCTGGGCCGTTGACATAGTGCTTTGTGGGGTTATGTGCATCGATGGAGCTCTTCAAATCAGGATAAGCCTGCATGCTAACAACATGCCATGGGCTAAAAGGGTCAAAGATTTCTCCATCTTTGCGGCCTGTTTGGTTCCGTCTGCCTTTGCGCCGAGGTGTTGAGACATGTTCTCCCTCCAGAGACAGTCCAATGACCGAAGAACATCGGCTGACCGGTATGTGCGTATCACTTTCGGCTAGGTCCTCATCTGCTTGTTGCCACTTCATAGGGATACATACCTCCTCAACAATGGTAAAATATTCGAATGTGAATAAAAACGTTCTCCGATGTCTGGGATCATCGTCCCAGGGACGGTGCGGTATTGCCATAGTTTTGTTACCGTCTAGGAGCTGGAACATCTCATCGACATCAAAATGTTTATTCAAGGTATAATGGAGAGCCGCGAAGAGTGAGGGCGATGGCTCGCGAATGATTGTAATTCTGCCGACAGCGCGCTTCAGACGAGTCTTGTCGGCGTTGACGGAGCTGATTCGCCTCCATATTTCTCTTGCTTGGACTTTAGGCTCTGTCGGGGTGGCAAATTGGAGCTCGACAGGCGCACCGTCATTCCCAACTACATGGGGCATGTTAGACAATTGCAATCTGGGTGTAGCAACACATACCGTCGTAGATGGTATAATGCGAGAGATGCGAGCGGTCTTCAGCAGGATCTCGAGTGGGAAAGATGCTTGACCGCTGAAGTATCTCAGGTTTGTCCAGAAGGCCCTGCAGTATGTTCTTGCCCGCGTCCGTCCAACGGTATTCGCGAATGTGCTTCTTCAACCCATCTTCGTCGTACGACTCAGCAGGCAATGGGTCCTGCGCGTATAGGGCCTCATCTTCATCTGTTTCCGATTCATCATTGGCTGAGAGGGTGGAACTCTTTTGCACGCTCTCGAAATCCAAGGTTGTAGCAAGCGTAGTCCCGGTGTAACGTCTCGATCGCTCCGGGGTGAGGGGTACCGAAGAGGATCCTGCCGCAGAAGCACTGATCAGCTGCTTGAGAAGTTCATGAGTCTTATTAATAGACTCGAGATGAGCTTTTCGGTCCTCGTCCAATCTCTTGATCAGGTCTTGTATGGTTGTAGAATCAAGAGGCTGAGAAGAAATCTCACTGTTGGCCTCTGGCATGATCATAGAATCGCACCCAAATCCGACGCAGGAACAGAAAGCATATTGTGCGAACGGATTGAAAAGAGAAGAGACGTGTAAAGGGGGGGGGATAGCTATCGATCTATGTACGTATTGTACCTGTTCAGCCTGATCCCCCCCCCTCAGCTCTCAGTGAAAGAGTGCCAAGGACGCACCCTTTACGTAGTAGTCTGTGCTATTCTAGAATTTCCAATTCACCATGAAGATTGAATATATATTCTCGGTGGAGCACCAGCTAGAGAAAAAGATGGCTTTCTTGTATTGTACATCGTCAAAATCGTTCCAGATACGAAGGAAATTCCAGAGCCTTCGTCTTGAGTAGAACTTGCATGCCCGCGTCCAAAATCTAAGCTCATGATTTCGAAGCCTTCTTCTCCCCCTTTTCTGCCTTGTCTTTGGTGAGTTCCCTGGCTTTCTTACTCGGTAGCCAATGCTGCGCATCATCGGGATCGGTGTATTCGAAATATTCATCGCGGATGAACGTCAAGACCTTTTCGTAGTTKTCTGCCGTTTCCTGGTCACCTGCTATGGCTAGGACCTCTTTTAAGTCGATACAAAGCTGTCTCGCCAGCTCATGCCAATGACAGTTTTCGATATACTGGCGTATCGAGCAGTGGAACATTCGGTTCCGCTCGGCGAATTCTCTGATTACCCACAAGATATGCTCAGCATCAATGCCGAGAGTGCCGCAAGCTACATAAACATCTTTTCGTAAATCATGCAAGTCCTCACCAGCCAATTCGTCGGCGATATTCACCCATGTCTTGGGTGACTTAAGCTGCAGATGCGCTTTCCGTAAAGCTGGGTCGTCAGAACCGTGAGCCGTTGTCTTCAATCTGAGACGGATTTCCTGGAGTCCTTGACCTAGATAATCGCCATAGTTGCCCAGCATTTCCAAGCGTCTAAGCTTGGTATATTTGGCTAGATGGGCGTGCTCATCTGCAGATCGTGGTTTCAGATAGAAGGCTGCGGACATGTAGACCTGATCAAGGGCTTGGACAACACTCCGTGAGGCTTCCGATGGAGCTTGTCCGGTCAGAGCTACCTTGAGCGCCTCCTTATGCAATGCCAGGAACGCTTCAGTCCTGGGCGTGATGTTCCTCTTAGCAGCCGATGTGACGTATTGCAAGCCTTTCTTCAGGCGCTCCTGATCGTACATGCTAAGATCATCTTCAGGCGGTGGAGGCTCCAGAATCTCCGCTTCATGGTTGGATAGTGGTTGTAGGAGAGCTGTGGTGCTGGCTCTTGGTCGCTTCTTGGATGGTGTTTCGTCGTCTGAGCCGTCTCTTTCACGTACTCGCTTCCTAATTTCCTCACCGTGGTCATCAGGTATGATGGCAAATCGGTCCATGAATGCGCTGCTCTAACTTTGGAAAAGATAGATGGGGATCGAAATAGTTTATATGAGTAGCCTTGCGGATCACAGAAACAAGATGACTAAACTTGGTGAGGTGGAAGAGTTTACCCCCAAAATCGTATGGCCTTGCAGGGCAAGTATAACCCCCGCCAAGCGCTTCGATCCGTCCCCGGAGCCGCCTTTCTTGGCCGCCAAGACCAGACCAGAGCGATCACAAACAGAAGAACAAAAATTGTGAACTGGGAAATTACTTTCCAAGCAGTGGGCCTTCAGCCGTTACTCTCCCAGTAACAGTGTACATTCGCAACCTGGCTAATCTTAATCAATAACTATTTTAGCAACTTTGGCATATGCAATCGGCGCTWCTTGATAATACAAATCAATTTCATACTCGCCATACCAATTTGCTAGTGTCATGATATAACCCGCGACATCCCTGAACGTCTTGGTCACAAGATAGTACGTCAAAGGGCCCGGGAATCCATCATGGGGATCAATGCTAATATGGAAGTTGCACCGGTATGCTGATGGACCCTCTCCGATGACGGGACCCAATGCGTTAACCTCAGTGGTTAATGAGCTTGGATCATAGAGGGCTGCATCCGCTAGGCCGCTCAAAACAGCAGTATAAATAGCCTCCTGTACCATTTCAGTGCTAGTCTCGATCTCGTGCGTCCAGTCCAGCTGAAAGTGTGGGTCTTCTCGATCGTAGAATACTCCTCCTCTAGGCCTTCGAGCTTCTAGGGATCTCGCTGCTGCAATGGCCCCAGGAGGAATCGCCGCAGTGCTATTCAGAGCTGCTCCTTGTTGGGGGCCTAACATAGTTATGTACCCCACGACAGTTCCGTGCACGTTCAGGCCGATGCTAGCCTCGTACCACAAGGAACGTTCGATCATCATGGAAATTCCACGATAGAGACCTTCGATGACGTGGCTATTTTCCAGTTGATCTATTGCGCCTGCACTCTGAACGTTCTTTACTATGATAGAGACATCTGAAAAGGTTTGCGTAATCCGAGTTTGTGTCAAAATTTCTAGATCATATCGTACCTGGGCGAATATATACATGGCTTCGACGGCAACGAGATACACAGATTGGGAACTCAGTGGTTTGCTGGGATCGTATACAAAATTTGCCTGGAATCCTGGTGGGGCAGGTGGCACACTCAAAGTTGGCTGAGTGGAGCTGTACAGCATCAGCAACCTCGACTGCAAGACCCACATTTTATTCGTCTTACTTATTAAGCTGTATGGCAGTACTCCAGGAGTAGTTGCCGATGTCTGGAATAGACTCATTGGTCACTATCTCAAAGGAAAAAGCGGAGACCATCACCAAAGGGAGAAGAATGACCAACGAGRACATTTCGGATGGCTTCTTTGCTACCGCAGAATAATCAGACTGTTGGGTACCCTGCAGATACTGAATTAAAGGGCGAAACCCCGCTCATTGATATATACGCGAATGTCGCTTCGGAGATTCCTTTTAGACTTTATCTACTTCTCAATGCGCTTAAGAGGCTATACACAGTCGCATATCGAAAAAAACCTCCCTTATTGGTTCACAATTGGTGGGCGGCTTCTGGGTGTATTTGATGCGCAAACCGAGAGACTGACCAAGACACGAACCCTGCTTCGCCGAACCAATGATGACATCACCTGGTAGAATGTCTACTGTTCGCGTGGGTATCGCATGCTTTTCGCGATGAAACAGTGGCTTCGACTGCCCAATCACTTTGGTGCTTTGATGACAGGGCTGGTAACCCCCAACGATGCGGGTCTGTAATTCTAGCTCCCACTGTTCGGTTCGGACACGGCCGCAAGTCACGGTAGGTCCAGCACTGCGGCCAACAGGGAAAGGCTATAAAGTTGGGAGTATCGGTTGCGCAAGAAGCTTCGAACACACMTTGTCAATTAATTTGAGGGAAGGTGTTGTAACACACTGTCTTGACACGGATATGCAGAGAGTCCAACGAAAYTCCACTCTTTCGTTCCAGTGCTGTTGTCAATAGCGATAAGAGAAGAGTTTAACAGATCAAGGGCTGCTGCGAGAATGAGCTTACTACAAGCAATGAGGATTTAGTAAAGTTGGAAAAGGCCCTATACCAACGGTAAATGGGACTCAGACAACGACGACCTAGCCAAAGCAACCATTTCCAACAACCCACATTCCCTCTCCGGCAGCGCTCCACAGTCATCAATCACTCATATGTAGCATTTCTTCACACGTCCTAATCAGATTCAACAAGAGTGCCAGCTTCAGCGAGCCTGTTTCTCTCATCGAAAATACCATCTTAGAAACCGCCAATCACGAGAGCCATATTACCCATTATGGTAAAGTAAAGGCTACATACTCCAGCTGGCCTTCAGTCCCTAAAATTGACATCAGCGTCTAAGACAACCAATATCCTCGCCCATGGCCTTCAGTCCCTAAAATTGACATCAGCCTCTAAGACAACCAATATCCTCGCCCACACCACAGCAGTCGCATTACCTTGATCGATACGGTTGTCTTCACCAACGCCAAGCTGCGTTGCATGAGCTGCAACGCGATCGTCTGGCTTTGCGGCCAAAGAAAAATATTGGTGGGAAAATACATTTTTACAAAAAATGAGAATGCCAGCACACGCAATCCAGTACCATTGGTAACAAGCAGAGAGCCAGGACATGCCTTTCCTTGACGAAAGTCTGGCCGTTAAACCCCTGACTAGTCCATATTGCTGCGGTAAGATAGTCACGAGTCTTGTTCGGCTGTTTCTATCTTATCGCCTGTCTATCAACAAGAGAATGTAAAATCTTCTCATACCTTCTGCTTTCTGCTCTAGTCATTGAGATTATKCTATGAAAACATTGGGTAGGATTTGTGGACCTGGGGGTAAGCAGAGGTTTAGGATGTGAGRAATGGATGAGTCATTGGGAGGCAAGAAGGTGGATGATGTGTTTGATGATGAATAGGAGGGGGGATTGTAATGCGGAGCAGTACTTTGATGATGGGGACGATGATGATGATGATAGGGCTGACAATGATAGGGTTGATGATGATGGGGATGATGATGATGGGGATAACAATGATAGGCCTGATGATGGCGAATAGACTGATGATAGTATTGGTAGGGTTGATGATGGTGAGGATAATAGGAAACAGGCTGATGATCATAGTGATAGGGCTGATGATGGTGAGAAGGATACGAAACAGGCTGGTGATGGTGACAATGACAGGAGATATGCTGATGATGCTAGTCATGATAGGGCTGATGATGAAGGTAATGATAGTAATCAAAGACTTCCACACTAGCACTTCGAGTGCTGCCACAACACGTTGCGGGTTGCGAGGATCTCTCAAACGACAAGGCTGAGGCTTGCCTTATTTCCCTTCCGGTTAACCCACTGTTCCGCAACCCGCCACCACGTCCTCTCCCCCTGCTCTGACGACCAATCAAGGAGATATGTAAGCGGTGCTCTAACCGATATCAGGCAAGGGAATGCAGAAATGGGGCGGAGTTGAGTGCTGCCCAGTAACATCAGGTGCGTACGACGAAAATTTCCGAGCTGATGGAGGTTGTGCGAACTGAGAGCTAGATGCCTTTTGGAATAGGTACCTGCAAGATGACACGCTAGTTGAGGGACTGGGGACCGTGGCAGTAAGTGAACAGTCCTGCAACGCTGGTCGTAGCTTATAAGCAGGTTAGAAATCCGCTAGAAGAGAATCGCTAAGCCACCCGGACGGAGAAGCAAAACCCGACCGCGAGGCGACCCGCTAAAAGCTTAAACGGGCTTCTACTGGTATGATAAAGACGCAACTAGGCCGATTCAGGCTTACCTTTACCACCCACCTGCACCACCCTCCATGATCTGAAATGTATTCATCACTGAGTGGCTTTCTTGCATTTATGTTGCAATTATGACCCCAGATCCCACGTTTTTATATAACTGGGTAAGCCATCTCTTCGTCGTACTCTTCCAAGACTTACAGATGAAATGCAAGACACGAGCAGTACTTAGTCGATGTTTCCCGAGTCCCTTGTTCGTTTAACCAGCTGCTCTGTCCCAAACGCCAATCGCGCTAGCCATACACTGCACTCCACCGTCAAGGCTTCCACTTGTCATTGACACGACATACGCACAATTTGCTTGATGCTGTATATGCCTCTGCTTCGTATTCTTCCATCTGCTCAATAATCTTACCGAGCTCGTCCCAACCCACCTCGACGATACACATATAGAGCTTACAGTGTATACCAATCACCATTAGACAATCTCAAGTCTTGCCTCCAGCGGTTTTGGCTTTGTGCCCTATTGCTCCATTCGGACTTCAAAGTGCTTATTGATATTCTTTCACACCCAGTACCGTTGCTCCACGATTGATATTATGTCAGTCACAATATCATCTCAGCAATCGGAGTGGAATAGCAGCGTCTACGTTGTCACTGTCACTCGCGTTCTTGTTGGTGTAGGCGTCTTCTACCTCGTTCGAAGCATCGTTCAGCTGGTGAAATGGACATTTGCCCCTGAACCTAGTCATCAAAGAAACTGTGAGCAGCCGAGTCCGACCTGAACCCTCTTTCATGTACACTGCTGACCAGGTTATTGATCGAGTAGCTGTTCGTGGGGAAGATAGCGGCATGGACATGGACGATCTCGCATTGGACGTATTCGACGTCTTCGGTACTGCCAGTCCTGCAGAAATGGTTGAGCTACAGCTCCCACAGCCAAGCTTCAACCTGCGAAATAACCTATACCGAACTCGAAGCCTCTCGGTGCCGGCGTCAGGGCCAGGGTTATCCACAGTGCCCATCGATGACATTGAAGCACAAACGAATGGTGGAATAGCCCCTACTCGAGGCCATGCAGAGGATGACACGAGACAATCTGCATAGCTAGCCGGCCAGCTGAATGCTTGCCACCATATCAGATAGATATGGTCATAAGGGGTTGTGTGAATAGCCTGCAAAGAGGAAGGGAAAGTGTTGCGTGATATATTTCATGACTGACGACCTGGGTATTGTAAACAAGAGCAGGGATCGGGCTTTCATCGCGATAGGGTACCTTATAGATTTATTATGTCTTCACGGATTTAATGCAAATTGCGCTTCAACCTTGGGTATCATTGGCTTTGGATGTCAGTCGGTCCTGTCAAGCACTTACAGAGTATCGCTTGCTGTCGACATGAATTCTGGTCAATGACTCGGGTTCAATTACAGTGAATTAGCTGACCATGGCCATGATGTGGATCTCTTTGGTAGTTGATCCCATCTGGTTCGTGTTTTGCTCATTGTCAAATTGTCTCAACGCTTTGCTAGACCAGTGCGAAGGCACGCCCTTCTGGTTGCTGAGAGTCATCATTCTTTCGCCGGTGTATCATGGCGACGTTAGGAGTCCGAGTTAAATGCTGATAAGTGGAGAGTTCGATAGAAAGTGCGGTTCTTTTCGACCAGGCGCCGTGATGTTCTTACCTAGGTAACAGTACACCGGGGCCTGAATGGTCTATATGTAGACGGCATATGAGCACGTGACTGCCTGTGCGTACCGAGCAGCTGAGGCCCATCTAGCTTGCCAAGGCTACCGAGCAGCAGGTTGAAAGCTATCATGGGTGCCGAGGTGTGCCAAGGTGTGCCAAGGTGTAGGAAGTCTGCTATGATCTGTGGCATCTGCAATGGCGTACCAAGCATTGACTAGAATCTTGCAGCGACAGACGACCCGAGATTTTAAGCGTTAGGATGCCGTCCCAAAGCCCATAGTGTGATTCGTTCTATGGAGTAGTCATGCCGCTTGAGACTTTGCAGACGATGTTAAGACGGAGATTAACGGTGGCCTGTAGTGCAGATCAATACTTCTTCAGAACCGCAGATGGGAACGAAAGGGTATTGCTGAGTGTCGCACTATTTCTTGGTTTTGCAACGATTCCTGCAATCACTTCCTCGGAGAAAAGAAGCTATGGCGATGAATTTGCTGTGTGCTTGCGGTTCCTATCTTTCTATCCCCTCTTGTTTTCCCTTCCCGGAAACTTGTCAGTTGATTGTGTCTCCTCATGATCGAGATGAGATCAGCATGTTGAGGAACCTAACACCTCGTGTGCTTAGTGGAGGACTCTATCCGATATCCACGCGAGAAAAGTGGTCCTCATGGCTGCCACGTTCACAAAGCTTTCATGATCAAAATTGTACTGGAAGTACATTGCTACTCGACYTCGGCTTCTTCCACGAGGGTAAAAAGGACCTTTGAGTAGGCATGAGAAGGATTGAAGGCCAGTTGCGATTCGTGGCCACGGGATATCGGCATGAGCAAGGAAGTATTCTAGAAGTGCGGGGAGGGGTTCGTTCTTCTACCCGTAGTCGGGGCAGCAGGAGTGGGGCAAAGGCGGTGATGGCGGACTTGAGCGATGGAATGGACAGTGTGGTGTGCAGGAAAGGGCAGAGTCGAGATGTGACACGGCTCGGCTTGCTACATTGGGGTTCCTTCTTGACAAGTGCTGAAGGAATATCTCTCTTTAGAGCTCGTAGKATAGTAGGACATCTCGATCCATCCTTCCCTTGAGTATCATTTGTCGAGGGATACTGTCAGCATGGACCAATATGGATAAGCAGTGTTCAGGAGTATTCCGTAATCGTATGTGTACTTGTGATTGAGTGATGAATAGGAATACCACCAAGGTAGACTAAGAGAGCGGCAAGAGATCATCGTCGCTAAGGTATTGTGCTATCCGAATGGACTCAAGCGGGCTGTCATACCCGTAGGTATAGAGATTTCGACCTGTGAAATGTCAGCAATATTCTTTAGCTGCCCGTCCGTCTGCATTCTAGAGCCAGCCAATAACGAGCGCATCTGCAAACATCGTGCTCCAATGCCGCATTCTAATTGGCCCATTCAACCTCATGTCAACTCTGTCCCTCCAAAATCTCGACTTTTTACCTACCCCATTCCGCCATGAAGCTGCAGGCGATCGTGAACAAGCCTTTTGGCGTTGGACAAGAACCTCGGAACCCAAGCCTCCAAGAACAAATAGCACTCAACCAAATGGCTGGTATAGCCGTATTTCCGACGCCTGCGAGCTCGCCCGCCATGTCCTCTTCGTCATTAGCCGTTGAACGAGGTGGCCCAGACATTCATTCCATGCACACACAGGCCCGTGGTTTGCTCTTCGACTACCTAACACCCTTATTCCTTACTGTCCTCCGCTGCAGAACGCCCAAGTCAGCACTACCTTGTCGTCCGTTCCCAATCCACAACCCTATCTCCCTCAATCCGTTCACAAACACAAACACAAACACGAATAAAACACTCAACCTCGACAGGCATATCACATTCGCATATACAACACGAGCGAGGCTCTCCCAGGCAATCTCTTAGGCGCCGGTCGGAACCACTTTTTCATTACCCTCTCGACTCCGGCCTCTTCCACTTCGCCCGACTGTTTGCCCAGCGTCGGCACGTGTCAACAGCATCGAGCAGTTGTGGCTATCTCCGGGCCTTCTCGATATAATCGAAGGATAGCTAAGCCTCAGTGTTGGACAGTCTGATTGGGCTGAYGCAGATTGGGTTGTGAGAGCCGAGGGGCCAACAGAAAGACCCGATATCTGATACACCTACCTCCTTCGGCGGCACGTCTATTAGAGGCACCACTAAGCGAGACATCATAGGGTAAGCTGCCCTTTTCAACCAATCCCCTGTTCAGCCGCCAGCACGAGCCTTTCGTCAAAAAATGTTCTCGAACAATAGTACTCTATAGTATATGAGTAGCTCTACTCTACTTCCAGTGCTGAGCCGAGTGAAACGTCACTGACTTCGAACCCCACGAGGCACTCTCCTCTCTCCCACATGCAGCACTAAATCGCAAGAGCTAATCGGACAAAGCTAGGACACCCACGCTACCCTGAAAGCTCCCTTACTCGGCCTACCGAGTACATATGCCCAGGGTTCCCAGCTCCAGATTCTTCTGACAATCCCATCTCGCGCAACCTCCGTCACTATCCATCTCCTCTTCTGCTTGTACCAGCAGCCCCTCATAAGTCTTTCAACATGTCGCATGTCCAGGACTACGGTCCAGCTGCCCCTCATGGCCCGGACATGAGTGGGACGCACGACCCAATCCACACCATGACCGAGAACGAGCAGCAGATATTCGATTATCTGATCAAGCCTGATGACATATATGACACCAATGGCGTCTACTGGGCCGATATGCCCTTGATGAAGCGCGTTCGCTTCATCATTGCCTACGATGGAAAGGAAGCAAGGCGCGAGCTGTCCAACATCTGGGCCATGGCGAAGAGGGATCCGCTCGAGCCCTTCCGATACTACATCAGAAACATGGTCATTCCCGGTGCTGGTCTCGGTCTCGAAGGGTAGGCAGAATTGAAAGCCTGTTCGCGGCAACATTCGCTGACTTTCATCTATAGCTACGTATTGTTCTCAATCGGCAACCTCACTCCCCTGTTTACTGCAACTTTCGCTTCGTGCTGGAAAACCTACAAAATCTGCAATGCAACTTGGGTCGAAGCCGTACAATACCTTGAAATCTGTGGTATCATCGTTGGTCAGATTCTCGTTGGTGTACTTGGTGACTGGTATGTCCATATGCCTTGAAAGGCGTGACAGGGTTCGTACTCACAGTTATGACAGGCTCGGTCGACGATGGGGACTTATCCAGGATGCTACCATCATGTTTATCGGTCTTCTCATGCTCACTGCTGCCTGGGGCGTCACACAGAATGGTTGGGTCATCTGCTACACCTGGGCTCTATTCTTCTACGGTATTGGTGTTGGCGGTGAATATCCTATGACCGCAACATCTGGTATGGAGAACGCCGTTGGCTCCGGCAAGGTTTCTACAAAGGAAGATCGCCTCCACAGAGGCCGAAAGGTTACCAGCGCTTTCTTGATGCAAGGATGGGGTCAATTCTTCAACCAGGTCATTCTAATCATCCTACTCCTAGTCTTCCACCATGGAAGTGGAAATCCGCCATACTCCAAAGTAGCCGCACAGTGGACCTACCGTATATCCTTCGCCATCCCAGCCGTTGGCACCCTCTGGCTTGTTTACTTCCGTACATTCAAGATGAGAGCTGCTAGCAAGCAATTGGTAGCCGCAAAGAAGAAGGCCAAGGTCACTGGATACGACACCGAATCTCTCAGACTTACATTCACCTACTTTGGCCCCCGCATGATTGCAACTGCTGGCGGATGGTTTGCCAATGACGTATTCTTCTATGGAAACAAGCTCTTTCAAAGCGAGTTCATTGGTACCATTACAAAGAACAGCAAGTCAATTATGCCTGGCTGGCTCTATAATTTGATCAATGTTGGTGTTTCACTTGTCGGCTATTACCTAGCTTGTAAGCCTGTCTTGCCCCAACGCTAGGCTTCAATTACTGACATTCCCTTGTAGCCTTCCTCATTGACAACAAGCTCTACGGACGCAAGAAGATGCAGATGATCGGCTTCCTCATGGACTTTATCCTTTTCGTCGTCCCGGGTTTCCATTTTCACTACTACACAGAGGCCGCTCACATTAAATCCTTCCAAGCTATGTACTTCTTGTCTTCCTTCTTCAACCAATTTGGTCCCAATGCCGTTACTTTCCTTGTGGCTGCCGAAGTCTATCCAACTCCCATCCGTGCTACCGCCCACGGGTTCTCTGCTGCTTGTGGTAAACTCGGTGCCTTGACTGCAGCTGTCATGTATAATTACATCACCACGATCCAGAAGTTTCACGTGGTTTGTTGGTTCGGTCTTGGTGGCATGCTCGTCACCCTTCTCTTCCTTCCAGACACCACGGGTCTCGATCTCAAGGAACAGGAACGCCGATGGCAATTCATTCGCGCCGGCCGAGAGAGCGACTACCATGGTATTGCTGTTCACCCCAAACATTTATCTCTCTATGAGCGTCTACGTGGTGTCGGCAAGTATTATAACGCTGAGCTTGACTACCAGCAAAAGATTGAGGAGATGCGCGCAGACTGGGAAGCTACTCAGGCAAGGAAGGCCAATGAGAAAGCTGGTCATTGGGATGATGACGATGATCTTCACGACGATTCGGTTTGGTCTTCGGATGTCTCGACCTACTTTGAGAAGACTTCCCGAAGCCCCAATATCCGGCCTCAGGAGAAGTATGTTGGTGATGGAGCTGATGATGGATTGAACGGGACGCAAAAGACCGGATAGGTTATGTAAGCGACATTGGTGTACAAAATTGATAGCATTGCAAGGGGGACATGATACCAAGGTAATTAGTGGTTGGGCCATCCGTTAGGTTGTTGTTACTTGCCATACGATACCTATAGACCTGTCTTTTCTGTCTATGCTCGTGAGCGATTACTGTCATTGATATCCCAGAGCAAATGAATTATACCTTTGATAAGATACCGTACAGCCACTGCATTCCTCGCGTCTGGGAGTTGCAGACTCAATTACTACTCTTTCACAAGGACGTTAGTATCCTCGAAATTCAAATACATGGCACCGCATTGCTCCCGCGCTAAGGCCCGTTTCGGCCATCTGCTCCCTTGTGCTCCCTTGTGCTCCCTTGTGCTCCCTTGTGCTCCCTTGTGCTCCCTCGTGCTCCCTCGCTACTCACTCTCACTTAATGGTTCTAAGTGACGGATGAGCCTAACGAAGTTTACCGTGTGGCGCGTAAGGTAGGTTGAGTTGGGAGGTGCGGCTGCTTAGTAAGCTTAGCTTAGTTTTTGGTTGGTGCCCCCCACCGGAAGAAAGACTCCATCCTCCTTCTACCTACTTAGATCCACCCGTAAATTTGTTTGGCTTTGGGAAATCTTCTAGTGAAGCTGTCCCAGAGAATTATCATTTTCATTTGAAGATAAAGACAAAGGTTCTTCGGTCTGGCCTTTGTCCTCCTCAGAAGCGATGGATTTTCCGTTACACAACGGGTATGACGGCTTAAGTCCTTGTCAGCCTCCTGGTCAAGGTCCAGCATTTCAATCGCTCTCGGAACCTCTTATTCTACTGCCTGGCCATTCCCGAAACTGTCGTCGCGACGAAAGATCACACCATCAGAAGATGTCCGGCATGCACCTCTTCTGAAGCATAATCTCTTACCAACTATGAGTCCTCCTGTCCTGTCGAATCATCCAGCAACCCCTCCTGAAAGCCCACGCGAAATGGTGACGCCTTCAGACCTTACTATATACGAGGCAAGACTTAAAGAGAGTGTCCTCGCCAATGAGGAACGCAGAGAACAGAAATTCATACCTTTGCGGAGTGTGGAACGAGTACATATGCCAGCAAGTTATTTTCGAAAGCTGGATGAAGCTCTTTGTTATGATGGATTTGACCTTCGGTATACTCTTTAGACCCTGATATGCAAATTATGATAGCTAATATAAACTGTTTCAGCTGGCCATCTATCTCCTTCAACTCCCGAAGTTGCATTGGGATTATCCAATGGATGCCTTCACCTGTTCACGAGATTCTTGCGTCTCCCTTTATTGAAAGTAATGGTCTTGCTAAACAAGACCTTCAGTGTGAAACAACGAGGCAACTCGCCGTTGTAGGGCCTCAAAGAGTAGGAGCTTTTACAGGGGCTTACGAAGGTAGTAAAAAGGAACCAGACGTGCTATTCAAATATAAAGGGCAAGATCATAAAGTCTTATACACCGCTGTGGTTGAGATTGGTTTCACAGAAACATATAAAGAACTTATTGATGACACCAAAATGTGGATAGAAGGAAACAGGGATATAAGAACTGTGATCCTAATCAAAGTGGAGGAGAATCCTCGATACCATTCCCCTACCGGCAAAATGGATGATGAGGTTAAGGATCTTGGGTTCCCTGATCTCAAAGATCTTGATACTTCTATGGTCATTCCTGAAGATCCGAACGACAGCTTTGGCCCGCTCCAGATAAACAATTTGGTTTGGGTTAATAAGATGAGCGTGTTTCTCGAGATATGGAAGAGAGATGCAGTAAACGGAAAGGCGAAGCAGCAAGGAACTCGATCTGTAAGCTGTACTCCTTTTCTTCTACTTAGCTACAATATATGCTAATTCGATTTTATTATAGTACTTTGTTCCAGATAATGCAACTTCGGAACTTGATCTCAAGTTGAGCGACTTCTACCCTCTCGATGCTACAGACGGGGGAGACACAAGGTTTCCATTGACCTTCGATCAGTTAAGGCTTCATTTAGAAACATCTCGTGAGGAGCTAGCAGTAGAGCGTTGTCGTGATGCACTTTTAGACCTTGCCAAGCGTAATGGCAATGTTAATGACGGAGAGTACAATCCTTAGCAAATGAAATGACAGGATTATTCCGAGTTCGTTGCGTTTACCTAACGTATTGTCGTTAAATGCGTGATATGCTATGATTACTTGGTATTCCTACCTACAAGACCTGCTAAGCCTCACACTACTGCTGTTCCCAGGTGCTGGCAGGGTGCCGGACCTGACAGAGCGTCCTTACGTCTTTTGGCAGCCTTAGGCGTACCCGCAAGTTTGATTATTAACTTTTGGGTTATAGATCCTAAAGAAGCGCGAGATTGTAAGTTGGCGCTGTGAATCTAGCCTGTGAAGGAACCCTAAGGAAATCGACGGCAGACTTCTAGTCAGGTTGAATCCAGGCAGCAGGAGGCTGAAGCCAACAGTATCCACGATAAAATGAATGTAAGCAGGTAGAGCCGGGTATGAAAATTCCAATTCAGGCTCCCTGTGCTGCGCCCCTGTGCCTGCTCCCCCATGCTCCCTCGATGCTCCCCCGTGCTCCCTCGGTGCTCCCTTGCTGCGCCCCCTTGCTCCCTCGTTGCTTCCTCTAAAGCGGCCCTGCTCCCTTTCCTGATCGAAAACGGCAATTGCCAATCCTAAGTTCGGGGTGTATATAATATATATATATATGTTCCCCACTTAGTGAGGTGATATGTAGAGGAAGACAAGAAGGAGGGGCCAGTTGGGGTTCTTATAGAAGAGAGACTCGAGTTGTGTGGAGCTTTCGTGTTAGACAATTGTGACAGGGAAACTGTGCTTCACGGCGGTGAAGCACGGTGTAGGTGTGTCAATCTTCACATCACATGTCATGGGGGTGTACCGAACATGTAGATTGTGGTGAATCGAAGTATGAATGCGCAAGGATGTCGTGACCTATTACATGTCAGAGGATTGGCTGCCCCATTATTAGCCTGCCACCATGTGGTGTTATCATGTAGCGTGTTAGTCTATCATTCATATCAGGAGCTCCTCCAATAGGTTCTAGCACCTCAGGCGAGGCATCCATCCATCCTGCAGATCCAACACCTGCGACATGACAGGTTGAGGCAGCCACCAGAAAGAGAACAGAGCATAAGTGATGCATATAGCAGGGTATTCGAAATCTGGTTTAACTACTTTGGTACTTTAAGCAGCATTCAATTCTACTGCATGGTCTTCAAGTAATAAGAGGCTAAWATTAAGGATCAAAAATCTTTTACGATTGTTGTTAATATATTCTTATTAGGAATATTCTGTTCTTTTATCAGCGAAGTATGTATGAATTATGCTTCATTCTCTTACTAAAATTCCCTCTGTATGCGGAGAAGTTTGGCTTTGTCTTCGACGGCGCCTTTCTTCTCTCCTCGAATTCCCCTTGTGTGCTGAATTTCCTTACTTGAAGGCCGTGGCAATTGTAGCAAACCTTACATAGCACAAGTCACTCGGGTACTTCAATTCAGTTGATCTTTGCTTCTGATTGTCACGCTCTTTATTATGTCTTAGATGAATAATTCAACATATATTGGGAAGGAAGTAGAGGGACTTACCTATAACATCCATCACAAGCAAAGGTCTACACGATATCCTATCTCTTGTTTGTTTTGAGTCTCAAGGTGGAGACAATTTTTCTGTGGATGGTAGAAATAAACRAAGCTGTATTTGGGGCTGGAACAGCTTGCTCAATATTGTTGCCGTATCAAAGGCAAGATTGGTAGTTGATAGTTCAGAATTCGATGTATCAGAGCAACTGACTTCCGTGGACTGTGGCGCGATTTCGGAGAGACAGTACTGAGACTTGGGTACTTCCTTTTCCTGGGCATACGATGGAGGTTGTAAAAAGTTTGTATAAAGGCTACTGGGTATGTAATCAAAGTCTTTTGGAAAATGTGGTATCGGTCAACGGTCTCACGCCGGTCGAAGCAGTTTATGCTGAAACAAACACCGCGAAACTCGGGATCCGGTCCTGCGAACCTATATTTATAGCCTTTCCGTTCAGCTCAAGGACTTGGCTTGTGCTATGGAAGCTTACCTCTATATATATCCATATACATTGATATGTATATATAAATTCCGGTTTGTACAATATCCCTGAGAGATCGCCCAAATTAAAAAAGCGTCGTCTTTTGGCTAAGGCTTTTGTATTGATATCCAGCGTACGATTTCCCTTGCTCCAGTCTTTCTACAGGAAGACTGCTGAAGGAACAGTGTCCCACCCCTTGCTCATCTGACGAGACAACACCCCATTGCACAAGACCTAAGGCGGCATTTTCATCTTCCGGTGGCGGATGACAGGCAGCACTTATGGCAGCGCTGCAATTCGAAGCAACAGGGATACCGGAGTCCAAACGCAGGAAGCCAAGACCAAGACCAATGAGGACGACAATGCCAATGGCAATGGTCAAAAGGATGACGGGCATAGGCTCAAAGGCCGTTGATGACACGAGTATTGTCTCCGCAGATTCTTGTATATAATAACGGTCCAGGAAGAAGCTTTCGGTCGCCAGCCAGTGCATGAGCACGAAGATGCCCAGCAAGCACATGGCGTATCGCAGTGGAAATTGCAAAAAGTAAGTTGAACGCTGCCTTGATCCGACTGTGGGTAAACTGACACGCAGGCCCTGCTGTTCATGGCCGAAGCGGCTCCATTCTTTTGCCGTCATCATATTCGTAAGAAGTGCGTCGTATAGGATGTAAAGCAGAGCCAATATGATATGGGGGGTATTTATAACCAACACGCTTTGCAGAAACGCTTTTATGCCAATCTYGTTGAAGTATGGGTTGAGTGAAGGGGGTAAATCGATATCCGAGTCCGGTGGTGGGTTACCAAAGCCGAGCTTCCAGAGTGTGCTCAAATTGCATGTGCAATTGTGATATGCTTCGGCTGTTATCTGTACCACCCAGCGGCTGACGCAGGCAAGTAAGACCACTACAGTGATTCCACTTCGTGGTGACCATGGGAGATTAGCAAGCAAAGACTGGCAAGTGTGGGGACAACCTACGTCGAATTACAGACTAACCATAATGGCCGGTCTACGATTCTCCAGAGGAAATGTCGCCGAGGAACCCATGGCTGCGGATGGACTGGAGATATCCACCGACTCCAAATATGGTAATGTTGAAAGTCGGCCTTGGATGCCAGACACATATTTTCCGTATATGGGTCGGGAACGGCAAGAAAGGAGGCAATAGCATCACCAATAGTGTTCAAGGATGGCGAATTAAGGCTGAACATGGCCATAACAACAGCTATCAGCTTTACAAGGTTGCAGATAATGACGACAAGGATCAGGTGGAAGCTGAAATCGAGCTTACAGTCTTCTGGAGTTCGCTGAGCCAGACAGTAGTCGATGCTGTGATTGTCCACAGACCATGCCGCAGGGTTTGCGAGGAGATGCTTTATGTCGCATTGAAAATTCCGTAGAGGTTTCCCGAACGCCCAGTAAGTACACATCCATGCCCAGGGGATGTCCGGCGGCCAACCTCCAGCAATAGACTCCACTAGCGAATTATTGCCGGAACTCGAATCAGAGGGTACGTACCCATCTGTTATAAGGAGTAGGTCTCCCCAGTCGTAAATGTCGGATTGTCCGTTTGCCTGTATACATGCAGCGTTCTCGAGTCGCTGCATGAGCGGCAACTCTGCTTGTAGAGACTGGTACTGTGGTCATAGACATTGCTCATGTTCCTAGGCGCAGGCGCTCCATGAAGAAAGTCTGGAGTGACGATAGCGATCTGCATTTCTAGTTGATTGTTTGCTCCGTCTGCAACCAGAACCGAGTTGTAAACTAAGAGTATAGGAAGCGAAAATGCTAGCAGTACAAGGTAGAGAATCTTCCGGGTCCATGGGAGATAAAGTAGATTCCTCACGCTGTTCACGCCGACCTCCAGCCAGATATGTTTCTGGTGTGCATTGTCCACATCTTTGCGTGTGGGGGCGCTGAGTCGTTGCATGACATAATTGCTAGCCCCCAACAGCAACGAGGCCAAGAGATTGATACAAAGATGCACCCAGCGATTGATATTTCTCGTCTTCTTGCATGAGCCGTGGTAGATCGCCACCAACCCATCGCCTAAGCCAACATGATGGAGAGCCCAGGCCGCCATAGCAATGTTGAGGAGCAAGACGAAGCCAATAATCCCAAGGCATGCTAATGGCGCTGTGCGCGGATTAGGATTTCTAAATGCCGACCAGCAATGTCTGGACCGAGATACCGAATGAGAGGATGTGTCGTCAGGCATTGGGTGCTCAGTGTCAGTATCGTCAAGGTCTTTCGTCGAGGCCATCTCACGCATTCAATTTTCAGGATCTGCAACTAGCATTGATGACACAAGGTGAGATTGCTTTGGCTCGGTCTGATGCGGGCTTCAGTTGTAACCACAACAAGTTGAATGTGTGTAAAGGCAGGATCGGCCAAACCTATATGTGTTGATGCAGGGTCTGTCGGGTTCGTAAACTCTCTTGTTTTATAGACGCTCGCTGCCAATGCAGCCTCGTTCACCAGTTGTTTGCGCTTGATATTAAATTAAGCACGTCAAGGCAGATTTCTTCTTGTCTAGGCCAATGGAAGTGGCAAGCGTCGTCGACGTCGTGGCGTAGCTTATTTGGTTTCCTCTTTTCCCACAGATGGTTATCCAAAATACCGCATCGATCTATTTTAAATCCCTGCTCAAATCAGCCAGTAGAAAATGTACACGCGTCCATGAACGCCCTTTATCGCAGGGACCCATTCTCGCGTATTTTTTGGCTGTCGGTGGCTGCTTGTTAGCGCCAGGCCAGATGGGTAGTAAGGGAGGGATAGGATAAGTAATAGTAACTATAGCCGGGCAAGGTACAGCCAAATCAGGCGGACCTTCTAATGCTCTCCCGTGCTCTTTGGCCGCGCCTCTCTGTTCCCTCGTTCTAAACGTGGGTATGTTCCCTATCCTGGTCGGAAACGATAATGTCTGATTCTAAGTATATAACATATATATGGGTATCCCAGTCAGGGAGGTGATATGTAATGGAACACGGTGAAGCTGGGGAAGCTGGGATCTCGTAGTAGGGAAGCTCGACATGAGAACACACAAATGGAGGTGAATCGATCCCGGTCCGTAAGATGAGGTTAGCATGTAATCTAACCTTTGTTTAASCACTTACAAAATCCTGAAAAGCTATGTTTAACGGGTTAGGAGCACTTAAATCCAAAATACTTTGAGGTATTGTTAGTAGTAACTTATCAGGTGTCAGCTCTATGTACATCCCACTCTGTACAAAATAAAGTCACTCTCCACTGCAACATTATCATCCTGGCTTAATGGAAGCCTAAAGCCTACTGAAGAGCTTCCATTGGAGTGTCGAATTGATGAAGATCTTTGAGAATTAAATTGGCCGTCGCTTGCTTCGCGAAAAGTTGGGACTAAATGCCATCATTAAGTGGAATGACTTCCTTAGAGTTCGATACTAGTGCCAGTATTTACTCGTCACCGGTCTCACTTTCTCCCATGCTTCATCTAGTGCTTTTACCACCTCATCTGGAAGCGGTCCTTTATCCAGATCGATCATGTTCTGCTCGATATGCTTCGTGCTAGATAGGTCCAGGTATCAGCGGCTGATCTAATGAACGAGAGTACTGTGAATACTAACCTACTTGCCCCAATCAGAATAGCATCCGGATACTCCTTGCCTAGTTGTGAATGGTGCGTCATCCACCGTAAGGCCACTTCAGCCATTGTAAGTCCATGCTTTTCAGCTGCTGGCTTCACAATGTCGAGCGCTTGGAAGTATTCGTCCCTGAAGTACTTGGCCCTATACATTTTCCCCTGCCATTTATTTGGGTCGAATCTCGAGCCCTTCTCAACCTCGCTTTCCTTTGTAAATGCTCTGGTGAAGAACCCACCACCAAGCGGGTTGTATGCATAGAAGCCCATACCATAATGCCGTAAGCAGGGGAAGAGATCAGCCTCCACGGTTCGATTGAGCGCATTGTAGATKCCTTGGTATACGACGGGCTTGACCCAGCCATGTGCCTCACAGATCTCGCATATTTGTGCTACCTCCCATGCCATATAGTTTGATATTGCAAATTTATCAAAGTAGCCTTCTTTGTGTAGACTGTTGACTTCACGTAGGGTATCGATATAGGGTGTAGTTCTATCCGGTCCGTGTAGGTACCACATATCCACCTTTTTCGCATTGAGCGCCTTCAATGAACGCTTCAAGTTTTCCCTCAAGTGCTCCGGTCTATGCGTCCATTGATCCTTATCCATGCCACGCCCTACTGTGGGATAGAATTTTGTGTCCATGACGATGCCCCGCTCTTGCCAGTTGAGCTTGCCAAGGTATTCTTCAGAGGAACCACTGCCGTAGTAGCGTGACGTGTCGACCTCGTTATGGCCGTAGGATTGGAAAATGTCAAGGATCTTCTTGGCCTCAGAGAGGTCACTGACGCGGGATTGCTCTGCGCCATTACCAATGGTCATGGCCCCGAAGACGACCTTGACAGCTGATTTGGGCTCTGGAGTCATAATGTGTTGGGATGGGTATTGGATTGGAAGTTCAGTGGGTTAGGTACAGCGAGTGCAACAGCTGGAAAGTGTCACTGGACTGGAAGGAATAGGGGATACCCTGACCAGGGGACATGGGGGCATGGAAGAATCGGCATTGCCTTCGTACTAGATGACGTAGCGGAAGCGTGTCTTCCTCCAACAAGCATCTTGAAAGGCTAAATGCCATGATGGTGGCAGACGGTAACATCTTATCGTACGCAAGAAGATAGTTCAAAGACTGATCAAGATATCGCAGAAAAGGGTGGTCAAATCGTAGTATGATTGAGGAAATGACAAGTGGAATAGATGGTTAGGGTTAGGGCTATGATCCTGAKTTCAACGTTTGAAGTTTATATCAATAATCCAGACTCATCACTTACCATCTTACCACTGAGTTCGCTGTTCATAATGGGCATGGCTGTCGCTCCATGCTGTTATAGCATATTAATCTTCCACATGCCTCATCATCTTCTTGGAGAGACTTTTCACTAGAAAACTCAATTCTATCACGCCGTGACTATCACGTCACTGCAGAGTATTTACGTAGGTATGCAAATCTTCTATGTAATGGTGATTTCTGGGAAGAGCATGGGACATTGCTCGAGTCTGTATAGCGGGAACCAAGGCAAATGCACGCAGTACAAGATAATAATGAGACCAAGATCGGCATCATAAGATTCAGGGGGCACTGATGGAATGATGAACATAAGAAAAGGCGTCATTTTCCACGTTCTGTCTTCATGAGCTAATCATACGTTTCGTCGAAACACCCAATTGCAATTGTCTCATGCTACTCTCATCACGCGGTGAAAGAATCAAGATCTACACTCGCACCACACAAGGGCAGATCCGTTTCAGTAGCTGCGAAATTCATTAGCCTCCTATCCCCGTACAAAAGCCGGAAAACAATCTTCCACTCACCAAGATGATACTGCTTAGCATAAGCCTTCGTCCAACCCCCCATGAACGCCGTCACCGTATTAACACCCGCCACAAAATTATCCTGCACAGCCCAGAGCGGCAAATCACTTCCAATATCCGTATCAATGCTCGCAAACATTGACGTCCACTGGCCCCTGTAGGTTTTAACCCCACAAATCAGCATTACCTCTACAAAACCTGCTACTCATCATTTGAACTTACGCATTAGCATAAATCCCCCACTTCCTCCCCGTCGCCTTGATAGCCGCCACCCACTCCTTCGCTAGCGCCTCGTTCCCTGCGGCACCGAGCTGGAATGCATTACACGGGACGTTCGGTTGGGATGCGTCTTCGGGTTCGATGTCCAGCCAGAGATAGTTGACGGGGATTTTGTTGTCGTCGATTGCGGCGAGGAACTCGCTGATTTGAGTGGAGATGGATTTACAGGCTACGCCTGTGGGCTGGGTTCCGGTGCCTGTTTACGAGAGGGAGTTGGTGAGATGGTAAAGAGGGGGGGCGGCTTTGATAAGGGATATGAACTTACAGGGGAATAAGTAGGCGTCGATACTGGTGATCCCAACGGCCTTCGCGGCGGTGTAGGTGGCTACCATGTTGCTGTCGACCTCTCCACCCTAACGAACAATTTAGTGAGTTGCCTCGATAACGTTGTAAACGCAGTGAAATCTTACCACGCTGCAAGCTTGACTGTAGCCCCGAGGTATAACCTTCTTGATACCTTTACCAGCGGCACAAGTCCAGAAGGCGCTTGTTTGACCAGAAGAAAGATCGAAGCTTGGCAGGTCGCTGCCACTTGGTGGTGGTGGCGCTGGCGCTGTTGGTGCTGGACCCGGTACGCAGCACTATGGAAGGGTCAGCGAGCTCAGTCAGAAAGGTTTCTAGATGCGAAGTCGTGTTTACCTCGATGTCACTTGCACCAGGGCAATAATTAGCCACATAGTGACCACCACTGCACGCAGTGCCAGTGTTTTGGCAAACGCCGGAACCGTCGGGAGTAGTGCATTTAGTAGACGTTGGAGGCGGTGGCGTGGTTGCGGTTTTGACGCAGCACTGTCCATGTTGTGAGCATTTAAATTCGCAACTTCCTTGCAATCGAACTCACCTCTATATCTGCTGGACCTGGACAGTAACCTGCTATATACTTGCCACCACTGCACGTCGTGCCAGTGTTCTGACAAGTCCCAGAACCGGAGGGCGTGGAGCACTTCGTGTTTGCTACGCAGCACTATACCAAGCAACCATCATTAGCAGAAACTTTCAGCCCTTCAGCATTGCTGGATACTGTTTTTGTACCTGAAGATTGCTGGGACCAGGACAAGCGCCAGCAACGTATGAGCCACTGCAGGAGCTTGACGTCAATTGACACACACCGCTACCTTGAGAGGTGCTGCATTTCTCCGCCGTGCAACACTAGCCATGTCGTCAGTATTTAGTGGCCCGGGTACGGGTTATGAAATGTGCCTACTTGAATGGTACTCGGACCAGGACATGCACCAGCCACGAACTTGCCGGAGCATGTATTGTCAGTGTTCATGCAGAGTCCGCTACCAGAACTCGTGCTGCATGTTTTGGTCACGCAGCATTGGACGTCGGTGGGATCACTGGGACAATAGCCTGCTAGATTGAAGCCTTGGGTCGTGCAGCTTGAGGTGTCTTGACAGCTGCCGGCACCATACTATGTCCGTTCTATTAGACGTCTGGTGGTGGTAGAGGGACAGACGAGACGTACGGGAGTTGAGCATGATGAGCCGATTGCTCGATCGAATAAGAGGGATGGCTCCACCGGCGAGAACTCAGTAGGAAAGCCAAGGACTGTAGCRGGGAGTGCGAAAAGCAGGAGGAGGGGCTTATTGGAATACATGCTGGATAGATATCTTATGCAAGAGAGGAGAGCAATGGCAGTTTTTGAAAGAACAGGACCTAAGCAATGCCACTTTCTTGGGGAACAGGACCGAAGAGAAGCACCCTTGTCAACGATGGAGAGGCCTTTATCAACCATGATATAGGCGACATCGTTTAGCAGAAGAATAAGATTGCGACTCTAATAATATGCTTAAGATGCCGTGTGCACAGTATTTGGCCCCATGTTCAGCTCAAAAGACGGAAACATAGTAGATCGTATTGTAGATCGTAAGGCATACCGACCCCTCGTTTGTGCATATTTCGCATACTATCGTAGATGACAGAAATCTTAAAATTAACGACCAATGAGATATGTTGAAACGACAATGCGCTGCAGCGTTAATGAGCAGATTGTGGGGGCGGGACGTTGCCAAGTGGCGTAGCCCAGGGCTAAGTCCTCCCCGCTGTTGCGCTGAAACACGCCGACACTACACTGGCCTTTCCTCTTCCTCATCTAATCACCTTTAGCGAAAACCAGGGCATTGTCCTTCACTCATTCTTTAGACCTTCTATTTTGTCTCTAACTCGACATGCAGGTCGTCACAATGTCAACGGCATTCTGCTCACACTAAGACCCTTCGGGAATCAAAACTCGGCTCGTTCATCGATGCCACTGGCGAGCGTTGTAAGCGAATTATCTTGTGCTAGCTTCGTATGATGGAGAAGTATAGTCTCCCCGTCTCTGGCCCCGAGAAGTATACTCTTGGCTTGGTCAGAGGCTCCTTGGAAAAGAGGTCATCTGCAGTGAAGGGCTTTTTCTCTTCAGCTTTGAGCCCGGTATCGACACCTGGCGCAGATGCATCCGTTGCGTCTGGCTTTTGGAAATCGCAGATGATGGGACGAAGTGGTACCCCGGACGCTCTGCCAGCATCTTCCCACATACGTATGAAGGATTCTGGACTATGGCGAAAAACGGTCCTCTTCTCTCCATCTTCTGTTTTATCGAATGGTGGTTTCAATGGTTGCTCAATTGGCTCAACAACGCCGGCTTGGGAGCCAAGAATGATACTACCAGGTTTGTGGGATAACAGGCGTAGGATGCGGGTCGCAACTTTGAGCTGATTCTGGTAATTGAAGAGGTGGAGGAACATGTTAATGACAATTATATCGATCTGACCCGGACCCAGCGTCATCATGAGGTTTCCATGCATGAATCGGTCATTGTCGGCCAGGACGTCATCCTTGATATAATGATTGGCTGGGAAAACATCTCTATCATTCCAAAGCTCATAAGCTAAGTCTTCGTAMTGTTCGAAAAGATCAGACGCGTAGAGTTTATCAGCAGGAGCTCCATCGAAGACGCATTTCCGTAGGTCTTGACCCAAACAAGCACCAAGGTCCAGGAGGGCGTCTCCAGACTTGAGTCGAGGCAAGATCACGGTGTGATAGAGCGGATGCTTGGCCAGTCCGAAGCTGAGAAACCAGAATTCTCCTACACAAGGCCAGGGGAAGATACCCCAGGCTTTATCGCGCTGATTTGCTCTCATTAGCTGGGGAAGCATTAAATTTGGGTCAGATGGAAGCTTACTACTCTGTATATGTGAGTTTCAACCCGATCTGGAGGAATCTTGCTRTACTGCTCGAGTAGAGTGCGTGCATCTGGCGTCAATTCCGTGGTAAGGGTATGGTGATACCACGGCCAAGATACACTTCGTGCGCCATTTGGCACAGGGCCATCGAGCATTTTCGCCATTCTCGCTCCAGCTTTGGTTTGAACGACGCGAGAAGGTTTATATGAGATGCCCAGATAGTCGATTGTCAGACGGGAGAATGGACTAATAGATAGATCCCATGGCTGGATGATTATCGCACCAGAGGCTCGTTGTGAAAACCCTCAGGCGC
The DNA here is from genome assembly GCA_000444155.1 of Cladonia macilenta KoLRI003786. Lineage (NCBI taxonomy): Eukaryota > Fungi > Ascomycota > Lecanoromycetes > Lecanorales > Cladoniaceae > Cladonia > Cladonia macilenta. Next base: position 1,237,726 of record KE598564.1, read on the forward strand.
GTCCACCAGCTTAGGAGATGAGATCCTTGTTGGTCTCTTTGACCGTCTTTGCAGTCTCGGTCAAGGGAGAGCTCAGAAAGCTAAAACCTAACAGACAGCAAGCGTGTGGCCTGTTATGTATTATGTGCACCACTAGGGGCGTTCTTAGTCTGAATGCTCAAGAAGGCCTTCTATATTTGCAGAGTGTGCGACAGGAGCCTTTTATGCTTGGGTCAACACAAGTGTAATCTGCGCTCGGATGATACCGAGACGCAACAAGATATCGTAGAGGCTGAAACGGGAAGTGTTTGAGGCTTGCTCCACGTAGCGTGACGCCTTAACGGACGGAAGATAAGGCAAACTGGTTTGGAATTGAGATGGAATGCCGTCAAAGATGAGACGGTTTGTTTGTTGTTTGGGGAGGTCTGAAACGTAGCCCCTCTCTTCTTCATTGGTCAATATGATTACGTAACATCCACATCCTGACCTCTTCTTTGACGCCCTAAGGCCACCCACACATCCCATCACTTCCACCTCTCCACCTCTCAAACATAACATGTCTCAATATCAGATACGGACATGCTGAATACGAGATCCTCCAACTCAGTCGACATGGCGAACGCGTCAGTTTGGTTGGGTCTCGGTCTTTAGACTGTTATAAATAAAGGCGTCATCAAACAACTTGACAGCCATGGCAACAATAGAGCGGTATGGCCCATAGTGTCTCATAGGTCTCATATGCCATCGCCCAATAGAGGCAGCTCTCCTCTTGAGGGCGGTACGGTCTCGATAGTCTTGAACCGCATTGTATATCATGCACCTAGGTTCGCCACCCGCCACCAGTTTGCTCCTTCCTTTTTCGTGACCCTCCCAAGTTATATCTGCCCGTCGACTACCGGAGCCATCACCAACATCGACAACGAGCGAAATACTGGTCAGTTTGGTTTTCATAGGTAATGTATTCAGGCTTGCTTCTGGTCCATCGGTGATGTTCGGTGATTTCATTAAAGGTTTTTTCGAAGTCATATCGGTCTGCAAACGCTGGTAGGGTATATTTTCCGTTCAACTAGCCACACCTCAAGCCCACGTTTCTATTCCGATTTATGCATGACCATGCATGTCTAGCCACGCCCACCAGACGAGATCAGACCCTGGAATTTGAGTGCGCCTGTGATTGGCCGTAAGCTCCACGGTGGCACGGCCAGGACCACCATGTCAGACAGAACGGCTCACGTGGCTACCAAAGACCCTAAGCATCTATGATGTGAAAGTCTCTAAGCGAGCATAGGCAGTTCGAATCTGGGAATGCTTCTAGATTTCCCGTTCTAGATACTGTCAATGCGTGCCGATCAAGGACAATTGAAGTGGAGGAAAAACAGGCTCAGGCTTAGGCTTGTACGAAGTATAATGCTCCACTACTAGGGTGGCTCTAGCATACGCCTTCTGCGCTATTGAGGCCAATGCTCGGCAAGCGATCTGTCATGGAACTAATCATACCATTCTGTCATGATTGCCTTGCTATAAGTATGTTATTCCCTCAGCATAAGAATTGATTGCCTTCTTGAACAGAAAAAGCCACTCTAGCATTGTCACTCCCTCTAATCCATCATGCATCCACACTTCTACATACTGTCTTTGCTTGCCACCATAACCCCGGCGCTCGCTGCGCCGAGCAAGGCTCTGGAGCCTCGTGGCGCCTCTCAGTGTGGTCAATATTCGAGCATCTCCACTGGAACATTCACTATCGCTTCCAACGAATGGGGTGCTTCTGAGGGTTCAGGCTCCCAGTGCTCCCAAATCAATAGTCTTAGCGGCAGCTCGCTGGATTGGCAGACAACATGGACATGGGCGAACAATCCAAACAATGTCAAGAGCTATACCAATGTCGAGTCATCTACCACATCATGCAAGCAGCTGAGCGCGTACAAGACAATCCCTACTACATGGTCATGGAGGTATGATACCCACTTTCTTGAACCTGATCGAACCTCCTCTCATCGAATAGATTCAGTAACATCAAATGCTAAAACCCCACCCTAGCTACTCCGGCTCCGCCCTCCGCGCAAACGTCGCCTACGACACCTTCGTCGGCACATCCTGCACCTCCGCCCAAGCCTACGAAGTAATGGTCTGGCTCGGCGTCTACGGCGGCGTCAGTCCCCTCAGCAACAACGGCTACCCGCCCACTCCCACCGCAACGCCCCAAATTGGCAATTACGTCTTCGATCTCATCGTCGGCACAAATGGCGCCACTACTGTCTATAGCTTCGTGGCGCAGACGAACATTACCAGCTATAGTGGGGATTTGCTTGCTTTCTTTAAGTATTTGGAGACGWATGAGAAGATGCCGKCGRCGGATTATTTGCAGGTTATACAGGCGGGGTCGGAGGTTTTTACGGGGAGTGGGGCGGAGTTGTTGACGACTGGGTATACGATTTCGAGTAGTTGAGGGATGTGATGGCGGAGTAAGGTTTTAAGTGTGGTATGAGGATGCTTGTCAATTAAAACCCGGTAATAATTACAGGTATTCTAGAAAATCTTGAAATTTGCATACTGATACTAATCAGAAGCGTGAACCTAATTCAGCTGGATCGATAGCTATGGCCTATTTCCTTCAATCACCCCATTAAGGTTATCTTAATCCAGCTAAGAGGACACCTGCCATTCCATTACTTGAACTTAAGCCTCCAAGTTTGCTCCATGAGGACTTGTATTACCATGACATATGTAATGAGATAAGAGCATTTCTTGAAAGCGGCAGAGAATATTCTCCATTTAGTGGTCTACCGCATAAACCCTGACTCTAATCGAGACCCGGCCCTTAGGCTCCCTCACACATACCTTACCTTAAAGCGTGCCAAAATCACCTTGAGGCAAGAGGTTGGAGCATAAATTATGCATATGGAAAGGTTGTTAAATCTAGGTTTAGATGATTTTTAAGGTACTTTGGATGCAGTATATATATATCACAAAAATGCATTGAGCATTGAAACGCTATTCCCAACGGTGAAGAACCTCCAGGGCTACGATTTCAAGATTATTAGTATCATTTTATATTAGGCGTCAGCTTTTTCAATGAATCACGCTCCATTCTCTTATTGTTATAAGTTCTCTTTTCTATGGATGATCCGCGTCAATGTGCTTCGTCAATGCGCTGCAAAGCTCCTAGCCACACAGTTTACTATCTTCTATTGCTACGAGTATTCAATCACTATCACCACCATGGAACTATTGAGTACCCATCACCACCGCTTCACAAGACAGCGAATTTCTTTTGTGCCCATCAGGGTATTGATGAAACACCAGAGAACTTTGGGTATGAGTGGCCAGGTAAGACACCGAAGACGTATAAACCACGTATTACGTAGGCTTGTCTTCGATCCTACAAGACTCCAGTGATTTAGCTGTGGCACGATCACATATTCAACAGCGCTTATGTAGGCTCTGATTTGCTGAATTGCAAGCGCATCTTATCGTATGGTCGGGCCTGCAGGGGGAACCTACCTTGCATTGACACCACCTTACGATCTGGGCCGGAGAGCTGAATCAAACACCCTGGCATCAAGCCCAGTCTGCCTACTTTGTACTCTCCTCTTCCGTCCCCTCTCTCCTTCTTCATACTCACATTTCGCTTTTTGGGTCCTCTGCGTTCCGAACCTGCTCCAGCATGCCTCGATTAGTCTCGTCCGGGTATAGTGGCACCTTTGTAATATTGATTCTTATTCAGGTCCACTTAATATTCGCCCAGAGTTGCTACTTTCCAGATGGGACGAATGCGACGGACCATATTCCGTGCAATGGTTCAGTGAGCATGTCGCATTGCTGCCAGAGGGGGCAGAACTGTCTGACCGCCAGCCTGGTAAGGAAGCCCCATTGTCAGTCTGTAAGGCAATGGATCATATGCTAATATTACGTTAGTGTTACCTACGAGTCGATATGTCCATAAACACCGGTACTTGCACGGATAGGGGTTGGAAAGATCCTAGTTGCTTTCAGCAGTGCCCAGAATCAGCAGACTATCAGCAAAATATTGTCAACACGCTATTTCGCTGCAACTCCGACTACTGGTGCTGTTCTGCTGGAGGCAATGAAACCTCTTGCTGTGATGATCCCGATGTATCCGTCTTCAGCGTTGGAAGATTCGCACCTGCTGCAATCTACAACGGGTCAGGCTTTGCTCCAGGGTTCACTGTCGCACCTATTCAGGCATTGAACACCCATTCAAGTGTATTCACCCAATCAAGTGTATTAATCCCATCATGCACCGCAGTTAATCAACCAAATCCAATCGGTGGGCCCCTGTCATCTGCTCCCGCCTTCAGGAACTGTACCTCATCGAATAACCCTACTACCACTGGCATCGGGGCTGGCTTGGGAGTTGCAATACCGCTTCTGATCGCTCTGGGCAGCATATCATTTCTGCTTCTTCGGGAGCGGCAGAAAAGCAAATCCTAACGCAGATTATCAACGAAGGCCACCAGAGCCGCGATCAGAGGCCTCATAATGGTATGTTGGCATCGAAAGAGGGACAGGCGGGCGCCGCGGAGTTGCAAGGTATCGGAATGCAGAGAGGGGCACAGCATCATTAGTTATCGTCGCCAAAGGCCAAGCAGTCCAGGCGGTAGACCAGTCGCTTGCTCGTATGGACAACCGTCTCTGTGATGAATGGTGACATCTGGTATGCTGATTAAGCGAGCCATGCCATTCGGCAGCACGGTGATCGAATCAAGGATCACGCGGGATTCTTGGGCAGTCGGTTGGAGGTTGGTCATACTGCTGTCGAGCTGTAAAGCCAGTGCCGGGTACAGTACAGCCATGGCGGCGTTATATTGTAAAACAACGTGGGTCTTGCGGGAAACCAACTTTCGAAGATGTAGGGGTCAGGCGTAAGTGATCTGTGTCAAATTTTGGTGCTTATTGCAAGGCCGATTTGCTGCAGTCGCTTTCCCATGGCTATGGGAGGCAAATTCGAGGCACTATGACGGAAATGGCGCAGGTCGCCCTTGTCAGTGTCCCTAAGAGACACTTGGTAAGAAAGGCCAGCTGCGCGTGGCTGTTGGGGCTGGAACAGTGGAAAGAAAGGAAGAGACGAATTGTTTGGGGGGAGGTAGCCCTTTCCAGGGAGGGGATGTTTTGACCCCGCAAGGAATTGATTGGGGCGGCTCCTCGGGCACCATGGAAGCGCCGATTTGGCCTAGAACCTTCGTTGTCACTTCCAAACACCTCTAGTGGTCAGCCCTATGGGGCTATGCGGCTGACACCTGACGAGTCCTGCTAGAGGGTTGCAAACTTCAACTTTTCACTACCCAAACAGCGTACGATAAAGCTGCATTCAATGGCCGTAACTTAATATTAAAAAAACTTTCTATACGCATGATTTATGCTCCATTATTACGTGGATTGAAGTCATTTGGCTCGAACGCTCAGCCTATCCTTGGATTTCTAGAGGCTATGCGTGGACTGCAAAGTCCATAATGTTGGCCAGTCGGCGAATCGGATTGTTTCCATTGTGATGCATTCGGGGGCGAGGGGTGTAAGCTGACATGCGCTAGGTGGGAGACAACAGTCGATCCTGCCAGGCTTTCTTCTCTGCGGGTTGCTCATTTGCCACGTGGTGCACCAAGCTCTTCTCCGTACTGCATCAATGCTTTCAGATAAATGCAGACGTTTCAGCACCCCATATTGCAGTGCCTGCTGCAACTGTGGCGAGGGCACAACAAGATATTTGCTAAGCCTCAAACCGGAGATAACGGACAATGACTGGTACAGCTCTGAAATGCAATTATTGGAACGAGGTTTCAATGTCACATAGCCCGGGATAAGTGACGTTCAGCCGCATACAGCTATGAAAAGATGGGTATGTGAACAGTGATTGGCTTCTTTACTCAACTCACGTCATGTATGCTTTCTTTGATCATCGTCGGCCAATCCAGCGCCTAGGGACCGTCGGAACCCGCCATCAAGATGGAATATTTGATAGCGTGATAGCCTCGTATCGTCTCCTTGATTGGGTGAGGGACTTACGCTTTCCGAGCCTTTTCAGACCATGGCAGAATTCGAAATTACGCAGCTGGACCACTCCTATGCGCCGACCAGAGATCAGGATCATAATCTTACTGTGCAGCCTCGCCGCCAAGTCATTTCAGCTTGCGACCCGCCTTGTTTCAAGCCTTGCTTGCCGAGTCTCGCTTGGAAAGTGTGCTGGATTGTCGCAACAGAGACCCGTGGAAGGAGGATATTGCTCCGCACCGCCGCAAATGATGTTTCCAGACGATTTGCTTCTAGGTATTTCTGTTCTCGTTCGCTTTGCACTTCTTATTGCATACCTACTGCGTTGATCCATTGCATTATTTCCACGAGATGCGACATTTTAATTCTCTTKGTGTCGTTCTTGGCGTCCTCCTGCATTTGAAGCCAGCCTACACCAGATCTTACTCTCCGCCATCTGCCTCCAACGAAGCTTTCATACAGAGTCTTAAGGCCCGTCAAGACTCTACTGTCGTTGTTCCATCTGAATTTCTTCGACGTGGTGTCCATGCTTGTTAGTATAGGAAACTCCCCAGATTTCCCTGACTAATGGCGCGCAGCTGCTGTTGTGGGAAGTTATCTGTACATCGATGGAGGGGAATTCTCTTTTACGTCCAATGGACACACCGATTATCAATATTGTATGCCTCATGCAGCATTGAAGAGCCCTATTTTCTGTGCTAAGTTATGGCACCAGCCAACGCACTGCTTTCGATTAACCTCTCCCAAAACTGGACAAACTCGGCTGTGGCGATTGTGCCCAATGTGAAGCCCACCGGAGTACCCAGTCTCAACACCCCCTCTCTGTGGTATCATGAGCAAGAGGGCGTACTATATACTGGATTTGCTGGGTCCACATCTTTCTTCGGCAACAGTCCAAGCCTCCCTCCGCAGTCGGTCTGGTCATTCAAGCCGGATGGGACTGGCTCTGGGAGCTGGAATGAAGTAATAAGTTCAAGTGCATCCGCGCTGAGCGGAGTCACCCAGCCTTGCCAGGGTCTTACAGCTTATGGTCCCGATAGCGCTTGGTACCTGGGTGGATTCCCTGGTAAGGACGGCCAAAATTGGACTCCAAGCATGCAGTGGACAGCAGGCATGGTAGAGTTTGATATGGCTTCCAAATCATTTACGAACTCAAGTGCCGCGAAGTACAACGCTGATGGGACCGTTATTCGTGGTGCTATGCACTATGTACCAGCTTTTGGTCCAAATGGTATGGTCCTCGTTATGGGAGGCATTACGTTACCATTCAACAAGGCTGGACTGGTAAGCTTCGAGACACTGTCAGTTTTTGATCCTGCCAACAAAGAATGGTTTAACCAAACTACTACTGGCAACCCACCTTCTCCGAGGGAGCAATTTTGCGTTGCTGGTATCAATTCTACGAATAACACTTACGAAATGTAAGTCATTCATCTTGCCACACAATTGCTCACTATGGTTTACCAACCCACAAAAGTTTTGTATACGGCGGCTGGGGGACCATGCTAGGACTAGACGCTGTCCAATATGATAGTATCAACATTCTCACCCTTCCAGCCTTCCACTGGATAAATGTGCCATATGATCCTCAGAATCCTCGTCTTGCACATACCTGCAACGCCGTTGGCGGCAGCCAGATCATCATTATTGGCGGTGTGGATGCAAATTCGAACGTTACTGTTGGAGACGGTCGAGGGATTGTAGAAAGCACTTACAACACCTCTGCAGATCCGTTTTCCCAAGGCTTAGCAATATTCGATATGACAGCTTTACGGTGGTCGAAGGGGTACACAGCTGGTGCGAACGCTTATGAACAGAGTGATCCGATCAAGGAGTTCTATTCTTCGTCTCAGAAGTAAGTATTTCCTCGGGGAGCACGGAATGTTTTGGAGAGTTTTTCTGACTATACGCCTCTTACAGCGCTTACCAACAGAATCTTACTCCAGGAGTCGCAGCGCTGGTACAAATTACCAACTTCACAAATAGTTAGCACCTTACTCCCCCACCCCTATCATAATCCCTGCTGATCAGCACGATGCAGCGACCACCTCCACCACCCCAACCGTCACCCCCAACACCAACACAAACACCAGCACCCCGCTTCCCTCTATTTCTCCCAACCCTAGCACCTTTCACCACACCTCCGCTGGCACAATTGCTGGGAGCATAATCGGCGCCCTCGCATTGCTCGCAGCCTTGGCCACCGGCGCCATCTACTTCCTCAAACGCCAAAAAACCAGAAAAGCAGCCACCAACAAGAAGCAAACTTTCATAGAGGAAGCGCCTGATACGAGTATAGGGTGGTTAAATGAACTGCATAGTGAAGATATGCCTCCAGAGTTGAAGGATCAGGCACTGGTGGAAATGCCTTATCAGCCACGGGTGGAGATGGGAAGTCAGCCGCGGGTAGAGATGGGACATGATCAGAGAAGAGGCGCTTGGGAGGCGGTTGAGATTGGGCAGCCGGCGACGCCAGTGCATGTGCATGAGCTTTGATATAGTGGGTGATGTAGGGTTTTGTTGATTGGTGTTTTGAGGAACTGAGAGGGGTAATGAGTTTCGGAGCTTGGTCCTCCTCCCCTCTGCAGGCACAACGAGAAAAGGGGCGTTGATGACTTGAGTGGATGGGTTGGTTGATAGGAGTTAGGCGGCATTGAACTTTCTAGTCTTGTAGATGAAATTGAAATGATGAACTATATATCCATTAGTAGACCAATCGTGTAAGGGATTGAAGCAGGTTTCAACACTTACTAGAGTACTTCAAGCACCATGTACGTGTTATAAAACATACTTTGTGGAATAGAATGCTGTGATTCAGGGTTTGAAACCCTCGAAGGCATCATTGTTGAGGTTTTCATTAGGAATGATATTCTATGTGCTAGCTGTATATGTATGTCTTATGCTCCTATTTCTTACAAAGAAGCGCTCACAGTTGCGTATACCCAAGACTACCCAAGACCCAAAACAATACAAACACCATCTATTTCTAATTCTAACCCAACAACCCCATAGCGACTCCATTATCTATCCACCCAAAGCTCCACCCTCTCACAATCCCTCGGTATCCTACAAAGCCTCCGTACATCTTCCGGMACCGTCCTCCAAATCACCTCTCTAACCTCCTTTCCTACTTTCTCCACACTGTCCATCGCCCACAGCACATCCAAATGCTCATACTCCTCTATAACCTTGCTATGCACGACTCTTACATGCGGTTCTCGACCGCGCTGGAAGCGGCGCAGAAGGCGCCGGCCGTCGACGAGTTCGTCGGACCCGCAAACCCAGAGGGCGAAGGGGGGGACTTGGGGGTCATACCACGCTTTGCGACCTCGGTCGGCGTGGTCGGTGGTCTCTGGTGGCTTATGGAGCATGTCTTCGGATGACTGTTGCTGTTGACAAATGGAGTGATCATATGTATACTGGTGGTGGTCCTCTTCCTCGTCCTCCTCATCCTCATGTATCCCCTCTTCCCGTGTAGCCAGGATGCATTTCTGCGTAGCGAAACATTCGCGTCCAAGCCACCACCGCATGCTCTCGGCGCTAACATATACAGGTGCGAACTGGAAAAGGCGATCCCGTATACCTTGGTCCCAGCGGTCGTCAGTCCAGTTGAAGAGGAAGGAGAAGACGCGGTAGCCGAGCGCGCCGTACAATTTTCCAGGGAGCCAGGCGTGCATTGTCATCATAAAAGGGATGAAGGCGTGGATGCCAAAGATGACGCGGAACATGCCCGGGGAAATGATGCGCATGAATTTGAGGTACATTTTCCCAATTAGAGGGCCAGCGTAGACCGCTGGTGCGAGGGCACAGAACACGCTGATTTTATTGCCGAGATCGGGGCGTTGTTCTTTTGCAAGGGCGACAAAGGTTTGGGTTGTGCCTTGGGAATGGCAGATGAGGCCGAGCTTCTCGAAACCGGTCTCAGAGAGGACGCGGGAGACGAGGGCGGAGAGGTCCATGACACCCATCTGGCGGATGTTCCAATTCCACATGCGAGGGTCGTTGGGTGTCAGGAGGGCATGCTGAGGTTGAAAACCACAGCGATTATTACCGAGCCAGACGTCGTAGCCAGATTTAGCAAGGAAGAAAGCGAGACTGTCATCGTCATTAGCACAGTAAGCGCCTGCCGATTGAAGTAGACCGTGGATTAGGAGAACGGGGTATTTGCGCTTGCCACTTCCTTGGCTCGTGTTAGATGTTCGAACGGACGCTCTGGTCTCATGGCCTCCTGGAAAGACGACAGGTTCGTGTTGTCTCCGGTGTGCAGGTGATCGAGGCGTGTAGTCTTTAGGATTATATAGATGCCATAAGTCGATTATATAGCCATCTTCTGTCTGGACTTTGTACTCCTCCATATCCAAACCTACTCTTCGCGCGTAGTACCCTACGTCGCACACTAGTGGATCCTTCCCACCTTCCATTGGCTCGTACTCGTCTGCACTATGACCTGCTTCGTCACTATCGTCTGTAGTCTTTTGAATGCTGGCACGCCGTCGCTTCTGCCGCCTCCACGCGTTCTCTTCCTCCTTTCTCCTCTTTGCCCTCCTCTTCTCTTCTTCGTAGAACGGTCGTCGAGCATTAGGATCCCTGAATGTCAGGYGCAGACCAATATGTCTGAACATCAGAGGTATGCTTGTGAAAGCAGAACCAAGGACAATTACACCGAGAAAGGCAAGGGATAATATCGCCGAGGTGAATCGGAAGAACAGACATTGTAAGTCTCGCAGGAGTGTTGGTGGTCCATAGAGAGGCAACTCTGGAAAGAGCGGGTGTGTTCTCGAGGGCGGTATAGCGGTTCTGAGGGTGGCTTCTGGTCTAGTCGATTGTTGAGATGCGTGGTCAGGCAGACTGGAGCCGTCCAGTGATTCTTCATGTCCTGTTTTCCCTGGTTCGTGCCCAGGGCGTTTGACTTGTGGACTCTGCCCCTCGACCTCATCTCGTAATTTGTTCAGCTCTAACGCTTCTTTGAGTGGCACTGCAGGTAGGCGTCCACCATTGGCAGTTTGGATGACTGGATCTTGTGGGGTGATGAAACGGGCTTCCACAGCAGCCGTGTCTTGAGGTCCTTCATCGCTGATATCATGCGCCTGAAGAGACAGCTTCTCCGCTTGACGAGCGAACTTGATTGCAGCTGACGGCTTCTGATTTGTGGCCTCTGCTGCCATGGTTTATGGGGCCCGAAGATGATTCGCCGGTGCGATCCAATTGGCCATTCAATGTAGGGATTATGAGGGCGTTAGGCTGGGTAGGCGACAGGGACAGCATTGGAGGGGTTTCTCTCGTAGACAAGCCTGTAGGAAGGAGATAGCGGGGGCAATATATATCATCTCGCAGATTTCTGGCTGATGGATGGAGTTTGCCATCATGGTGGTAAATGTTGGCTGTTAATGCGCCATCTCAACGGGCGATCTGCGCAATGATGTCGTCCACCAGAATCGCACTAGCGAATATAGCGTTTCCACTGCATTTCCTCCAACTGCTTTGACGCGATAGTGAACATCCTAAGGCTCGATTGACCTGTTGTTAGTCGTTGCTACTAAGTGAAAGCGAAAAACGCTTGCTCTTCCGGCCAGTTGCGAAGGTGTCCCCAGCTGCCATTGTGGTACGGTAATTGGACCTCGGCTGAACGGGCTCAAAGATGGCAGGAGCTCTGGGCAGGTTACTTACGGTCTCAAACGACTCACACAGAGCTGACAGGTCCTGAAGGCATTTGCGATGGAATACCAATCTACAGCCGTCGACCATCGTAAGAAAAAGAGGCGGAGGAGAGCGGACAGATACCCTATCTCTGGCTGGTTGATGCTAAGCGAGCAGTTCAAGGGCAACATAGGGAGAATATCAAGAACGCTCTTCTCCGAGCTCTTCTGCCACAGTCCTCTCCCAAACCCGCCGGATGATGGTGCCTCGGATGTACGCTATGTTGCTATCACTCCGTGGTCACCAGTCACCTCGAACCTTGTCGAAGATGTGAGCTGGACGCTGTTGCCGGTGCAGGCGGACAAAGAAAGCGAAGGAGAAGAGAGTGGTGCAGCCTCCTCCTCGATACGCTTCCCTGCATCATCATTAGCTTTGCAAACGTTTGCAGAGGCCCTGCAGGGCAGTGCAACTGCAAAAAGCAACACCAGAGGCAGACTGGGCACTGAGGTTCGGATGCTGGAAGTGGAGCCATTGTCTTTGGAAACAATATTTGTGACTGTCGATGGAGACGCTCTGGATAAGCATGACGAAGTGCAAAGAAAGTTTGGAGGGGGATTTGCTCACTCGCGAATCAATGGATTCCCAGGCAAAGTGAAAGGCAAAACAAAGGCAACGGTCGATGACATTGATGGCGAGGAAGGGAAAGCAGATATGCAAGAACAGGAAAATAGGCTTGCTGCGGCTGTCCGGGAGGCATTGACTTCATCAATGATCGTTCGCCAGAATGACTTGCTACCTCTACCACTGCCTGCCCATCCAATCACTCACGTACATCTTCCACCATCAAGAATCACGATTTGTGAGCCTGTAAGCCAGGGCCTGCTATCGAATACTACGAAGATTGTTATCAACCGTGTCTCTCATGCCGACCCTGCTGACCGAGGTCTACCCAGCGTAGCAGCAGAAAAGGCTTTACGTGGCATGATCATGGAGAATGGTTACGACACAGCAAGCGACCAATTCTTTTCTGCCGTAGAGGATGGTGAGAAGGAGTTGACAGCGAAGCTTGATCCACTAGCAGATACATCTGACTCAGACAGCACTGGCCAAGATTCTGATAATTCCTCGGAGGACTCCATGGAGGACATGATATCAATGAAAGCCCCTCAGCTACCGCTCTATCCATCTGGCGTACTCTCTTCAAGAACCGCAGCCACGCCTCGCGCTGGAAGGACGATCACTAATGGAATCAACACTCCCGGTTCTGTGTTTTCATCATTCACCGCCACAACAGCTCGACAAGGATCTTCGTCAAAGTCTAAGCTCTTCAAAGCTAGGGGTCTTTTGGGGCGAATACCAGACGCTCTTTTATACCCTAAGCCGGCAGCTGACGAGGATGACGAGGCTAGAATCTTCGTAGATACCAAGGCTTTGCTAAAATTAGGCTGCTTCTCGGGTGACTGGGTGAAACTGGAACCTGCATCAGCGCCTGATGGTGGACGCCTAGGATCTTGGAGCATTGGGGCTCTCGATGGTGATGAGAACCCGAATGACTTCCGGCCTGCCAAGATCTACGGACTACCTGATATGTCTCCCGTCTCTACCACTCGGTACGTCAAAGGCGTTCCGTATGATGGAAGATCGAGTATGGCCACAGCACCCAGTCCGGAGGTGCTTGGATTGGTCGCCTGGCTATCACCAATCTTGCTGGCCAATCTTGGACCAAATGGTTTCGTAAGATTATCTCCTCTTTTAGATAAATCTCAGGAAAGTCTGCATTCAAAATTCATGACCAAGAAAGCGAAAATGGACAGCTCGTCATTGCCCCCAGTCGCGAAGGAACTGACTATATTAAGGATCTCCACTCCACTTTCTACGGAGAGAGCATTACAGACTGGCATATTCATGGCCTTGAAACAACACTTTGAAAGAAAGCACAGGATCGTCCGCCAAGGAGACATAATTGCTCTACCAATTGACGTCAATGTAAGCCGACTGCTGGCGCAACCTGCCGATGTTTCAGAGGTCGACCAGGAGGCAGAGGAGCTTCTCGCACTGCCTTCAGCTGATGCAACGCCAAAGGGTATCGATCTTGACATTGCCTGGTTCAGAGTTGGTCAGATAACCATTTCAGAGCCAGCTGGAGATCCTCAGAGTGGCCCAGAAAGCTCTTGGGGAGGAGCTGCCTGCATTGAGCCCGCGACTACACGTATGCGACAAGCTGGAAGTGAGTGGGATAAAGTCCCGTCCATATTGGAGAGCACTTGGCAGCATTACCTCGGTGTCAGGCCACCAACAAGACCCTCAGTCTCACAGAGTGCCCTTGCTAGGTTTACGGCTCCTGTTCCCAAGCCTTACATCGCACCTCTGCGACGACGGCTTCGGGAGTTGATGGCTGCAGCGACCAGCCCTCGAGCCGTACACCTTGGCATGGACCCTATGGTCATATTACTTTACTCTACCCAGAGGAACATTGGGAAAGCGACGCTTGCTTCTTCCGCGTCTTCGGACCTCGGCCTCCACCCATTTTATTTGGATGGATTTGATATGGCAGCTGAGGGGGGGACCGCGGGCGATGTCAAAACCGAAGCATTGTTCAAAGCTCGCATCGAACGGGCTCTTAGCTGTGGACCTACATATACCACAGTATTGCTCCGCCACATCGAGGCAGTATCAGCGGAGCGCATGATCACCGCGCTCAAAGAAGTACTACAAGATTTAAGGGTGCTCATCGCCACTACGACCGAAATAGAGAATGTGCCGGACGGTGTACGAAGACTTTTCACCCACGAGCTTGAAGTAACAGCACCTAGTGAGGGTGAGAGGGAAGGCACTTTGCGAGGGATCATTGAAGAGCGCGGAGTTAGAATGGCGCTTGATGTTGATCTTGCTGCCATTGCTGTCAAGACCGCTGCTCTGGTAGCTGGGGATCTTGTAGATGTCGTCGAACGGGCCTTAATCGCCAGAAAAGACCGTTTAGATCGCCTTACTCTTGGTGGCTCTGGAGAATTCTCGCATATCCTCTTGCGGGATGTACTGGTGTCCGGTGGAGAAAGCGCACGATGCGTGACAAAAGCAGACTTTGACATTGCAGTCGAAGCCGCCCGCAAGAACTTTGCTGACGCTATTGGGGCTCCAAAGATTCCCAACGTCAGTTGGGAGGACGTGGGCGGCCTCGAACACGTCAAAGATGCTGTCATGGAGACAATTCAATTGCCACTTGAGCGCCCAGAGCTGTTTGCAAGTGGCATGAAGAAGAGAAGCGGCATACTTCTCTACGGCCCTCCAGGCACCGGTAAAACATTACTTGCAAAGGCTATTGCCACAGAATTCTCCCTCAATTTCTTCTCCGTCAAGGGTCCAGAGCTCCTTAACATGTACATTGGTGAGTCCGAGGCGAACGTTCGGCGTGTCTTTCAACGAGCAAGGGATGCAAGACCATGTGTCGTCTTCTTCGACGAATTAGACTCTGTTGCGCCTAAGAGAGGCAACCAAGGAGACAGCGGAGGCGTTATGGATCGGATTGTAAGCCAGCTGCTTGCTGAGCTCGATGGTATGAGCGATGATGAAGAAGGTGGGAGCGGCGTATTTGTTATCGGTGCTACGAATCGGCCAGATCTGCTCGACTCGTCGCTCCTCCGTCCTGGAAGATTCGATAAGATGCTGTACCTTGGCGTCTCAGACACGCACGCTAAACAGCTGACAATTTTAGAGGCCTTGACACGCAAATTCACGATGCACCCGGAGACGTCACTACGGCGCGTGGCGGAGTCTTTGCCATTCACATACACTGGAGCTGATCTATATGCACTCTGTTCTGATGCCATGCTCAAAGCAATAACAAGGCAAGCGACAGCTGTCGACCTGAAGATCAAAGCTTTACCTGATGGGCCTGTCACAACAGCTTACTTCTTTGATCACATGGCCACAGCTGAGGATATCGCCGTCACGGTGACGGAGGAGGACTTTTATACTGCTCAAAGTGAGCTTGTTGGTAGTGTTAGGTAAGCCCATCTGCTTCATTGAACTTTCTAAACTCGAGGTGCTGATCGAATACAATAGCGCCAAGGAGCTCGAGCACTACCAACGAGTTCGGCGTACCTTTGAAGGTCCTTCCACTAATCAAAGCAACAGCTCGGATAACGTATCGCTTGATTCTAAGCTCGCCGCTCCAGACCCCGATGGTCATCTTCATGCGCCAGTGGCAAGTATCAGACCGAAGATGAAGAGTCGTGCTAGTACCGCGAAGCCAGTAAAGCCAAACGCGGAGCCTAAAGGAAAAGGGAAGGGCAAAGCTACGCAATGGGATAGCGATGATGAGGACGATGACGCTTATGTTACTAGTAATGATTTTGCGGACACCCCTGAGCGTAGGAGCAATGGCGTCAACGGCTCTTTTGAAGATGTTGGGGCGGATGATGATAAGGAAATCTACGGGTGAAAGCTTCAACTGTACATATTCACGGGATTATATGGTGAAATCTTCAGGGTTACCAAATTGGAAAAGAGCTTTCAGGATTAACACACGGCGACGGGTGTGGCCGCCGTTCAATACAAGTACCAATCCCACCGACCACCAAATAATCTTATTCACCTAGGCTTCCCRACCCCACAATACCAYGGGTACTCAACAACTCAACCTCGTAATCAAAAGCAACGCAATCATACTGGTCTACAAAGATTCCAATTGCTACAGCAGCCCAAAACCACATACTCCAAGTCATTTCTGGGATTGGGAACAAACTCARTTGCACACGTAGGTATGTGTACCTCAGATCCTCCTCATCAATTGGATCAAACCAGTCAGCCAAGTGTGTTTCTCCTGCATCACCTATGGCGTAGTAGATGCACGAGAGGGCCCTGGGCCTGTTGATTGAGGCGCCGTAGTTGTAAAATGTTATCTTCAAGCCGTGGGAAGTGTAAAAGTATGGCTCTGATGGTGGGGAAAGACTGCAGCATTGTGGTGAGTGAGCAAGCAATGCGGTTTTCTAAAGCGTTGGCACTGTTTCTTACGCACTGGAAAAGTTTTGGTACTGTGGAATTAACGGGAAGGGTGGTGTTCTCGTTCGCGTTATGAAATAGCGAAGATGATGGCGAAGTGTTTGGTGGTGCTGCGCGAGTACATTCACAAATACCTCCTACCAGAAGGGCAGTGTAAGCTGACCTTAGGATTATATTCGGAACGAAAATCATCCTTTACAGCTGGTAGGAGGACTCCGTGGGTATTATCAGCCGAATTTATGATTTGACGTGGGTATCCTCGCATATGCGTGCGGTTCCCAGGGACGGCTCGTCGCTTAACATTGGTTTTGCGCTTCCTTGACTGGATCGGAAATGCGTCCCACGGCTTGTCTCACGAGGTGTTTCGTTGCTAGAACTCACCATGTTCGTGCTGGCGCGTCGAGCTATCTTTGATTGATAAGGGCGTTGAAGAATTCACGCGATGCGAGTGTTGCTGAGAGTTTGAGGCCCCAGTGGTGGATTGCTTCACGACGCTGGGCTGATGGGATTTTGAGCCTTTGTTAGTCTAAGATGATGATGCACCGTTGAATAGTTTAATATGTTTACGACCTTCGGGGCCGACCTGTAGATGGAAGGTACGGGGCGCCATCAATGGTATTCCATAGAGCAAAAATAGCTCCGGTTAACAGCAACTCTGGTATTAATACCTAAGCCAATGCCTAAAAAAGCTCCCTCACACCTATACGAAATTCACTTCTAGGGTTTTTAAGGGTTAGACCTCTAGGTGCGGGCGTAGGTATAACCAGGGATGGTCCTCTTGTGTAAAGCATTCCTCTTTTTCTCGTCCAGATTCAGTTTAGAGTATGTTTGTTGTCGCGAATTTCAATTCACAGCTAACATTTGTATTCGATACAGCTAACACTTGACAGGCGATCACAAATAACACACCATAAAGCCATATGTAGAAGTTCCTGAACCTTAATTATGCCTCTTTAACACTCATACTGTTTTTAATAAGGTAACTTGAGAAGTGTTGAGATCTGAATTCAATAACCCCTCTATATGCATCACCTATACCCTATKCTTGTTATATTGAGGAAGATGTGGGCATYTTGGAGCCTTCAGCGTATCGAGGTAGTGCCGCTGAACTCTAGCCCGAATTCAGACTTTCGTGCAGAACCATTCCCGTATACGGGAACAATCCTTCGAATATTTGGCGAAATCAATCATTCTGGACTGTTGGATAGTCATTTCATTCGGTGGATTGCATGGAAGTCAAAAGTGCACACTATGATGCCTTTGGATAATGTTGTGCAGGCGTTTTTCATTGCTTTTTCGTCTTAGCCTGACCCTTGCCCCGCCTCCGCCACCTATACCCATCAATTTTGTTCTTTCATCACCGAGCCAAAGTAGAGACTGACTCGCCTTCCAGCAAACCTGACACTGTGGCTGTAGATGAGGAACTTTGGCGGCCTTGTGGCTAAGCTACTAAGGTAGATACTGCTACCCAGCGACGGCAGCACTAACCGCCAATTAAGATGGTACTACTAGTGAGTTGTCAGAATACTCAGGCTAAGCTTTGAGGCGTCCGGAAGACGCCGAATGTGCTCAGGCAGACGACGCGCAACAAGGTCTACGAGGTAGACGGTAGATCGATCGTTTCCAAGTGGAGATATCAAATCGCTTACTATCAAATCCATCCGATAAACTCGAAGAGCAGCATTCATTGTATAAGTATGTTTAGGTATACGACCATCGTACGGTTGATGGTGGCTGCTGCCATCCAGCTACAACCTGTCCTGGGCTGGAACCGAGAGAACTGCGCCGTTAATGTCATCAAAATGGTCCAGAGCAATGATAGCTCACTGAACCCAGCTTGGGTTCTGTCTCRAGCAGATCCGAATAACATTATTCTTACTGTTGAAGGCTGCGAGGTGATCTGTGGCGCCAGAATGGGATTCTACTCCGATAGCGCTCCAAGGCTGATTACATGGCTGCTACCTATAATACTCCTGATTGGTAACATGCAATTCGCGCCTATTGGGAAGAAGAAGTTCTTCATGGCATTGCATCTCCTTGGCGATCCCATCCATTCAACATGGTCGCTCCTGGCAAAGCTCGGGGACTGGTATCGCTGTTTCTCATCTATACGGGGACAGTATCCTAAGAAGCCTAGCGCAAGCCAGGAACGCCGAATAAAGAGCTCCATGATGATCCTTGCCGTYGCCGATGAGCTTCTTGTGCCCTGGAACATCGAGAATACAGTTTCATCTTTGATCCCAGAAGAAGTATCCGATGATATACTGTGGGAGACTGCCAGGGTCCTCGGCGAAAGCAGGATAAATGAACTGCTCCGGACAAGTCTTGCCATTTCCTGGTATATGTTCGAGGTAGTAGCAGCCTTTATCCCGGCCGTTGGACAATCAACGAGTCCTTCAGGGGGAAGAATAGCACCCGCGATGCTTTTATCATGGCTCTTGCCAGTCGTCCTACTAAGCAACGCAATAGGTGGCTTCTCTTCGCTCCGCAACTGCGAATCTTCTATATCGCAGTATCTGGCTCGTATTGGCAAATCACGTTTTAATATATCGATCTGTGAAGAGCAACAGTCGAAATTCTTTAAGAAAAACGAGTCAGCACCCTACTTCAGCTCTCTAGCCTGGTCGGGCGCTATATACAGCTATCGCTCTAGTAAATGGCCCCCTAAAATTCCTAGAAGAAAACTTTTGTTGGCACTATGCTCGTTTCTGCCTGTCACCCTGGCATTTGGACTCGCATTCGCGACTCTAGAAACAGCCCCAACATACTTCAGTTGCCGCAATGTCCTCGTCGCCGGCATATTTTACTCTTGGATAATCAGTGCCATCATAACATGATTACGTCTTTTCAGCGCTCTGTTACCGGAAAATACCTCTGGTACTTTATCCTGATCAAGGATTCATTCATCGCAGTGCCAGCCCTTGTTCTCATTATACTGACTAGTTGTGGGTTTCTAAACAGCTGCTATTGTTGGAGTGGAGCGTTGGTACATGGTAGGGGCAAAGCCTCGGTACCACTCAATCCGGCCTCAACGTTCAATCATAATGACAATGTCATATACCCTGCAATGGTGGCAACTGGCCTATTCCTGCAAATTTTGTTCTTTCTATTGATATTACGGACGGGAAGGCGGTGCTTCAGGATGATGTGGTGGGGTAACGATTTGTGCCTAGAAGAGTGGACGGCATCCACTCAATTTCAGGCTCCAACAACAGGAGTTCTGCTTGAAACACAACAAAGGTCAGGACCCTCTCGAGACGCAGATCAGATTGAGCAAACACAATCTCAGACCAACTCTTCTCCAGCTACAGCAAAGAATGAGAAGCAAGCAATTGTAATCAAAGAAAGTCGTGTTGTGCAGGTCAAAACGGAAGATATATAAGACAATCATAGGAGGCGATCGAGCGGGGGCCTGCACAACTGTCTCGCGAACTTTCAAGGGCACCATAGCTATGATGCCCGACATCGAAAGTATAGGGTTACAATAGTAAAGGAGAGTCAGGATAGCAGCGATKATTGGCTTGTGGTTGTACGGCCATACCTTATCCCTCTTTGTTTATTCTCATCGCCCTTTCTCTTTTCTCTCTATTGACTTTTGGATCTCTTTTGCAAGATTATGATTGCTTGACAGCATGTCCATCGGTTTTCTTCCAGAAAGAAGTTGACTAGGTAGTACTCGCTCCAAAAAGCATATTAGGTCTGCGTCCTTTATTAGGAAAGGAGAAAAAAAGATCCATCATGGGTCTTACTGATCAGGATCTTGGGAAAGCTGAGAGATGACACTTCTAGGAGGTCCTTCGGGGGGCCTTTAGGGGATCCTTCGGGGGGGCTTTAAGAGGCATGCCTTAGGGGTATCGGGGCCTTATCTTTTAGGGTAGTAAGGCCACTGCTTGGGATTTCCTAGCCCGAAGCCCTAGCCCTGATTAGAGTAGCTATCCTAGCATATCTACACCCAATGCCCCTAGATTATGTAGAACGGCCCTTATACCCTAACAATATACGGGGTAAAAAGGCCGATTTTAAGGGTATTGAGCGCATAATGTACCCGAAACTGAAAAATGAATTTGGTGGTTTGGTTTTGTTCTACTGTCGATTATCGTCCGCCATATCCACTTCGTGGGACCCATGGAAGTACTGTTGACTCTTCTATCGGTGGCGCTAAGCTTCAGCTAAGAGTACCTATCCCCTAGGTATCTTACCTTATCCTTGTTGGCACGACCGATCCTCGTCCTGAGTATCCCAGACTCTCATTGCGATGGATGTATGTTCCCATGGCCCCAAGGATATCCGTTGCTAGCATGTTCTAAGACGCTAATTGATGGCAGGTAAAATTGAACTCATCGGCATTAGACATGAAGCACCCCAGACCTAGCACTCAACTACCGAAGTCCAATCCGCACTCCGTTGTGAAAACCACCTTATCTATGTGTTCAGACGCAAGAAAAGGCAGGCTACTTCGGTGTCCTATTAGCAAAATGTGGAGCTGCGGATATCTCTCTGGTCATCCGGGAAAGGTGGAAGGCTTATCTGGTCGACGTGACGTTCTGGATAGACACCTGCGCATGGAATGAGGAAGATAGTGCAGTATAGAAGTATACTTTGCTTTCTCGTTGGCTATGATGGAGTGGTAGGCTGTATGGGTGGCATGGTGTGATACTCTCATGGTGGTGCAATGCGCTATCTAGGTGAAGTAACGAGATAAAAGCCACGAGCCTCTCGGTATGCCAATTATTGCAAGAGGAAGCATCTATGCTGATGACGTCCTAGAGACAGCTCTTCCGAAGCGCGAGCGCCTTATCTCCCATCCCATCACGCCTCACAGCTTCCAATAGCGCCGACCTCTATAGAGCAGTAGCACAACACATCTTCCACAGACCAGACACAGCAACCAGCAAAGCGTACAGTTGTCGGGGGTCGCAGTGAATCCAAGCGAAGCTGGATTAATAACGCGGGAACAGATAAGGAGCCTAAGTCAGAGGATGGGGAAGAATTAGCCCGCAATAGAAAAGTTGTAAGGCCGTTGTCACTAGGATTATGGCAGGAGCTGACGTTGGAAGGATGCCATTACACTCTTTGATGCTCTGGCGAGTCACCCAAGGAGGAAGATCGAGGACGCTGTCGCTCCACCAGCTGAGTCAACAAGATCGAACCAGCTGGAGTAGTGTATGCGGTAGCTTGTGCAACAACGACCTGGCCCCAACAACAAACATAAGATCCCCAGCGGCCGCTTCAGATRGGAAGACATATGCCACCACTGCTGCTATAAGCACACCTCCAAGAACCGCTCCCACGGTCGTCATAGACTTTTAACCTCCTCATCTTCCTCATACGGTTGGCGGAGAATCCCATTGCTACCTCGAATGATCTACAGGCTGTCAAGGCAGGAGAGGAAGCGGCGCGAACACATTGCCCTTAAGTCTTTACCGGCATGCCGATGGGTTTGCCAACATCGTAACCCTGACACCAAAGCTGARACGGTGTTATGAAAGCATCAAATTCGACGTTCATAGTAGCCAATCCATGCTCGCTGCCTTCATATCTGCATTTACTGGTCATTTGGTCCAGCGGCTTGTGAACTTCGTCATTGGACCATTGCAATGTTAGCRTGGTTGCAGGAAGCGCCTTGTGACAAAGTAATGCAGAGTGCAGCTTACTCTCAACAGCATGATTCAATGCTAGTATCATTCCATTATCCTGAAAGAGCGAGCAAGTCACGTTCGTTGATGGAAGTAAAGGCATCGAAAGGCGGATAAAACCAGCTTGATATTTGTGCTCCGTGGTCAGAGTGGAAAGTGGGAACAGATGAGGCAATTCACAAATTCACCGATTGTGGAATCCTTAGCTATAGGCCCCTCTTCTGTGCTACCATCCGCCCATGCTGATGCTGTCGGCCGCGACAGGGAGCAGAGACGCATAAGTCGACATCTTCACTATCTAGGCGGTATGAATACGGGGCACAGTGGCTACTGTGGGGAAGGTGGACGTTGACTTTGGCGAAGAAGAGATGACTCCGCGCACAATCCCCGCAGGACTAGTGGTACTAGCGATATATGGACCTCAGGACCATGTGCAGGGGTAGGTTACTAAAGTCTGTATGTTGATGGACGTGCGTACATTGCCAAGGTATACAATCACTACGGACATTTCGCAGTGCATGGCGGTCATCTATTCTGTATCAATGCGATAGCCGACTACAGATTGCGGACAACATGAGAGAAGCAGAGGGAGGCACTGTCCGTCTTGCAAAGTATGGGCATAGCCTAGAAATCTGATGGTGTCTGGTATAGTGTGTAAGTCGCTACAAACTCCTTCCTCAACTTAGATCTAGACACAACATCCACTGTAACGATCATGCTACGTGCTCATGGCCGTTGTTATCCATGGGCTGTAGCAGCAAGTCCGGCGCTGCCAGCTAAAGAATTCGCTCGTGCCATGGCATGCCGCTTAAAGTAGAGGAGAGTAATGTTGGGTAGACCAGTGTCGTACTTGGATGACGCTTGACAGAAAGATTACACAGAGATGGCGCTTCGAGGGATTCATCGGATATCGTTCACCGGATGCCAAGGATCGAGATGACTGAAACCTAAAGAACCAATCTGTTTCTACACTCATACAACGTGCCCACCAGGCCACAACAATAGCGCTCCGCGACTTCAATGTCAAAGCTAGTGTTCGGCAAGCCCACACTGAGACCAGGATTTCCACTCTGTGGAGAAAAAAGGCGACATCTTCAAGCTGTAAGCGTTGCTTCGATGTCAACGCCATCTTCGCTGTTCCTATTCGATCGTTGCTGGGGTAGACAGTCCCTCGGACTTTCGCGGCAAGGCTGAGCTGAGGTTGAGCCACGAAGCATACTAGCTTGGTTAAGCAGAGCAAAAAGGCGTGCCTAGACCGCTGTTTTATCAAAAAGAAGGCGCCAAGCTTGCCTCTTTTCATACTGGTCCAGTTTTCTCCGCTTTCCCCCTCTCCTTCATCGCCGATCACCTTCCAAATGGCGCTGCCCTGCTAATATTCTAATCGTACCTTGCTCGTTTCTAGTGGATGTTGCTCTCTAAGAGTAATTTTTCTGTATGTGGTTTTTCTGGATATCACTGGTCTGGCAGCAATTCCCTTGCAGCGTTCTTCCAGCTGCACCCAGGCTTGGTCACTCCAAAAACAAAGACACTTTTGCTGCACGAAGTGGCAGAGTTGGCCCTCGTGGAATTCAGACCAATGCAGCCACTATCACACGCTGCCTGCCTGACCAGCCAATAAATGCTGAGGAGCGTAAATGCCTCATGAGGTGGGCTTGCCAGCACTCTCAACCGAAGTTCGAAAACTTCATGTCATGATTGGATTCTCCGCAGACTCTTGCCCCCCCTTCAGCCAACCACGTCTTGGGAACACAATGAACGGGAACATCCGACACAGCTGAACTTTCCCCACCTACCTAAAGGTTTCCTCTCTTGCTCACTCAATTTTCCATTCCCTTTTCTTTCGATTTCTCCTGCTTCACAAGATCCAAGTATCACAGTCAAAGCTGTGCACTCAAGCGCAACATGGCCGATTACAGCGATGACGACGACGTTCGTGCTTCCTTCTCCGAAGATGACGATATTCCATATTCCCACAAACGTTATGGGGGACATAGCGGTGGTAGTCGCCGGTATGGGCTCCCTCGCCGCAGCGAGACCTACTCTGGCAATCTAGGCAATAGGCATTCTGGAGGAGAGCATTTTCACCGAAGCCCGAGCTACAATCTAGACGGGCACTTTGACAGTGGGCTGCACCTTTCTCGCAGCGGTGGAACCAGCCTCAGTAGGAGGGGTAATGAGCATTTCGGAAGGGAGGCTCCTAGCCGGCGCCCAACCTACCAGCCAGAAGCGGAATACTACGATGGAGATTATGGACCAGGATACTCCCCCTACAAAGAGGGATACCCCCAAGACATCGGATACGTCCCCAGAAGGCACGCATCGGGCGATAATTTCATACACAACAGTAACGTGAAATTCGTTTCCGAAGAGAGACACTTTCATTTCCACCCGCCGTACAATGAAGCAGTAGCCCGCCAGAGAGAGGGGAGTAGTAGGACAAAGAGGGAGGCTTCCAGAAATGTACCTCCACCTCCGGTTGAAAAGAGTGTGAAGAGCCGGACACCACTCAAAGATCTGGGCAAAATATTATTACCTCCGATTGCCGACAATTTGGTTGATCGTGCTTTTAACCACGGCCATAAGAAACCCTAGTATGTATCCTCGTCCACCTCAAGATTCAAATGTCAGGACAGAGCTGATCCTTGAACCAGGAAATCAATGATGGACAATACCGCAACTCATCTGTCTTGAGCCTCCGAATATTACGTTTTTGAGGTCAGCAAGGTTTCAATGATATAAAGAACAATGAAAACAAAGACGAACATGGAGACTCGAAACATATAGGAGAATTATTGAAATTGTAACGGCGGAAGTTTATGCCAGCAAGGATGCTTGTAATAATCCTTTTCGGCATATAATATCAGACTTAATGTCCTTTTAATGCCCTTTCTCTCACCCTCCTTCCTGTTTTTCCTCGTGCTTGCTCGGTGGCAATGGTGCTAGCCAGTCAACACTCCACTTGGTACCCTCTCAGATTACAAGCCTGTCCAGTGTCGGCATTTCCATGGTACCATAACCTTCTCTGGTATATCAGCCACCCCTATGTCAGCTCCTTTCTGCAGCCCTTTCCCAGTGTCAGCAGTCTTCACAGACTAGCATTACCCTGGCCCTGGCTTTTTTCCGAGTATGAGTAACTTTTTAGGGGTAGGGTGGAAGAGCAGAAAAGAAGGGTCGGCAGGTATGTWACATAAGCGCCATATGGATTTTGGTAGAGGAGATCTTAGGCACATGCTTTATCCGTTACTACTACTATGCTTACTAATTAGCATGCTAGACGATTTTAGCTCAACCGGCGATGGTCGGACGTTGAATAAGTAACAATCGAGTATCATAGTGAGACGTAGATGGCGGGTATTGGATTTACCCGCGGAACCAATAGAAACAAGGGAGTTGATTGATCTGCGAGTTTGATAACCCCCCAAATGCCCAAAGTACTACGCGCGGCCGAAAGAGCTCCCAGGAGTATGTGCTTGTCCTGCATCGTTATGAATTGAGCCTTTTCATGTTTCTAAAGGTAACGAAGATAGGACTAAAAAGGAAAATCTGTCCAGGTAATGCTCATGCAAAGGCCGGTGAAGAATAATCTTTTGTGAATGTAGTTGACACGAAAGGCGCAGTGAGCCGAAAAGCGAAAGCTTTACGGTCGACACAGCAACAAGGTTCGGTGTACGTCGTCCACCCGCTCGAAGACCCATATTTGATCGATCTATCCGATCCAGGATGACCCGCAAAGGATGTAAAATCCGCCCCGACCTTATTAGTAAACACGCCCTGGTTTTATTTAGCCATGGCGAAGCTATGGGTACCTTGTTGCTGCATAACGTGGGCGTATGGTCTCGTATTGCTACGAGTATATCGCTGTCGCATAGCTATGACGATATTCCTAGCACTATGGGATGACACCAGAAGTCTTGAATTAAGCTATTCCCTTGGAGCATGCTAACTTGGAGGGTTGATTGGCCCAATTAGCGATCGTTTCTAGGGGGGAATTAGACCCAAAAAAGTCCTATTCATTGGGCGTAGGGCCCGTTATTTCTACACCTAAACGGCAGTCTGTGATTCTTCGTAGGTACTAAAGTGGGTACTAAGGTCGGATCCACGCAGAAGGACCGATTCTGATTGGTGCAAATTTCTTAGTTAGATGCGACTACTTTCTACCCAACAGACCGACTGCGTGCAGCCAGCGAAGAGATTATYAAGCGAAGGTCYATTGTATCGATAGTAGACCTATAGAGTAGTGTGGGATTCAGTGTTAAGCTTTAGCTTTTCATATCAGGGGAATTACATGCTAAGAACGATCCTCTGTATCTTCTCTTGGATGCACCTATCACTCTCGTCTTTTTCAATACATCAGCTAATGGGATACGTCTTCCCCAGAACCTGCCGCTATGCGCTTTGCATGATAGATCTTTGAATGAGAGCCTATCACTTTGATCCTTATCTCGGAATCGCTTCCGCGATGTTTGCCAGTGGTGGTGCCTAACGTCAGAGTCTCACCTTCTTTCGTGTTAAAGGTGTTGATCACTAGCTCCATGCTTTTCACACTATGAGCCACATATCGATAGCTCCTTTCTTACAACAACTTCCCTCAGAGAAAATACCAATCTGCTAAAATGTGCGAGGATTTGAATTTCATCATAAACCATGTCTTCCTCCCTCCAAGATTACCACAAAAAGATGATAGCAACGTCGCGAAGTGTTCTTCACTACTCGAAGAGGTACTTACAGCTTTAAAATCGTTCCAAGCTCATATTCCGGAGCAAGGGCGCTCAGAATGGATCCCCTGCATCAAGATGATCCGCAACATGCTTCAAATACGCGACCACTTTGGAGGTTTAGTGGCTAAAGGAATGGGAACAACACTGAGGGAAATGGCTGATGGAGGTACCAACTTGTCAGCGTCTAGGAACAGAACGGAGCTAACGAAATCTGCGTTTAGATATCCTGCCGTTGCATATCCGTTGCCAGAATGCGGGACTCATCGTCCGGAGATATTCCGATCAATACTCATTCGAGTCGTTCGAAGTCTCACCAACCCCTGAGGCCGTCATTGTGACTAGGGGTAGGCTACGAAGGTGCTTCCCAGGCCCAGCTGTCGCAATTAGCCAAGATCGGATAGCGGATACCAGCTTTCTCGAGCCGATGGTGGATTTGCTCGTCCAACTCGATGCTGTGACGCCGGAGGAAGTCCAGCCAACTACAATAAAATCTCACTCGAAAGTCATCGAGACCAGAGATACAGTGCATCCAAGATTCGTTACAGAGATGCTCACTGGCTTGCTGCGGGCTATAGGTCAGCCGCACGATGTTACTCGCATCTACAAGCACACGCGCGATGACGTCCTGTGGAAAGATGCGTTCAAACCGTGGCGACGTTGCCCTTCGTGGCTCTTACTTCGCGTTGCATTGCAGACGAGCCTGATGCAAAACCAGGTCGAGGAGCCGCACGTGCGGTACAAATCATTCATGGTGTTCTTCATGGCCCAGATTTTGAGAAGCGCCCTGGAAGCTTGTCTATCGAGTGACTCAATCTTTCTAATGACAGCCAAGATCACTCGCCGTGCGCTGAAACTCGGAGCAGTGGATGCAACGGCCTGGTTGCAGTATGTGGCAACGACAACGGCGGATGCTCAACAAGAACTACGTCGCAGATGGGTCTTGGTAGAGAAGCATCCGGATCTTTTCGCGACGCAAGGAAGCTGGGACCCATCGCAGCTATCGTTCCTTTCGGATACTGAACTGAGATTGTCAAGGCTGCGGCCTTACCTGGCAAAAGTAAGGGCACGGCTAGCGTCGCCACCCACCCACCACCCTTTTACGTCGGATTGTGGTCGACGCATCTCACGATGCAGTTCAAGCTTTCCAGAACTGGATATTGTTTCGGAGGGGAACGGAAGTCAGGTGCGTTTGTCTCTGATAGATCTGGAACTCTGGGTGGGACATTCTCTCGATGATTGGCTGCGCGCAAACATGGAACGTCAAGACGCCGTTACCGCCCTCGCAGCGCTTATTGATACCTATATATCAGCAGCTTCTCTCACTTACAAAGATATGCCGGAAGGAATTTCTTTGATGATCCTCACCTCGATGGATTTGTGGGCTGCGCTTGACAAGTTGGCGCTGCACCACTGCGCTCTACTACACAAGTACAGTCCGGAATTCCCACCGTCACTATTCGAGCCGCTACTACTGCCTCAGAAGTCTCAGATGGAACGACTCTTCCGGGTTGAGCAGTATCTTGACTGTAGACGAACAGCAGCTATACCGCAATTTCCATCCATGTTTCGGTCCGTCGATACGACAAACAGCTTCGCCGTGCAGTACGTTCAGCAGTCTCCACGTCACGAGGAGCTACAACGGAAGATTGAGGAGGAAGCGAAGAGTGACCGCGCTCGCAAAATGTCCGAACTGGCCAAAAAACGTCAACAATATCATAAGCTGATCACACAATCGGAGGGTATGAGTTGCCAATACGTTGACTCTCGGCGAAAACAACGAATTATTACGAAACATAGCGGCTCCTGTCAGAAATGCCAGCTAAAGTCACAGGCCGAGCAACTCACCATTGATGTCCATGAGTGGCCCCTTCCGAAGACAACATTGCAGGTGAAAGCGGCGGTGTTCGAACTTGATGTGCCGATCGTTGTATCCAAATGGCGGGATATCACATATCGCATACTCGTTGACCTGCTGTCTCCTCAAAGCGCGGGTCAGGGCAAAGGCAACCAGCAAAGGGTCTACAGTCTCTGGGGCTACGCCGGTTTGCAAAAGTTCATCGTATCACAGAAAGGACGGCTGCAGCTCGCATCAAAGACCAAACCTTTCGTCGTCTCGCACTATCGATATCAGAAAATCTCTCAGGCCGATGAGAGCAACGTATGCGTCAACAACGGCTTACACTATATGATGTACGATTCGAATGATTTACGGTGGACGGAAGAGCTCCTGGACCGCTGCGGTGTCCGCGAAGAGTGTACGCCTAAGCTTCCAGCTGGACCGTATAGGAGTCTGCAATACGCCGTAAGCAACACGGTCCACACATCTAACGAGGTTATTTCGAGCCAAGCCAAGTGCCCTGAGATGCTGACGATGCATGAATTCTACGCTTTTGGAACGTTACGGTCAGGTCATCGACTCCAATGGCGGAATATCGCTCGCGAGCTGACCACTCATATCCTTAATTTGAATTGCCACGAGACGCACGCTTTAATTATGCAGGCTGCTTGGCAGGTTGGTCCCTCCAGCAAAACGCGGGTATGTCGAGAATCCCATGTCGACCTTGAAGAGGTCGATTTTGGGAAGTCACTACTATCGACCATGGAGGACGCGCTCGGGACGATCGAGGGCAACTGGCAAGGTGCCACAACGGCCCGCACGTTGATCGCTCTTGCAACTCGCCTGCTCTCTCTTTCGCTGTGCGAGGTGGTACGTGAGGGTTGCTTCCATTTTCTGCGAAAAGCACGAACAATCTCATTGCGCTGGACCCGCGAGGTGGGGCAAAAATTACAAGACGAACAGGAAGAGGAGGAGCGGCGAGACCTGAATACAAGGACGCTTGAGATGGCTTTGACCTGTTACGGGACATTCGATGTCGATTTGCACCATCTTCCTGCTCTTCTCGAATCGGACGAGAGTATTGCAGTCGTGACCGAATGCTCAATCGTCGTGCATGATCGATGCCCGCCGGTAGAAGAGAATCTATGTATGCCGATAAGGACACAATTGCAGCGTTATCGGAGGCTCTCATGCGTCCTCGAGCCCATTTTACGCAAGCGGATCCTAGAGGTCTGCAAGGGACTTGACATCACCATCGGTCGGCTTTGGATTGGATATGTGGCGGTATCCCCATGGTCGGCCTTGGAAATGCCCAGCGAGCGGTGGCTCGTCACAGAGACCTCGAGTGAATGTGGGCTTTCATCGACGATGGTCCATTACAATCTGCTGGATGGAACACTGCTCGTTAATGGGTCACTGCTCACAAGGCTACCCCGCTCATACGAATCCCATTCGACCTTCCAACGGTTGTTTGGCGAGGTAAAGTACAATCCTATTCAAGAAAGAGTTGAAGGGCGCGCTAATGAATTGACGGATGAAACAGAAAGTTATCGATGTTGTCCCGTCAAGTATAAGTGGAATGGTTTATGAGGCTCGGAACGAATTATTCCACCACAGAGTAAATAGTTTTCGTTACCACTTTCTCGACCCTTCATCCTTGCGTGTATACAGTTAGGTTATGGCAAAGATACTTATGATGCTAACGAACGCCATCTTAGTTGTACTTTGCCATGTACGAGTCTGAACTTATCATCCGGGCAAGTCAACAAGGTCAGGTTTACGAATTACTCCCAGTGGACGCACTCGCTGGCGACCTCCCGCAGGCGTTTATTCGAGATTACGCGCATTGGCTACATATTGAAACGGGCTCCGTTGAATATCGACCTTTGATTGATGCTTGGACAGCGGATCCGCACAACTGGACTGGCAGTGGAGGTGTGAACATGGTGCTAGAGAGAGGCTCAGTGAGGTTAATAGACATTCATACGTCGACCGCGAAGGCCGTAGCGACGGTGTTGAGTCCTTTAGAACAAGCGACCCACATACATACCATGCTGCACCGCGATACAGCAGCGCTGGAAGTGCACTTGCCACGCCTGAAGCTTGACTTTTTCTTAAGGAAAGGTGCGACACAGCTTGAATCGAAGCAATTCCGTGGAATGACCGTGGATTCCAATCAATCGTTTGGCACCCTGACCGGACTGGCGAACAAGCTTGTCCTTCGGGGGATTACCGACTCGTCACGCAGTGTCATCATCCCTCACGGCGACGTTACCTTCGAATCGGAGGGCCGCGTACGTGTAAATATCGACCCTTCCACTCAGCATAATTCTTATCACCTTTATMACATCGACATGCAACTAGGGCGACTTGTTGACAATGGTAGCCTAAAGAGTAGGCTGTTCAAATGCTACCTCCATGCGGTCACATCCCATTGTTTGACTGACGAGTTTACTGGCCGGACAGGCACCGAAGAAGCTCTCTCTATCCTAGCCTCCCCCTCCATTCAGTCATTTCTCAGGCTCGGAAAGACCGAAACAGACCTTCTGGAACTCCTTGCGCAACTGACCCCGCGCCGTCACTACTACCCGCAGGGTCTCCGGGTGATGCAGGAGGTAGAATGGCAGAGACTCTCCCCTATCTCACAGCATCCCTCCTTTTTCGATTTGGTGCAGTTAATCTTTGAGCGAGCGCGGGCGCTAGATCTATTCTATGATAMAATCACGGAATTACCGGGTGCAGAAATCTGTGGTGACAGTCACTTGCTCAAGAGGGCCGCTGTTCGGGATAGCGTATATCGGGTATTCGGATTCGGGGCCGAGCATCCCTCGACGAAGCACGACGTCAACTACATTGCTCGAGACAATGTTTCGAACAGCATCAAAGAGGCCCGGGTATGTCATACTGCCAGACTAGTCGATAGCTGGCCGACAAACTTGAAGTGCTGCTCACAGTTGCTCCGTGAGATCGAATCCTGGGGAAAGCCGCTTGATAATTGCGAAACTGAGGAGTCCATTCGTCTAGGCTTTGACGTGAAATACTTAAAGCCACTCGCTACTTTCCTCCCGGAAGAGTGGTGTAAGCTGCAGACGATGTTATCTTGCGGTGTGGCCGAAACAGATAAATATAAGATCATGATATTCCTATCCGCTCTGACGTACTCGCAGCACGCGAAACAAGACCTCATACACACCCTTTTGGCGTTTGCAACGGTCCCCGAACTGCGTACGACCAGAGCGCCAGACTACTCGTCGTTCCAATTGTCGCATGGCTATGAAGCAGATAAGAACAAATTGGTGGACGTGGCGAACAACAGGGGACGGGCGTTTCATTCGTGTCCACAATCCAGGTGGCCTCGATTGGCCCATGAAACTTTGGCAGAAGCCGACGTGCGTCGCCGGGACGAGCACCAAGCAGCAGCGGATGAATGCCGTGGCCGCTTCGTGGTTGCCCTCATCTGTCAGTGGCCCGAAGAGAACGTGCGTGACCCAATAGACATCGATTTCGACACCTATATAAACTTTGATGAGGCCATGGAGGATATACGGATCTGGTTTTGCGGCTGGTATCGTAACGCCAGGTTCAAGAAATATATTGGCGAGGTTCAAGAGATATTAGATGGTCTGCATGCCGAAGATCAAAAGTTGCTGGTCTACACTTTTGAGCAGCCTCATTATCAGTATTTTCCAAAGCAAAATCACATTGACTTCAGCGACATCATGAGCAGATCTGCGCCCAGCCTTCCTCTGGTCTGTCCTGAAAGATTTGATACCTGGGTGGCTAAGCAGGACGGTGGAACCGTGAATCGCGGCGAGCTCCAGTCGCTGTTATCACGTCTCCGGTCGAAGGCATCAGGCGGCTACGAGCGACGGTACGCGAACGACTTGACGAAGAGCTTTGACTCGCTCTCTCCAAGTGCAGAAGGCAAATTGAGCGGATCACCTGAGACATTGAAGCCACTGCTGGAAGAACATCTGACTTGGTGCAAGAAGCACGTCGAAGAGCTATATCAGATACTTCGTCGTCGCCTCGAAGAAGAACTGTCCACTACGCATGAGATAGCTTTTGGGGCGAAAATGTGGCCTCGTTCATCTACTGTCTCGCTCCTCCAATGTCTCGCACGTGGCAAAGTCGCCTCGTTACGCGACGACTGGAAGTCTTGTTTGATTATGTATGCCATGGCTATATCGAATTTGCAACGGGCCCAGCGTCTCCTGACGTGTCTCGGAAAGAAATCTGAACTGGTGAGTGAACTTGCCAACCCAGGCCACCAAGGTTGGGATCCCGTCCACAATACGGAATGGTTGCTTTTCGAGATCGAAAACAACATCTTGATCCGACAGGTGCAAGCTCAAATTGCCCAGGAAATGATGTCACCGTCTTCTGGTTCGAACTCGATCATGCAGCTGAACATGGGYGAAGGCAAATCGTCTGTCATCGTTCCCATTGTGGCCGCAGCTCTGGCCGATGGAACAAGGCTTGTGCGGGTTGTTGTCCTCAAATCACTGTGGAGCCAGATGTTCCAGGTACTGCTGAGGACGCTTGGTGGCATGCTGGGCAGACGCATCTACCACATGCCAATCTCACGGTCAGTCCGAGTGGACGTGCACAAGGCGAGGGAAATTCAAAGCCTACTTGAAGAATGTATGCGTACCAGGGGGATCCTTCTCGTACAACCGGAACACCTCCTTTCATTCGAGTTAATGGGCCCCGAACGACTTCTGTCTGGTGAATTGGAGCTGGGCGACGTCCTGATTGATACACAGTGTTGGCTGGAGGACAAATGCCGCGATATCCTTGACGAAAGTGATGAGATCTTGAGTGTCCGGTTCGAACTCATATATACCATGGGTACACAACGCGCAATCGAATTCAGCCCTGACCGATGGACGATAATTGAACACGTTTTGGGACTCGTGGGCCGTTTTGCACAATCAGTCCTTCAACTTTTTCCCCATGGCGTGGAGCTTGGATCAGTACGCCTCGGAAGCTTCTCTCGCATCCGCATTCTGCACTCTTCCGCGGCCAATAGACTTCTGGAGATGATAGCGAGTGAGGTGTGTGAAGCGGGCGTGCCGGGAGTGCCCGTATGGAATCTCCCTGAACATGTGCGAGCAGTTCTGTTTAGCTTTCTTACAGATTTCAAAATGGACGAAGCCGACATTGAGCCATTGCAGCACGGCGTTTTTTCAGTGGACTCAACCAGGAGGAGTTTGCTTCTCCTCAGAGGCTTGATCGCAGGTGGAGTATTGGCATTTGCTCTGCAACAAAAGCGATGGCGCGTCAACTATGGGCTTGACCTGTCGCGGACTATGCTTGCTGTACCTTATCGAGCAAAGGACAATCCAGCTACCCGGGCAGAGTTTAGCCATCCTGATGCTACAATCGTTCTCACCTGTCTCAGCTATTACTACGGTGGATTGTCAGATGAGCAGTTATACACCGCCTTCGAAAAGCTATTCCTGTCCGACCACGCCCAAGACGAATATGCATACTGGGTACAGGACGCTCCGGAACTACTATTGTCATTTCGGCAGTTGACTGGCATCAATCTAAGCGACCCTACGCAGTGTTCGCAGATGGTATTTCCGCATTTGCGCTTCGCCAAAGGTGCAGTCGATTTCTATATGTCACATATTGTCTTCCCGAAGGAGATGAAGGAGTTCCCACACAAGCTGTCTTCCTCGGGCTGGGATATCGCACGAACGAAAAGCCACCCGACAACCGGATTTAGTGGGACCAATGATAGCAGATATATCTTACCACTATCTGTTGCGCAGTGTGATCTCCCGGCACACCTCCACACAAATGCGGCAGTGCTTGACTACCTACTGCGGTCTGAGAATACTTTCAAACACGCCATGGAAGAGTCAGGATCTGAAAGTCTTGACGCAGAAACGTTGCTACGAATAGTCGTCAGATCAGACCCGCCCGTGCGCGTTATTCTTGATGTGGGAGCCCAAGTGTTAGAGTGGAAGAATGAAGAAGTTGTACAGAGATGGCTCTTGCACGTTCCAGAAGCCCAGGCAGCGATATTCTTCGATGAGCAGAATAATTTATCAGTCTTGACTCGCGACGGGGTTACAGAAGCGCTGATGGTTTCATCTTTTGCACAGCAGATGGATGAGTGCTTAGTATACCTCGACGAGGCTCACACACGAGGGACTGACTTGAAGTTACCAACCAACTACCGGGCCGCTGTAACCCTAGGCCCTGACCTGACCAAAGATCGACTCGTGCAAGGTATGACCCTAACCCTTATAAACCGTGTTCCATAGCGCTTACACCAACAGCATGCATGCGAATGCGGAAGCTAGGAAAAGGCCAATCGGTCATGTTTTGCGGGTCACTAGAAGTTGAACGCAAGATTCTCCACTGCAGTGGTAAAACTCGATATGAAGACATTATGGTAAGCGACGTGTTACAATGGAGCATTTTGGAAACCTGTATCCATACAAAGAAGTGCATTCCGTTGTGGGCGACACAAGGCATGCGCTACCAGCGTCGCCATATAGCATGGGCGAAGTCGTCAGCCGGTGGAGGCAAAGGCTCTGCTCTGGAGATGGCAAAGTCTTTACTGGAAGTTGAGGCGCAAAGTCTCCAGGATCGACACGGATTTGAGAAACGACGATCAGAAGAACAAGTGCTGTTACATAACGGGCGAGATAAATCACTCTCTAAACGGAAGTCACAATTGGATGCCATTCGGGCCAAGTGTCAAGAATTCGAGCTGGCATCGTTCAGCAACGCAACACTTCGAGAGGAGCAGGAACGCGAGCTATCGCCAGAGAACGAGCAGGAACGACAAGTTGAGCGTCCGTTAGCACTTCCACCATGCAATCATAGCGTACATCGAGATGTGACGAGCTTTGTTCGCTACGGCATCCTCGATTGTAAATCAGATGCCTTTCAGCCTGCCTTTGAGCTTTTCGGTAACACAAGCGCCGGGCAATGTCTGGAGGCGGAAGCGTGGCTGGGGCATCTCCTGGTCACGGTCGACTTTGCCCGAACTGTGCATGCTTCAGAAGAACAGCATTTAGACTCGTTTCTCAGGCCTGTCCACTGGGTCTTGAGCGGGAAGAACCACGGTACAATTGACTACCTAGTCGTGAGCCCATTCGAAGCTCATGAACTASTACCATCCATACGCAAGCACAAGGCTGYCACCTTACATGTCTATTCACCTCGTGTTAGCGTGTCTGTGCGCACACTAGAAGATCTCTCATTTTGCGCCATTCCTGCGCTACCCAAATGTGGACCCAATCCACCCTTTACCATGCTACTTAATTTGTTTGCCGGTCAGCTCTATATAAAGAGTCATGAGGACTATCTCTCGGTCTGCCGATTTCTAGGACTTGCTTTTCGCCCACCGTACAAGCACACTGAGGTCGCGTGCGACGGATTCATCAGTCCAACCAGCAGGCCAGGATTTGACGCAGTCATGGGAAGAGCGTGCCCCTTTACGACCAGTCCGGTTGGGTTTCTAAGGATTGTAATGGCGATAAGGAGGAAAGAGCAGAGTTTCCAAAAGTCTCACTTGGGTAGAATTTTGCAAGCGGATTTGCTTGCTAGGGAAGAGTTCCAAGGTTCCGAGGAGCAGCTCGGGTAGGGTAGACTTGTTAGGATTGATAGACTGAATAGGAAATTTCTCTCTTCATCTTACACTTTTTGAGTTGATAGTATAAAGAGTAGATATAGTTAAATTGTAATAAAGTTAGGTTTACAGAGTAGATGGGCTTACTACCCCTTAACCGTGCAGCCCTATAGGGCTGACACCTACCCCGTAGAGCCACTTTAGGGTGTGAAAATGGCTAAAGCTTGGCATGACTTCTCATTTCTCAACTCCCGACTCAAGCAAGAATACTCTAGGTCTACTACAGGCAACATCATCACGCACGCGATCCAGTGGGTCAACCCCA
This sequence comes from Cladonia macilenta KoLRI003786, assembly GCA_000444155.1. NCBI lineage: Eukaryota > Fungi > Ascomycota > Lecanoromycetes > Lecanorales > Cladoniaceae > Cladonia > Cladonia macilenta. The sequence goes on from KE598564.1 coordinate 1,274,462, forward strand.
AAAGTATGTCGGGGGAGGTGGCGGCGGCGGCGGTGCCACTGCTGCCCTCATGTTCCCGGTGGAACCAGACATCCCGGTTGCCTCTCCGGACGCCCTGATCGATGACACTGATCCCAGGCCAATGACTCCACTCATTGCCGTGGAACCAATGGACGAAGATGCCCCAGATCTGCCTGAGATTCCAGAGAGACCTGCCCTCTGACCTAGGCCTAGGACACGAGACTGCCGACGACGAATCGCATGGTGAACATGCACCCTTTGCCTCAAGTGAGACTGACGTCGACGCGTCACAGATACAGACCAGATCCAACTCTACCGCAGCCCCATCAGTACCAGCTACGGCTCCTCCACCGGTATAAGCGGCCTTGTCTTCACCAGTACAGGGGCACAGGCACCTGCTGCAGCGCCACCGCCTACGGTCACACCAAACGCACGCGCTGAATAAGTCGTTCAAGTCCTTATCCTCCAGAGCAGACGGAGCGATTCTACCGAGCCCTACACCGAAAAGCCTTCTCCCAAGATGCCAAGAATATCCACCGCTCTGTGGGCACTGCTAGCGGACCATATCGATGAATTCGATGATGGGGATTGTATTGAGCATGAATTGGCATACATGGCATCGGTCACATCAAAGGGCAATTAGCCCTTCCTGCAAGACGGTGTACTTGGTACACCAAGATGKGTCTAGTGCACCACTAGAACCGGCTTGATACATCACCCTATGTACATAGAAAAGAGTGAATGCCCCCAGATAGTTGATTATTAAGGATTCCGTTCAACAGGTGAAATCTGAGGTCGTAATCCCCCTCGTCCGCACGTCTTAGTCATACAACGAGGCTGTCAATGACCCCAATTGGGTGGAACTCTGGCGTAAAGCCATTACGGAAGAGCTTACAGGTTAGGTGCAAACGGCACGTGGTAGGTGGTACGGAAACCGCGCAAAGTCAAAGAAATCACTAGCAAGTGGGTCTTCTAAGTAAATCCAACAGTGACGGTAGCTTGAATAAACTCAAGGCTACCTAGGCTTGTTGCAAGAGGATTCTCATAGGCCTATGGCACCGCCTTCGAAGCTAATTTCGCCCCTTTCATCAAGTTCGATACCCTTCGACTGTTGTTCGCCATCTTCGCTTTGGAAGACCTCGAGTGTCGCTCCGTTGATGTCAATAATGCCTTCACCGAGTCAATCCTCAAGGAAACCATCTATATGGGGCGCCGCCGGGTGTCGAAGTTCCCGCAGGATGCCTCTTCAGGATGTTACGCAGCCTGTACGGGTTAAAACAAGCCTCTCGCGACGGTCATCAGACATGCGTCGATGAGCTTATCAAAGCTAAATTTTTAACAATGCCTTCCGACCACTGCCTTCTGGTGCACTATCACCAGCGGGACTTTTCATACATCTACGTCGACGACCTCACCATTGCCTCCAAGAACAGCGAGCAGATACACTGGTTCAAGAGCGAGTTCCCCAAGCTGCTTAAGGTCAAGGACCTGGGGGAGATAAAGACGATCCTCGGCATTAAACTTCCTCGCAACAGAAGCAAAAGCTAGCTACGCATGGATCCGACTCACTGTCTGAAGAAGGTTCTCGAGCGTATACATATGGGAACGGAAAAGCATAAGAAAACGGACACTCCTATTACCGGATACCCTGGTCTACACCCTGCAGGATTTGACGAGGAACACATCGATCAACAACAGTATTAACAGGCCATAGGAAGCCTCTTGTATGCGGCTGTCTGGACACGCCGTGACATCGCCTTCGGGCTGAATCGACTGAGCCAGTCTCTGAGTGATTCGGCCAACATCACGCCACAACGTTCAAGGGATTGCTGAAATACCTTCGCTCTATTATCGACCTAGGGATCGCGTATCGGCCAGATGGGAGCAGTGAGAGTGCCACTCTCATAGGATACTTTGACTCCGACTACGCCGCGAATAGATTTGAAAGAAAGTTAACGCTAGGATACGTCTACATGCTTGCAGAAGGGCCGATTTCATGGGCCAGTCGCAAGCAGGAATCCGCCGCCACCTCGATCACGTGCACACTGATACCGTTCGATCAACTACTTTGCAGGAGTACGAAAGTAGCGGGATGGATTCTTTGTCACTTGACAAAACAATTCGTGAACTTCTTGCCTGTAAGAAGATCGAACTATCAAGATAGGATAAGTAACTTCGATGTACAGCTTTCCAGTCCCGGGATATCGTAGAATTTGATACCATCATCTACTTCAACTCACCATCTTTCCGCCAGCACTGGAGGATCATGTCGAGACCATCGCAGAGCCTAAAGAAATGTATGGAACTGCGGGTAAGATGATTGCTAGATTGACTCGCTTTGATCCACTGCCATCCCTTCTAGTACCTGAGTCAATTAATGAAGGTAGCTGAAACCAGGCTATACTGATCAATCGCCAACGACTGGTACTAGCTGAAGTCTTTCAGTAAGTTCAACGCTTTCTGCTGAGATTTCTCGAAGAGGAGTTTGGGCTGAAGAGTGTCGGCCAAGGATTTGAGAAGGTACAGCCCAAGCGCCCATCGCGGTCGAGTCCCCTGGCATAGGGCTATGAGGCTTTGTCTAAACCAAGGACTGAGGCGAATTTTTCGTGCAAGTGGCGTCCGTGACACTGACTGAAAGATTGCGCCTAGGAGAAAGGTGACGCATTGGTGCAGAGTCCACAGAAAAAGCTTCTCCAACCTGATACGCTGCTTTCATATTCGGATCTACCATGTCGGACATGTCCCATCCGAGAAGGACTCGGCGCACAGCTGTGCCGACGGTATCGGTCAGGGATGACGTTTCAGACGACATTGATCACTTGTAATGACTGCAAGTTCTGTACGCGATATCGCCAAACCATTGAAKTTCTGTGTAAAAATCAAGTCCAGACGACTATAGTATCATTTGTCCTCTTTTACCGAATGGTACCAGTCAACAGAGCTAACCGACGTGAATTGATGCTTAATGGGTTGTGAATGGAACATTGTTCTACGATTAACCCTAAGGACCTCACCCTGTTTTCTGCTTGCATAGCGGTGAATAAGCTCACACAGTGTACAGCTCTATGGAAGGAACGGGCTGTCGAGCTCTAGGGCGCTCCTACATCGCCTTACATTCTCCCATTTCATGCCCTCCGGCACCCGCCTTTGCATTTGCTCTCGAGCAACCGCTATCGTGTGGCTCAATACGGCAAAGTCCTTCATCACTACGACTCGTGATCAACAAAACTTTCTTGTCGTCATCATCTCGCACATTCTCGCGGTTTCGAGCTCGATCTTCTCTCTCGAAATGGTCATCTTCAACATGCTCAATACCGATAAATCACACACAAAGCTCAGCTAACATGGACAAGATCGTGGTAGTAACTATCTCAAGCTCTATACGTGATCACTAGCGACGAGCTCTCTTCTGCATATTTGATGGAAAGAGTGAATTCAACGCGCTGATGTTGCATCTCTGGATGCCGCTTCTTCTCAAAAACGAGCACTTGCGAAAATAGCCAATGCTTTCATCTCTATTCAAGCAGGTGGCGATATGCAGCCATTCCTCAATTGTCAATATCTGGATCTTACTTAATTTGAGCCTCGGATAAGATTGAATACATCTTGCTTGACCCCACCTGTCACACTGGGCGAGCACGTTGCGTTCGCTGGGCATGATTGCATCATCAATGCTGGTTCCAGCCCGTCAGATTTTGAGTACCGTCAAGACCATTGACCGTTCAAATGCCTTCATAGGCTATCTTTATGTGCACCAGGCGGTCGATCTCGAAGACATCCCTCCAAAATTCTTAATTACATGGCTAGCTGGTTGTCCTCTATTCCTTCATTTCGAGATGTGAGCAGCTGTTGTTACTCAGACCACGATAAATCGGAGATATGGATCGGTCCTGCTTCACACTGGTTCCCTTCCGTTCTTAACAAATAAAGACTTGTACCTCCACTAAGTGCATACTCTTGCGATCAATCTTTGACATTATACATCGATAAGAAGGAACGTTATAATTGCCACTCCCAGACAAATAGTACCTGGAGGAACATTAGCAAACGTAGACTGTTTTCGAATCCAATCATCGCGTACCGAGAATAAGATTCATGTAAAAATACCCAATGCTGCCAAACAGCCCTCCAATGACAGCGGGACCCAGCGTCAGGCCAATATTAAACGAGACTGATATCATCGCAAAGCATCTCGCGCGGCCACCGTTAGGGCCAAATATATTGGGAGTTTCATTTTCCAGTCTCCCGACCACGTCTAAACGCGATATTAATTCGTAATTAGCACTGCCCTTTTCATTGAGCAACAGAAGTCTAACGTACTCCGCATGTGCAAAGCCCCAGCACCTTGAACGAACGGCAAAAACAATCCAACGCCACATATGCATACAATAAAGGCCATTTGTTCACTTTTCTCGCTGCCACTGGGCCAAGACTTTCCGCTCCCGGGAATACCCAAGCAACATAGTAATGGGCACAACAGGGTCCAGCCAATCGTCGTTGGATATCGTACATCGACGCGATCCCGGACCCAGCCAAGAAGAGGGGAGAGAAARACTATAGGGATTTGGAGCAGGAAGAAAGTTGCTCCGATCGATGATGGGCCCCAGTTGAAGGTATCTCGAAGGTAAACGGGCAAAGTTGCGTTGAACCCAGCTCGAATCGCGGCTTGGACGATGGTGTTTAGGATACCTATCCAGATACCAACGTCGCGAAGCATTACAGCGTAGAAATTGCAAGTTTCTGTCATCGATTCGCTATCGCTTCCAACTTCTGTTTTTGAGTTTGAGCCGACCTCCGTTGTTGAAGTCGATAGTGGCCGATGGGGCGATGGTGCTAGTAGGGGTGATGTTTCCGTCGGAGTTCCCTCCACATCACGGTGTGAGTCGCTTGTGACGACAGCATCTGGTTCACCATCTTTGGCCTTGTTGAACAAGGAAGGCAAATCCAGCGAACGGGCCTCTGGTTGTCTAACCACCAATCGCACAATCATGTCGAGTAATAGCAGGGCCACCGGCACCGACCACGCGGCCCAGTATCCAAACCAGCCTAGCAAAACACCTCCGAGCATTGGCCCGCTCACAGTTCCAATCATTATAAATGACTTACTCAGTCCCATCACTGTCCCAATCCCGCCTTTGCCTGCATTCTCGGTGATCATACCTGTGCAGACAAGCCATGCTGCCGAGCCGGCAGCTACCTGCAGAACTCTACCCAGGTAAAGCGCCCATACTGCATCAAATCCCGTCAGGATTTGTCGAGTGAACGCACACGTGACTGGGGTAACACATACAAGTGGGAGTAGACGCGACCAGTGCAGTCCCCAACAGACACAGTCCCAGCGACAGAAACAGCGGTCCCTTTTGGCTGGACGTTTTGTCGAGCAACTTCGCGAAAAGGGGGGAGCAGATCAAGGTCACGAAACCGTGCAGACTGAGCAGGTAATTGGTAGTATCCGTTGTTTGCGATGGATCATTGTGCAGGCGCTCCTCGAGCATAAACGGCAGCATTGGAACGGGAAATCCGCCGAGAAGAGTCTCTGCTCACTTGGATCAGAGGTATATCTCGTAGGCACCTAGCAGTCGGACTCTACCAGTAAACAAGGCCACACAAGCAGTCCCGATGATCAGCTTCCCGGAAGACCGCCAATCCCCGGTAACTAGGTGCTTCGCGAAGGAATCCATCGCGCGTTGCAAGCGTTGACCACCGCAGTATCATGACATTCGAGGTTTTTGTAGACGGCGAATGTGCGAAACTTCGAGATGATCCATTGTCGTGGTTYATTTTCTCGGAGAATGGGGACCMTGCGCCCCCAACGTATAAGCACATGGCGTCCAGTCTCGCGCAATGATCAACAAGCTGCAGAACCACCACGTCGTCAGATTACCGATTCTGGCGAGCTCGGGTCAGAAGGACCATTGAAAGGAGGTAGAACGCAGAATGAAGGAGAATGGAGTCTCCACTGGTTCTGTTAAGAGACATAGCTTGGCACCACCTATTATCGCGTATACCATTCCTGTTTACTGGGTCGATTCCATAGCAACTAGATCTTTAGGCACATGCAGATCCTGCAGGTCCAACACCTGCGACAGGTTCACATAGCCCGGTTTGTCGACTCATCCTCGGCCGAGACCGGCCGGGCCGGAACGAGACTACTGCATCAACTTGGGCTCTAGCGTTAACCCTGGTAGGCCGAATGCAACCAATATCAATCTTGCAACCGAGCATTCCCGAAATCACAATCATGCATCGGTTCGATGGATTGAGCCAACAAAGATGTGATCTTGAGGTTATGCGCACACAATTGGACTGAATCGTACGGACGTCATACGAATTTACTACTTTAGCGTGAAGCGGATGACGAATCAATCATATCATTAGCGAAACCTGCTCAGTATGCTCAAATGAGAGTTTCTTTGCCAAGTTGAAGCACGCGCCGTTGAAGCACTGGATCTCAACGGTCTCAAGACTATCGAAGCCCTCGTACGACATCGTACAGCTGGCTGTTTTAGACCTACGGACCGTACAATTCGCCAATCAGTCAAAGGATGCGAAATAGCTATGCACTTCGTGATTCTCCTCCCAGACGACCAGTAGGAAGCCACGCATCGCACACGAACGCCAAAAGAGGAAAATAATTATACCCGGCACACATATTGCTCAGAGAAATTGTTGGGAGAGTCTGGAAGGAATCTATCGCCACGAAAAAAGAGCCTATAGGTCACTCTACGCGTGGGGCTCAAGAGCGACGATCCCGTGTACTAAGACCGTATGGTGTGTGTAATGTGTGCATACCTCAATTGTGAGGTACCTTATGATGACAGACATGAACGTGATGTCTGCCATAGCTTCGAGTCAAGATCTGGAAAGCGAATTTGACAATGTTGCTTTTGGTATGAGCGCCTTTTCATAAGATTAAAGTCACTGGTACCCATCTCGGCATCGGCGCGTTACGCGCGAGGTCTTCATAGTACTTCCAGCGAGCTCTTACTCAGAGAAGCACTTATCCCAGCACGTAGCCCAGCTGTTCGTGCTCTTTATCATTCTTTTTTATAAGATCCATATAACATTTCAATGTCCCACCTGTCATCAAAAGAGCATTATCAAATTTTCTTACTCTTGAGGTAATTGTAGTCTGGGATGGCCTTCTCCACGATGATCAAAAGTTCATTTGCAACTTCAGATCCAAAGTCAGCCTGCCATTTGGTGTATTTGGCCGCCATATCAAGACCGCGTGAGCTCTTTGAGCTGTCAATGGAGGTTGACCTCCAGTAATCACCCATAAAACTCAACTCGCGACTACCAGCCTTGTCTGGCGCCTGGATGACATCCCATCTGTTAGGGATGTATCGCGTGTCCATGCCGAGCGACGAGCACAGCTTCTMGATCGTTGATCTTTTCTCCAGCATATCATCCGCCTCGACAACGATTGGCATCGACGACTCATCGGTACTGTTTGATAAGAACTAGTCGTACAATTGCCGAGAGTACTGGAAACTAGTGAAAAATGACCATGATTTGTCCGAAAGATCGATATGCCGAGCACCGCTTTCAGCTCTGTACCAAGACTCAAATGTTGGCGCCGGGTGTCGAATCAAGAAAACGGGTCTCCACGATCTCAGAAAGGTATCAGAAAATATGGTCGGATTTGTCTTTTCGAAATTGACGGATGAAGGAGATCCCTTTTCTACTACGGTGAAAGGCGTGCCTCTGTCGCCGCCCCACATGCTTTGCGACAGTTTGGAAGGATCCCATGTATAGATTGTGTGTTCTTTGAGGAGAATGTTCTTGCCCTGTCCATCGTAAATACTCAACAGAAGACAATTTTTGGCACTAGGAGAAAAGCCTACGTTGTTCTTGGCAGATCTTCGGTCACGCTGGATTTCGTCGAACCCCTCCTGAAGGAGTTCCTCAAATTTGGTCTTTATTTGCTCAGGTACGTCCGTTAGTGGACCCCAATTGAAAGATTCTCTGGCGAAATCAAAGGCACGCTTGAAGTGGTAGTCCGATTGGGGAGCCCAACCTGGTTGGCCGGAGAGGAGGCGACAGMGGACATGAGAAATGGTTCGAACATGGGGAAAGAAAAAGACATCGCGAATCAGATTAGGCTTGGCAGTATTGCCGTTGCTCTTTTCACTGTTGTCCTCTGTGCTAGCCATCACGCATTACCCTTGGTAGTAGATCTAAAAGGAGTGAGAATAGGCTGGGGTCGATCGAGACCCGGGGCAAGCTGGAAAATACTTTCCCAATATCAATACGTAGAGGAGCTCAAGGTCAGCCGCCGTCGTCTTGGCGACTTTATGGGATATTAGCTTGCAGTTTCCCTCTATCGGAAAGATCAGCATCGATGCAATGTTTTCAAGCCGGTAGTTTAAAGCTCCCTTACATCAATGCCTTGTGCGAGCGGCAGACCAACTTGCTCCAGTTTAGCTGGGGACCAGTGCCCGATGGTAGCGTTGCCGGTGGCCACTAGTAGCGCTACCGGCGGATGCTAGCGGCATTAGAAGGGGGCATCACCCAGTCTTGCTCCTCAATCTTTTTCGTCTCCACCAAGTTTCCGGACTGCACCTGCTCAGCAGCCATCTACTTGCCCCACCTACCTACACCTGTTATATAGCTTATACATAGCATAGCCGGCCGTCTTGCCCCAGGTATGCAAAAGAAGTCGACACCAATGCAGGCATCTTACTGGTGCGATTTTTAGTCAGCAACCTAATTCAGGTTCGACCTCAATGGATGTGTACAGTTGAACCGATCCTAGTTCTAGAGTTGCAGACGCCACTGAACGAGCATAAAGTCCAAGTCCGCCAAGCATTCTCGGACATCATAGGTCGGATCCATAGATTCTCCAACAATCTTGTCATCTTGGAGAAGGCTCTCTTAATCCCGCCGGACCAGACCTTTCAAGCATAAGACACACTTATTATGAAGAAGCCAGCAACTCGCATATGCACATGTTCTCAAGCTATACACAGGTGCAGTGATGTCATAAATGCTCGATAAGAAAAACGACTTTACTCGAAGTTGGAGCTCCACATGGTACCGAACCCTGGTCCTTCCATGCTCAAGTGGACCACCATGCGACCTGTATATGCGACTGCACTGCAATGCGCAACGGTGAGGGGAAGCAGTTTCTCTGCACACTTTCATGCATGAGCGGGAACAGCTTGCATGCGGTTGAGCAGTGATTGAYCGAAATTGGCAAGGGAATATGCGGCGCGCGTACTTGAACAAAAAGATGAACGATTCAAATCAGTGAAATCAAAGGTCCGCTGTTTAGCTCTCACTCAAGAATCAGAATATCTGTCGTACATGAACAGAGCATCTCTAACAAATCTTGAAATCTGGTAGTCATGTCAACTCTTTTCTTTTTCTTCTCTTGTTCCATGACGGGGGTGTCAGGTTCCAATGCAGCGCTTCTAGGTCCTTCCACAAAACTGGCCATATCCTCCTGAAGCAGTGCTCTCGGAATTAAAGCACTCCTTTTCGCTAGATTCCATCACAAGTGTTCCAATGACGGATACCATTGACCTGACCAAGGCCGCAGCTAATAGTCATGGGCCGCTGCCCTTGAATGCATCCGTGCAAAATGCGATGAATAACTATATTTTGAGCTTGGAAACGAAGCTTCAAGCCGTCAGTAAATATGTAAGTAGCTCATGACTTCGTCATAATRTCCACTGCACCCAATCTCTAACACGTACTGCGAGCATAGATCCACGAGAACCCAGAGCTGGCGTACAAGGAGCATAAAGCCCATAATGCCATTTGTGACCTCCTGGAAGAACTCGGCTACCAAGTGACAAGACATGCGTATGGTTTAGAAACGGCTTTTGAGGTCATTAGCGGAAGTGGTAGCAGGACTGTCAACTTCAACGCCGAGTATGATGCACTTCCGAGCATTGGCCACGCTTGCGGTCACAACCTCATCGCCACAGCCAGTGTGACTGGATTCCTGGCCCTCGCCTATACCCTCAAGAAGTTCGGAATAGATGGGCGGGTGCAACTCCTGGGCACACCGGCTGAAGAGGATGGCGGTGGAGAAATTTATCTACTCAATGCAGGAGCATACGAGAAGGTGGATGTATCGCTGATGATGTGTGATGTTCTACCCCCATCTCATCGTAATGTTGTTCGAGAGCAGAGAGAGCTGACTGCGATGCAGACATCCGCAATCGGATGCCGACTACACAGCAAAAGGCGCCTTGGGGTCTGCCGGGTTCACCAACGTCGCGTCGCACAATTTGCAGGGCTCCTATCATGGCGTCAAGGCCCATGCCGGAGCCACGCCGTGGGAAGGTGTTAATGCATTAGATGCCCTGGTTTCAACCTATGTGAGCGTTTCAATGCTGCGACAACAGATTCAGCCCTCGGAGAGAATCCAAGGTGCTATTGTTGAAACCCCAAAATTCACTGACAATTCCATACCAGCGTTCACAAAGGTTCAATACACGGCCAGAAGCCCCACGATCAAAGGTGCAAGAAAGCTTGGAGACAGGATCCGTCAGTGTATGGAGGGTGGTGCGCTGGCTGCCGGTTGTGAGGTGGAGATTGAGGAAATGTCTGGGTACGCCGATTTGCGTGTCAATGAACCTCTGTGCAACTCCTTCCACCAGCACATGGCCGCGAACGGTATCAAAATCCTCAAATCTGAGGGACCTGTTGCTGCAGCAACAGACCAGGGTAATGTTTCTTACGCGGTACCTGCCCTGCATGCAATTATTGGCATTCCGGTGGATGATGGGTATAAGAACCACACTGCTGGGTTTACAAAGTCAGCAGGAACTGCTGTAGCTTATGAAAGAACAGTGGTGTGTGAAAAGGCAATGGCCATGACTGGCTGGGACGTTATCACTAACGATGTATTGTATGAACAAGTTCAACAGGACTTTGAGAGGGACAGGAAGCTTCGATAGGGAGATATGTAAGCATAGGGGTATCCTGTTTGCCTCCAATGCTGTGTCACCCTCTCAACATGTAAAAATACGTATGTCTTACTCAACCTGCTCTACATCGGAGCAGAACGTAATCTGAAGTATAGTTCCATTCCCTCTGAACTTTTGTTATGGAGGCATAATATTGCTTCTGCAAGTATCGGATTCTGAAGATGAAATAAGAAACCTGAGCATAACTGCTACGTCTCAACGTTCGAGAGTATCTGGTGTATGAAATGAAGGCCACCCAAGTCATTACACAATATAATGCAACTTGGCTTGTCCACGACAGCAGATACTCGATGGCCAGATTCAGGGCACACAGAAAACGAATGATATATGAATCATCTCGTATAGCTTGTGCGGCTTTCACAAGATTGTGATGTCAAGCGGATCGATCTCGGCCTACACCTTGCCATCATCCCGCAGCTTAAATTTTCCTTTCTGAATCAACTTATCTATACATCCACATTCACACGCATGACGGGGATCATCAAAGGCCGGAGAACACCAACAACGAACTTTAGAATAACACCCCTTCCTCAGCGAGAGCCTCGCGACGAGTCTTACTGTTCGGGTCGAAATAAGGTCGTTCGCCGATGCTCACTGCCCTATGTCCTGTACGAGCACCCAAGCCGGCATAGTCGAAAATAGCCGAGTGGTAAACAGTGCGGTTATCCCATATAGCTGTGGTCACACATGTCAACATCGAGGATGGGCGCAGATAATATTGCACTAGAGATGGGGATAGATAGTAACGTATACTTACCGACGTCATACTGATCCTGCCACCGATGTCTCAACTGAGTGTCGTGCTCTTCCACAATCATCTGAAGGAACCAGTCATGGAGCCGTCGACTTTCGTCGGGCGTTAGATCGTTGATCTTCTCGATGTGATTGCCCACGGCAAATAGACTCTTCCATCCAGTGACGGGGTTGGTGCGCACCACGGGGTGGACGGCACGAAGGGAAGTGCCGACATTATTCGGGGACCCACGGGGCTCTGCATATAGCTCGAACCCCTTTTCAGCGGCGGAGATTGGGAGTCTCGCCTGGCAGAAGGTCGCAGTCAGACTTTCGAGGAAGCGGCGGTACGAAGGGGAGATTTTGTCGTAGATTTCGCACGACGAGCTCCAGATTGTGTCTGGGTCGATTAGTGTATTTTAAATTGGAGTGTGCGACAAGAGTGGGTACCTCCACCCGTCTTGGGGCTCTTCACAATCTTCAAGATCGAGTAGTCGGCTGGATTCGGCTCATAGCCAGTATCCGTATGCCAGGCGTTTCTGATGTCGGCGGGTCTGTTCTTCCACAGGTCCTCGGCCGGATTCGCGGCTTTATCAGTGCTAATGACGTTGAGCTCCGGGTCCTTGACCAGGTTGTGCTTGGTCAAAGGGTGGATGTGCAGTTTTGAGCTGGCTGGCTTGCCGGAAAGAACACCGAGACGTTGCGCCAATTCCTTCTGAAGCTCATCAGTCAGGTCGGTTTGGGCACGAAAAAACACCACGCCTCGGCGAGAGACTATGGTTCATCAGATATGTTGCATTGGCTATCAAATAGCAGATCTGGGTACGTACTCAAAATAGCCAAGTCGCGCAGGAGCTCATCACTATTGGGAGCTTTCATCCATTCTACCAAGTTGGCGTCAGGGAACTCTCTGCCGATTACGGGGGTGACCTCAAAAGACTTGTATTTGTCAAGAAGACCCTTCAGTTTCAGAGGCTCCCGCAAGAGGTTTTTCTGGCCATGGCCATTTTGCAGAGCGTGATTCTGAGAGACGACCATGGTGGAACATCAATAGACTTCGAAATTTGAAAGGAGACGAAACGAGGCGATTTCTTTTCCAGCAAAAGATTCGGACCCCTCTTCCTGCTGAGCCCTATTTATGCTCAGGTTGAGACTCGATGCAGCATGCGCTCACTGGGCCCTGCCGTTCGTAATCCCGATACGTAAAGACATAGCTTCTGAAGGGATAGATGATGCCGACCAGCGCTCCTAATCCTTCGTACTAGCGATTCAGAAACGCACGCGTAGTGGTGATGGAGTCCACTCGGGACTGCAAGGATATGCAACTCATTGAATTATTTTCATCAATCCGTGTAAAAGAGGCTTATCAGATCTTTGGTCACGGGAGAGGTGCACCATTACCCTTCGGGAAACCCCCTCATTTCGCACATAATTTGATCTACCCTGGGAACCTGGAGTAAACGTAGGGGCTGCGCGTGAGAAAGGAGCCGAGAGTGGGAATTATACGGAGGGGCCTGTTAGAGATTGGATCTCGGACTCGAACAGGTAGCAAAGTAGGTTCTATAATTTCGAGCGTTGGTAACAAGGGGTCTACTGAAGCTGATGTAGGATCTGGTTACAGTTTTCCATGTTGTAGAGTAGTGGCCATTTTGTTGGCTGCATCAACTTCTCAATGGGCTTTTCCATTAGTGTACAGTGATTTCTTCAGGTCCCGCACTACCTCATCTAGCTTTCGTACGAACGCCTTCATCTCGTCCACCGTGTTATAATGGACTAAACTTGTTCGAATGATGCCGTACTCCGGTAAGCCCAGAACGTTGAAAACAGTCCGAGGTGACCAACAGTCGCCAGTGATAAGTCTTATATTCGAGGTTTCATGAATGCGTTCGGCTACTTTGTCAGACGCGATCCCATTCACCGTAAAACTTATTAATGATACCCTTGACTTCGGGTCGGCTGACTGACACCCATAGACAGTATATAGGTCCGGAAACGATGTGAGGTACCCGAGAATCTCTGCTGTAATTACTTCTTCGTGGGCGATGAGCTTTTCCCAACCGATCTCCTCGGTCAGGTAGTCGATGATTGGGGTKACCGCATGTTCGAGCTCTATACAGCTGTTACCCAGTCCCAAACGCACACTCAACGCATTTGCATCGAAGAAGTAGTGATTGAGGCTCGTAAGGTACTGTTTCTGAACATTGCGGCGCGCGTAGATTTGCGCGATATGCGGACCGAATACCTTGTACCAGCTAAACACGTAGATGTCCACGCCGAGTTTTTTGACGTCGATCGGGCGATGCGGAGCCCACGCCACCCCATCGACCAGTATTAACGCCTCCGGAATTGTATGGACGAGGTCTGCCACCCCTCTTATATTATTCTCAATGGTTCCAGTGATGTTTGATACATGCCCACAACAAACTAGACGGGTCTTTGGTGAAAGGAGAGGTCGCAAAGTCTCAATGCTCAGCTTAGGATCCTTGTTGTTCCCCATCCCGCCAGCTGGGACCCACCATTTTATGGAGATGCCCAGCGCCTTGGCCAAGGCGACCCAGGCAGTTGCGCCAGCCTCGTGGCAGAGCACAGAAACGATGATCTCAGAGTCGGCATTAAGGTTGGGGAGAAGGGAGGTAGCCAGATTTCGGCATAGACCCGTCGTGGACGGTCCGAAAGCTAGCGCGATGGGCGTCAGACCGTGACCGATAAAAGCAGTTATTTTTCCAACACGAGGATTTCTTACCGATCTCGTCGGGGTCGGCGTTCATAAAGGAAGCTATCTTTGCGTATTGCGCCGTCCGTTTCTTGACGTCGACTATGCTCTTCGAATCCAGACCGCGGAGATTCATATGGGGTGCTGACATTGTGCGGGCGATACTATGAGTTCATCCCGGTCAATTTTGATGCTCGCCACCTGGTCGCCTCCATACGGACTGACCTCTCAATGGCCCCGCCGTACACCAAAGCTCCCGAGCCATTATTGAGACAGATAGAGCCCGAGCCCAGTCCCGGGAATCGCTTACGCACCGCATCGATATCCAAGCCGCGTAACCCATTTGTGGGAGTCTGTGTTGGAATGGGAGCCATGTTTCCAATCCGAGGATAAAGAGGTGAAGAAGCGTGTACCTTGACCACCAAGCCGTCTAAGGACGTAAAGACAGTACTCAAAGTTGATCTTTTTCTACAATCCGGCTTACAAGCCAGCCCGGCACTGCAGAGTTTCTTCTAACCAAGCCAGGAGGCCTCCCCCCTCCAAGGATCTCATATGAAACTCGACGGACATGTTGGACATTGCCATGCTGGACTAGGGCACTACTGCAGGAATTCGAGATTGACGATGGCTGGTTGTGGCATAGCTCTTGACTGAATATGAGGTCATTTCCCTCTTTGTTCCGTCCTCCAACTCTCGTTCCTTTTCCCAATCATTCTCTGCCTGGTCTTGTTTGTTTTCTGGAACCTTCTTATTTTGTACCAAGGCTGTCGTTTTCATGATTCAACGCTTTCGGACTTCGCAGCGTGGCTGTTTTTCATGTATAAGGGATTCCGCCCACTTGGTACTTCGTGCTCGGTTTAGCCCCATGTACTCAGTCGCAAAGATAAAGGGAGTATTCGGCTCTACTAGCGCACTCAGCATGCTTCTGTACAGGAGAAGAGTTCTCGTCAACAAATACGACATTTAATTGAGGTGTTAAGGACATGCAGGTTAGCCAGGCCAACCATCAATGTTTTTGTATCAAGACGTAGTGTAGGAGTCATGGCGGCTTTAGCGGGAGCTAGAATTTTTTTTAGGGTTAAAAGAACACGTCGCTCTGCAGATTCCTGCAGTATGGGGAGATAGATTTCTGAAATGCCCCACATATTGCTGAAATTCGAGGCAATTCATGCATAAAGCGGGGAAATGCGGGGTCGCTTGGGTAGMCCTGCCACTCGTGGTATGTTGATACGCCCGCAAAGGAAGCACTCAAATGGTGGGGATTGCGCCTCGCGGAGATGACCCCGGACATGATCGCAGAGCAGCGCAGATTGTACTCGACGATGTGCTTGGTCAGCACCCGTCACTACCTTACTAGGTAGATTAGCTCGCTCGCGCGCCTCGCAGCTCTGTCATTCATATTATATTTTACCACCACCGAATATTTTCTTATTCCTAGCACTACTAGCCCACCAGCCATTTGCTATGCATTCGATGCATCCTCTGCGAGTGGCTGGGCTGAACAGCCAGTTCCGCTGGTTGTCTTTGGTCTATGAGTCCGAGCAGATCTGACGAATCCTAGTCATATATGGCGTGACGAACGGAGGGAAACTGACACTCAGGCCCTCAAGATGGCCGAGTCGGAGCTGCACGACTTGCTTAGTCAACTCGCACAATTCTGCAGGGTGAATGATGTTGCCTCGTCCCACGTCTTGAAATGCAAGTCAAAGCTGTCAGAGGTCGATCTCTCCGCTCTCGATCGATTTTTTAGCTTGTTCGTGTACAATCCGAAGCATGTTGGTCCCCTCTGCATCGACCCTCACGCTTTCTCCCTTAGTGTAGCCCTTAATTCACAATGCTGATTCAAAAGAACACTGATAGAACCTGAGTCGTGGCACATCCGGCCATTCTTTGCGAGTGAGGGCTTGCAGGCCATTGGGAACAGGTGCAAGGACGACAAGCGCTACAAGGGGTCATGCTGGACATCACGTGAACTCCCCTATTTCAGCATCTGGCCAACATCTGGGGTTCTCTACAATTCCTGAGCGAGATGACGAAATCTCCAGTGGACTTGACCACCGACTGCCCAGCACCCCCCGAGCCGGGAGATCTGATTCAGGCACTAAGAGCCCATCTGACTCGCCTCTTGATCCACATACCACCATAACATCGCCGGCAACACGTGAACCGACCCCTCGATATATTGGGATCGAGGATGACGACACCTTGGGTATCTTGGCATTCTCACCGTGCACAGAGTTGCTTTTGGAGAGCTGCAAGACCGACCGCGGAAGATTCTTGCGGGAGATCCAGGAGGCCAGGATGACCCTCCCCACGGGACAGGGTTGGGAGGCTGCGATAGCTATCAAAAAAGACAATACTGACATGCGTGATCGCACCAAAATCTACCACTGATTTGAATGCTACAATATATACAAGCATGTGGTAGAGGCCGGATATCATACCGGAACCCACTGGATCCGAGACATGCGCACGGCGCTGACGAAGAGACTGCGCCAGGAGTTCCCTCTGCGTTTTCCCGATCAAAAGGCTGTGAACAAAAGCTTGAACTGGGTGGACCAGGGTTGCAAATATCATGAATGGACCGGCCAATTCAGAAGTGAAGGAGTTGCCTTAGGCCATCTGATTGCATTGCCATTGAATGTCCCTCACTCATCGTAGGCTTTCCCCCATTATGGGCGGCGGAGGGTTAGGGGTAGCGGGCGAGTCAGCGGGGACTTGGTGAAAATGCGATGAATTTCACCCTAACTAAGTTAGGCGGATAGAAAAATTTTATATATAAAAAAGATATATATTTTTATGCTAAGATAGAATCTAGTTTTCTTATTAAATTATATTACTATATAATATTAGTATAGATGATTAAAGTTCTATTTATATTAATATTTATAATTATAGAGGATTTTTATAAATTTAGATGTTATAGGGGGGTTTAACTCCTTAGGATATAAATAGAATAGAGTAAAGTAACTAGAGAAGGTTTAAGTAAGTTAAATTATCTATTAGCTATAGACTCTTCTTAGTATATAAATTAAATATAAAGAAACCTCTTTAAGTAGTAAGAAGGAAGCCCTAGCTTATATATCTTTATATTTCCTATTATACGACCTTAGTTAATGGGCGCGACCCCCCTTAACTACGGTTACTTAATAAGTAGTGTATCCTTAGCTAATAATAATCTACTACTATTAAGTATTACAACTACCCTAGGATTATATAATCCCTTATTCTAATAAATATATTATGTATAGTATATAGGGTCACTTATAACATTATCCCCTTATTAAGGTTTCTTTATCCTAAAGATTCTTTTTATTCTTAATATTACCTATACTATTACTAAGATGTACTTAACTAGTAGATTGCATAGCTAAGACTAGTCTTATAGCTATAATTTTATATCTTTATTATACGCGCTCCTAATAGGAGTATAAGCTATCATCCCTTTCCTCTAACTATAATAGTTGTATATAGGTTGGCAAGAAATATAAGCCTACTATCCCTATTATTTACTTCTCAGGCATCGACTGAGCGCTGGCCAGACTAGAGAAGAAGAAGAAGGAGGCTGAGGCTACTATAGACGCTACCATAGAAATTTTCCTCTCCTAGAAATAGAAACTAAAACGCCTATAACGCCAGCGTCATTTCCTAAAGGAGAAGGAGTAAAAAATATTTAATAAGAGACTCTCTAATATAGAGGAGTTGGAATGCCTAGAAGAACTAAAGAGGATCTAAGAGGCTAGACAGATTATAGCGGAGGCTACTACTACTAATAACTTATTTAGCGCATCTACCTTTAATCCCTCCTACCTTAACTAGATAGGGGATCTTATTCCTAATACTTCTTTAATTTCTTAGGGTAGTTAAGCGTTGAGGGTAACTCCTATATATTCTTAAAGTTATTATAGTTTAACTACTTAACATCTACAAAAGTTTTTTATAGATGAGTGTCATGTGATAGAATGAGTGATGACCTATTTTGTAATAGAATGCTATTAAGCAGTGGATTTGGTTGATATATTAAGAATGATGGAGCTGCGGTGTGCGCGATGCTTGGTTATCTACTGAGTGGCTGACTAAGCACCTTGGCATCCACCTGAGTATCCTGATAATTGCCTATAAAAAATGAAAAAAAGCGATGCCCTTATTGCCCATGTGCTAATCCAAATGCGCATGACATCTAACATGCCTTAGCGCATTCCATCAGCCAATAGGAAGCTTCATAGCCCGTGGTTACGACAGGTGGTTAATGGAATGGGTGGTGGAAGGAACAGGTCCAGGTGCGGAATTTTGGGAATGCTAAGGTTTCTTCTCCGGAAGTTAGGATTCTGCGACAGCGATGTTGATAGCCATGATTAAGGAAATCACTTGTAAATAGTGGCCTTGGTCAGTTGGATGAGGCATTGCTAGCGACGAGCGATGGCCGATTAAGAAAATATGAATAGAATGTTGACCAATGAGGGTCGTTGGTTGGAARGTTGAAAAGTCGAAAAAGTTGAAAACATGCGCAAGATTTTGAGCATTCGAAATCGTAGGAATTAGATAATGAAAATGGTAGCGTCTGCCTGTATAATGCTAACCCTATATGGTTTAGCTATTGTCGTCGTTGTTATTATCGCCTTTATCCGGATCTTTATCCTGCTACTACGGGGTGCTATCAGGTATCGTATTTATTATGTAGGTGTATGCTGGCTTTCTATGCTCTTTGCCCTTAAAATAACGTGGTCGTTGGTTGAAATGGACTCTTTTTGATGCGTCTGATTGGCTAGGCGCTTGTGAGCGAGAGGAATAAGGAGGACCCAACTAGATATTGCTGTTCAGATTTTGCGGGCGATCTTGCGGGTAGGATGTATGGGTATGTCGTTGTTGATTGGCCGCAACCCTGCTACGCTAGGCAGTGGTTTTCATGTTGACTTTATACAGGAAATCGCTTAGCTTGGTAGTAGGTGATGGAGGATCTAATTATTCCTAGAAATAGGGACTTATGCGACTGTAGATGATCGTTAATTGGTTAAAAACTAAGTTGAGCTCAGCGGATTGGGCAAGGTGTAATTAGCTATGGATTTATATTCAGGGTGATATACCGCGCTGCAGGTCTTGTAAGGTGTATGTGGATAAGTATAAAGCTGATAATGCCTTACTAGGTATAGTATGGAACTGCTTAATTAGGACCTTAGTCTACTGCTCTAACTTAGTTAAGCTATCTAAGAGCTCTTTTACTATATCATCCACCTCAACGGTCCACTAAATAAGGGCTTGGCCTCGCAGGCAGCTTAGAATGATATTGATGACCTTTTTAGGGCTATGTTTGTGAGCAAATTCTTTCAGACGGTCTATAAACATAAAGACGTTGAGATAATATGTGTGTTTGTCTGTATTTACTACTGGACTAGGTATAGTATTCCCATGCTCTTGTTTAGGCTGAAAGCCAGGATTGAAAAACCTAATGTCGTCAGCTTTGAGCGCAGGCAATTTGGATGATAATAATGATGTTAGAGGCGTTTCGAAATCTTTGTTAGAGGAATGGTTATGGCCATCTTGGCCAGCTGCTAGTTATAGGTATTGATGACGTTCCTGATAGTTTCTTTATAGCTTAGGTGTTTCGATGCTAGGAACTAGTAGAGAGTCTTAGGATTAAGATTTGCTATTCTAGCTATTCAACTCATTAAGCTTTTGTAGACGGTCGAAAAAGTTATTGAATTTATGGGTAAAAAGTTGCTTTAGGCTGTTGACTTACTCGTCTGAAAAGCTAGGGAGCTCGGCAGCGGAGGCAGCGGAGGAAGTAGAGGTAGTAGAGATAAGCTGATCATTTAGTGCTAAGCCAGGCGTATCGTCGCTGTTATTCCTTAGTTTAGTGGATAATAGTGGCTGATAGGATGCTTGAGATCTCAACTTCCTAGACATAATAATAACGACAGGCCTGTATAAGGATCGTCGGTGAAGGTGATAGTAAGTTAAAGAAATAGCTTGTCTTTTTAGACTAATCTTTCTAGGTTCTAGAAGCTTCTATTGATTAAATACCTAATAAAAGGATTTAGAGGCCTTTTTCTAAAAGTACTAGTAGATGAGCGGATGTGGGACTGGTAGAGTATTAAAAAGGATGGTGAGGATCTTAGTACTGGATCTTATGCCGTTGCTATTATGTTGTTATGTGATAGAATGAGTAATGACCTATTTTACAATAGAATGCTATTAAGCAGTGGATTTAGTTAATATATTAAGAATAATAGAGCTATGGTATGTATGATGCTTAGTTATCTATTAAGTGGCTAACTAAGTACCTTAGCATCCACCTGAGTATCCTAACAATGAGTTTTAGATAAGATTAGATAAGATTAAATAAAGTAATTATATCTATTTATCTAAACTTATCTAAACTTATTTACTTAGTATTAGAAAATATATTRGCCTTTCTATARYTAYTATAGYTATTATAGAGTATATTTAGTAACTCTAGAATTATTTAAAAGTTCTTATATTAATAATATATTAATTATAATAGTTAGTAAAGTTACTTATAGTAATTAACTTATAAAATATACCTATATCAATACTTCTAGATCTGATTATATTAATTATATTAATATTAATTATAATCTTATTATTAATATAAGCTTAAGTATAAATCTAAGTTTAATTACCCTATATATCCTATATATAAGATTTATTTAAAGTGTTATATTAGATATAAAAACTATTATATTAAGTTTTATTTATCTTAGCTAAATATCTTATATAGTTATTAAGTAAATCTCTTTATAGTTTACTTACTCTATATCCCCTATATCTTRTAATTATTAGAAGATATAATATAATTTAGTCTTATACTTATTTAGTTTTTATAAGAYTAAAATAAGTATATAYTATATTTAATTTATTCTAATATGGATCTTCTTCTTTATTATTAGGCTTTTTATTAAGTTTTATTAAACTTCTAAACTTAGAGGCTCTACTTATTCTTTCTTAATATTAGTGTTTTTATCCTTACCACTAGTTTCTTATAATATAGGGTTATTATTATTCTCCTTTCTATATACAGAGTTAGGTAAGTTGGATTTAGAAGGGCTTTTAGCCTAGGTATTAACTTAGATATTAATCTAGGTACTAACTAGGCTACTAGCCTAGGTATTAGCTAGGCCGCTTACTTAAGTATTATACTAATATTTATAATTAGTCTAATTACTTATTAATTTAAGTAACTTATAATGCTCCTACTACTTTAGTTATCTTTATTTATATATATATTAATATCTATAAAATTAYTTAGATTATAATAGTTTAACTATTARTAATTTAACTTTTTTTTATAATCTAAGGGAATCTTTTATTTAGAATATAATATTRCTTTCTTCTAAATACTATTTATAATAATAGGCTATATATTTTTAGGGAAGACTTTCTACTTATTAAGGTAATATGAAAATAATTCTATAATTTATTAGCGCTGTAATATAAAGTAGTTTTAGATATATTATAGAGAACTCTACTATTAATAAATTTAACTTTCTTAAACTTTATTATAGCTTCTTAACTAGGCCCTATTTTATATATAATATATTTAATTATTATATATATAAAGCTAATTATGTTTATTTTAAATAGCTTAAAATAATATCTTAATCTCTTCCTCTTTACTAGTAACTATTCTTTAGACTTAAAGAATATCTTATCTATATACTTACTTAGAATTAGGGTTATAAATATTATTTTCCTAAGTTATACTATTATTAGCTACTACTTAAATAAGTATTAAAAGGTATACCGTATTTTTATTCTTTATAAGAAATAAATTATTATTTAAAAGTTAGTCTATATATACCTACCTCTCTATAGGTATTAGCTATTTATAATAATCTCTTATATATATTTATACTTTAGATATAATACTARCTTAAAARGCCCCTAAAGAGTTAAATAATTATTAATATTAGTATATAGTATATTATATTTACTCTTTAAAATACTATCTTTCTTACCTTATAATTTTTTAATTAAGGTTTAACTTTTTTTAAATACTTTAAGTCTTAAAAGATTTACTTCTATAGTTATAGTATAATTTTTTATAGATATATAACTTAAGTATTATTATTAGCYTAAGGATTATATTCYCTATTATTTATATTTATTATAGTATATATAAGAAGCTTTAGCCTAGTAGTTTTAATTATTAGCTTATAATTAAGCGTAGATATTAACTAATTCTATATCCTATCTTTATTTTTTTTATTATAGGCTAGGCACCTATCCTATATTATTTAGTATTTTAGTATATAAAGCTTAAGGTTAAAGCTTAAATTAGAGGATATTATAAAAGATAAGGTTAGAAAAGAAATATTAYTARRATTAAARTTAYTARTTAAGTTTTATATTATAAATATTATATTATTTATARATATTATTAACTATCTACTAAATAAAGAACCTTAGGGCTATATATATTAATARTATATTARTAGTAGTAATTATATAATTATCTTATAYTTATARATATTATAAGTTATTATTAAAGTTAATATTATTAYTAATATTATAAATATAAGGCCTTTTAGCTAGTAGTAGTCTATTATCTTAAGAAACTATACTAAGAGATTACTAAGAGTTACTTAATAATACTTATATAGCGTTAATAGATAAATCTTAGTATACTCCTTCTATACTATATATCTATAGAGGAGGCAGTAAATTATTAGATAGAAAGGTTAATTAGATAAAAAAAGTAATTAAAATAAAAAAAAGAAGATAAAAGTAGTTAGGAATTAAAATAAACTTAATATAAAGATGCGTTATACACTAAAATAGGTTAGGATTAATATAATAGTAGTTAGTATCCTTTATTACTTATTTTAAGCTAGCTTATAAGCTAGCTTATTAGCTAAGTAATAATTTAGTCTATAACCTAGCCTATAACCTAGTCTATAAGCTAATTATAAAGTTATAGATTTTATCCTTATAACTTCTTTATAAAGTATATAGAATCTATTAGAGATAATTAGATTACTTATATAARGYATCCTAATTTTTAGTATAGCTATTAARTATTAAAACTATAARRRGTAGCYTAGTGCTCTTTATATACCTTATCCTAAAGTATAAATATATAYATCTTAGCTATATATAYTAAYATAGCTTAGATAYTAAATAGTAATATAAAATTATTATTAATATTTATACTTTTGTCTAGCTCTACTAGAGGGGGGATATCTCTATATTATTATAATATTTAATATTTATTAGATAACTAGCTATTTATTTATTTATTATCTATCTCCTTAATTAATTTATCTACGCCTTCCTCTTTATCTAAATTAAGGGGCCGTATAGAAGAGCTTAAGATAAAGGTAGCTTATTTAAAAGCTATTATTAAGGCTTTATAAGAAGTAGTTATAAATTTAAGTAATAAGGCTAGTATTATTTCTAAAGTAGCTTAATAAGATATAAGAACTATAAACCTAGAAATAAAGATTAGGAATAATAAGGGTATAGATAGGTATTAGAACCTAATAGTATAATAGAGGGAACGTACTATTAGTAGGACATCGTAGAATAGGCTTAGTAACAAGTTACGTGATAGTTTAAACGGTTTAGTGATTAAAATATATAAACTAAGAAGTTTAAATAAATTAGGGATTAATTTATATAAATTATAAGGAGTTTAAATAGTTTATARATTAACTCTATTAAACTTAATAATCTTAGTAAACTTTCCTATATCTATATAATTAGGGCTTTTATTTATAATTTAGATCTCCTTATATTTAATTTTACTAGTAAATTAATATAGTTATTATAATATAAAAGGT
>KE598565.1:0-121858 GCA_000444155.1 Cladonia macilenta KoLRI003786
CCTAACCCTAACCCTAACCCTAACCCTAACCCTAACCCTAACCCTAACCCTAACCCTAACCCTAACCCTAACCCTAACCCTAACCCTAACCCTAAGATTAGTATTAAGACTAGATTTAATATTAAGATTTCTTTAACCTTTAATAATATTACTATAAAGATATATATAAATAAGAGTATTATTAAGGACTCTATAATTATTATTAATCCCTTAATAATAGCTTCCCTAATAGAGCTTTTTAAATAGTAAGGAAAAATTATTAGATCTATATTTATATAAAAAATAAGGGTAATAAGGTAGGTATATTAGCTACTACTAAGATATATAGGCATAATATAGTACTATTAGGTTAGGTAGATCTTATTTTAGTTTAATAAAAGAATAAATAGAATCTTAGTATCTTATTAACCTTTATAATAATATAGTATTATATCTATACTAAGCTACTACTACTAATATTCTATAGTTAATAGGTAGAATGTCACGAAGCGACCCTAATCCCAGTCGACCCCGTAGGCAAAAGGCACGCGACCCTACTGATTCGTAGAGATCGTGGATATTTAGATATATGACGCTTGGTACTATAACATAGAAGATAAGAAGATAGAATATATTATATATTATATAATAAATTAATTAACTAGTTACTAATAGGCACCTCTATATAATAATAAGTAGGAGGGGGTTTATAATTATTAATAATACTATTTCCTATACTACCTAAGATATATTAATACTAGGTATAGTACGCTTATTAAGTCTAGCCTAAAAAGGAATTAATATTAATATAAACTTATATAGATACTTTATATATTTTATCTAAATTTCCTTCTATAGCCTAAGTAACTTAATTTAAATTTATTTTTATATTAATATTAATACTACTTTTTAGCGCTTAGTAGCCTTTAGCTAAGATTTAAAAATAATAATTAATATAATTAATAAAAAGAATAGAAACCTATTAATATATTAACTTAATAGTATATTAATAGTTAACATAATTAATAAAAAGAGTAAAAACCTATTAATATATTAATTTAGTAGTATATTAATAGGTTTTTATATATTTAATTAATAAGACCTATAAGTATTTCTAAGAAATAAGAATATTATAATTTTTAAATATATATATTACTATATCTTTATACCCTAAACAAATAATTAAATTTAAATATTAGATTTAGAATCGCCGTGAAAATATATATCTTTTATATATATAAAGTTTTATTATCTAAGGGGGTTGTATAGGCTAATTATATTATAGATTTTTTCTAAGTCCTATCTATAACCCTCCTAACTCTAACCCTAACTTATAGATATTATTTAATTAATAAAACCTATAAATATTTCTAAGAGATAAAAATATTAAAAATTTTAAATATATATATTACTATATCTTGATACCTTAAATAATTATTTAGAATCACTGTAAAAATATATATTTTTTATATATATAAAGTTTTGTTATTTAAGGGGGTTATATAAGTTAGTTATATTATAGATTTTCTTTAAATCCTATCTATAACCCCCCTAACTCTAACCCTCACTCATAGATATCCATAAAAGAATAAAGAATAAGAATAAGTAATAGGCTCTACTAATATTACCATATTAATCTCTCTTTCCCTAGCCGTCGCTAATGGTACTACTAGTGGCTACTAGTAATACTACTATTAAGCATTAACCCCTAGCTGAACTAGACTTAATAGTATCTTTCCTTTATAACATAGTAAGATTCAATGCTTTCTATTCAATGGTATTGTAAAGGAGTAGGCTTACCTCCGGTTGTGCCTATTGCAACCGCTTCTTCCTAAGATATACATCCCTTGCAGACCTCAAATTCGACGTCATAGTGAAATTCAGGTGCCTTGATAAGCTTATCTGCAGCAAGGTGGTATCGATGAAGCTCAATCCGAGTATCCTGTCCAAGAAGTAGGACACAGAGAAGGCTCAAGTCGAAAACAAGAGGCGTTTTTCAAAGTCCGTATTGGGGGCCGACCAACTTTCATATAAATATGTGACCCAGACAAAGTCAGCCCAGCACTATTAATGCTGATGAGGGGGTAAAAATCGGGCTTTCGCCTTTTAGAATCCTTTTGTAGCTACCAATGAGCTCAGAAGTATTGCACGGCTGCACAAGATTGGTGACGCTACTTCTAAAGTCAAATGACCTTTGTGCTGGCACAATATTGGCCAGAATCAGCCAGCCAAGATAAACTATGGCGCTCAATGTTAACGGGTATTATGCCATCTCACAAGAGCTAGGTAAGGTTCGCACTCGGCTCAGCCATAGTGCCAGGCACCTGATCTCGGCCTGGTTGCGCACTTGTGGAGCACATCTGGTAGGGCCCGTTGATTTGATGATATGCAGCCAGATGCTTTCTCCTCGTAGTGCTTAGACCATATCAAGATTCTCGGTAGCTGTTCTCAGAACAAGACTAGGCTGCAAGCGGCGTCAGTTAATCCAGTCATGGTTTGAAAGTTAGCGCGGAATCATTCGCTAATAGATGGCCCAAGAAATAGGGCATCTAGATTTCGCGACTGAGTGAGATAGTTCGTGTGCGTATCACAATGCGTGCTAGATGTGTTAAGTCTGTGATGCTGGGCTATCAGCGAAGGTCAGGTCGGCTACTGCACATCTAGAGAATTCAACAAGCCCATCCGCGCGAGACCTCATTGTGCGCAATCTAGGGTGATACCTCGGTGGCGCTTTTGCTGAAAGTGCAGCATTCTCGAATTAGGTACACGGCGCTAAGACATTCCGCTTCAGGTTGTGGTGTACCAATCGCCCTTATCATCGATTGCACGAAGTACAGTGTCGATAACAGAAACATGACAATGTGGAAACGTGGCTGGCTGGAATGTCGACGGGGTGTGTGCTCGGCAACATCAGGACTGCCTTAGCGGGGCGGGGGGAGACGGAGATATCCCAAAGACGGAAATCAGCGGTTTTTAAGAGCCAACAAGGCATATTCCTGACATGCAATCAACGATTTTATCGTCACCTTCTCTCCCATTTACAGTTAGCCCACCTTTTAGCCTAGAGTACTTGACGTCGAAATTACGATTGAAAAGTAAGCCCTATCAGCTTCATATTACTAAACTCTACCTTATACTATTGAACAACAACTAAGTACAGAGCTGTGCTGTAGGTCCGCGCTGAAGATCAGGCGTTCCCTGATGAAGGCGAAGGTTGCAGATTAGCAGGATAATCGAGGGTCTCAAGGAACGCCTCGAGCTCCTGCACTGTAGGAAAGTCCCAGAACATTGACGGAGGTAAATATAATCCGGCGTCCTTGAGTTGAGAGTGGATTGAGAGTGAAAACAGCGAGTCTAGGCCCATATCTTCAAATCGTGCCGTAGGTATCAGTTCCGAGACATTTATTTCAAGCTCGTCTGCGATGAGAGTAAAGACTCGTTTGCTGCTCCACCCAGGGGCACACGTGTAATTGTTCTTCATCTTAGAAATGGCATGGGGGATCGAGTCATGGACGGAGAGAGAAGGTGAGACTGGTGATTCGGAGGAATGATCGAAAGAGATTCGCGATTTGTTCCGCTCTTGTTCGCCCCATGCTGAGGTCTGGTAGTCGCTTTTCGTCTCTACTTGGCCGCTGTTGAATATAGCCTGGAATGCGGTATGATCTATCATATAGATCTGCACATTCTTGAAGGCCATTCGTTCATTTCTCAATTGTTTGAAAGGATCGGCGCACTTATGAGACCCAAAGCCGGTAGTTACAAGTGTTTTATGTTCGGCAAATTTACTTTGGAGCGTGCGAAATGGTCGTGGAGGGGCTTCTTTTGTTATAGAGTGCCATACTCCACACCTTGGACTTGAAATCAATTAGCGACGGCCCTTTTCACACTTCTCCAGGACTCACCATCTTTTGACCTTCTCGTCCTTTGGTATAATGGCATCTGGCTTGCATCCAGGATTTGGACAGCCGCTATATTGAGCAGACGCGTACATTGCTATTCTCATAGCCATGGTGATACTCGTCCCCGGCATGAGAGTATCGTGATCCAAGGGAGTAATTTTTCGAATTCGACTAGTCGTGTCATACAAGTCGTATTCACCAAACGAGACGTTCTTTTGGCCTGGACCATTTCGAAATTGATCAAGTATTATAGCATGCACTTTCTACCATTCGAGTCAGTACATGCACAAGACTGGGCTGGAGATACTGACGCCCCAGTTATATTCGGATGGAATCGGTAATCGGCGGCCACATCCGTCCTCGAACCAGACTGGGAGCTGGAGCTGGAGCCATCCATGATTAAGACCTGGCGATTGTAGGTTACCTTGCTGCCATATTATAAGGCTCATCAATCTCAAATTGGAGGTCCAGACTTTGCGTGCCATGTGCAACAGCATTGGCATCAAGTTTCTAAGTCCAGTCAGTAGGGTAGTGTGTCAAAGATAACAACGTCCCCCAATAACGCACGTTGTGACCATGTTCATGAAATTATCAAATCGTGAGTTTTGCATATCTAGCCTCTGTTGTATGGTCTGTAGTGCCAACTGTGTAGCTGCCAGGCCATCTTTCATGGATCTCTGTCTCTCAATGGCTGCTTCAGATAAGTTTGTTTGAATAGCACTGCAGCAAACTTAGGTCGAATCTCGCAGGATTTTATTGGTAAAGAGGCTTACAGTCCAAGGGTTATTAACCGCATGTTGAGGCTACCAACGTGCGCCATAAGGTAGGCCCTGAACCGTTGAACCTCTTCGTCCATAGTCAGACCCCACTCAAGCTTCACTCTGCAAATATTGACTCTTTGTGGTCTGCTAAGCGTTCCCTGTGTCAAAAGGCACTCGAACTTCCTGATCTTAGTAGCAAATTCGTCTAACGGAAAGCGGCATGTCAGTGCCGCGACTTTCACAGCAGTGACTGCGGCACTCTGCTCGGGAACACATCTCAGATGTTCTATCTCGTCAAGTGCTCGCTTTAGATTATGCAATTCGACAACGAGCTCCTGATATTCCGAAGTTGAGGATGATCGTAGGCAAGAGCAAATCTGAGMAATGAGCTGTGTGGCAGTCACAAAGTCTCCGACGGAAAATCCAAAGGACATATTCCTAAAAGTGTATTGTATATGATCCAGTGCTCGATTCTCCGTCCGGGTCAAAAATCAGGCGGGATATTCTCAGCGAGAGTCCTAAGACATCTTAGAAAGTTGGACTGGCGGATAGGGTTCCAAAAGAATCGATCGAACAGCCTTACGGAGGGCGCTACCAAATATGGGGTAAAGCGTCACCGAAGGCACGACGACGAATCGATGAATTAATCAACAACGCCTTCCCGCCAGAACCTAGGGTGTAAGATTGCCAGCTTATGTCTTTTATGACTATATGATAGACAGCTCACTTGATATCGCCAGCGGTAGAGGAATAGCAAAAGACGACCTTGATACCGGTGGAGTTCCTTCGACACGCCGTCAGTTAAAGCCACAAACCTGCAAGATTCCGCTTCCAACGTGCACGACTCAGATTGAATTTCCCTGAAATGGAAGCAATTCCGAAGAGTGAAAAGTGGTATTGAGCAAGACGTAAGCTGTACTTTGTACAACGTACGGAGAGGGAAATGGTCCCCACTTAGGCGGTTGAATTCCGCGAATCCCCCCTGAAAGGTGGACCCCTGCCGCGGCGCAAAAATAGCCGCAGGACCTAGACTTGCAGTTTAATCTCTTAAGAAATCAGGACTCATATTTTCCCTCTTCGTACAGAGGTAGAGCAATGTGTAAGGTAGCTCGCCCAGAGTCAGAAAGTCCTGTGTAGATGGACTTGCTGAGGATTGCTTGCAACATCTAGAAGGACTTAATCTGACCATTTCGATGGTGAGGATGTGGGCAATCAGGGGACTGTCGAGAACAAAACATGGGATTGGCCGCTGCCAGGCCCCGAGAACCTTGACTCCAAGACTTCGGTTGTAAAAGCCCGTGGCAGAGCGACAAGATAATGCTTGGATTGTCCATGCTGACCTGACATGAAACCAGACCTGTTCAAAACCTGATGATTTTAAGAAATTACGATATCGCCTAGAGAAGAATAAGCGGTCCTACGCAGCCAGGTCGAGTAGACCGGCTCTTTGAGCCCGAAAGCTTTCTCCTACAGGCTACTCCCAGGCTGGGTACCTTCAGATCCGGAAAGCCTGCCGGACATAGTGCCGACGATTGCCGCTTATGATGCTTTTGACAACATTGTGTGCCATCACCACCTTGTCCTAGAAGTCCTTCAATCCACAGCTGCGATCAAACCCTTGAGTAAAGTAAGCAATGAAGTAAGATGATATCGAGTGGAATAGAGTGTTTGTCTGCCGATCATGAGAACTTTTGTACAAAACATTATAGCCGGAGGGGTTACATCGCGCTTTTGATGTGTAACTTACCCATTGAAAACACTAATGCACCTGGGCGGTGTAATGAGGGACAGGCCGATTGTATGGAAGGTACGACAAAAGTACTTGCATTTGTCATATCCTGTTGCACGAGAGTATAAGAGTCGCTATTCCTCACACAGCAGCTTTCTGAATCCCCACCCAAATTCACCGAACATGAGCACCTCCCTTGAATCGATCTCGACTCCTACCGAGGCTGGGGAAGCCCCAAGCATCGTCGATGGCTTTGGAGATTCTCTCATTGCCTATGCGTTCGCTGTCGTTGTCCTCGCTGCTGCTGTTCTGACCAGATTCGAGGATGGACGCAAAGCTATCCAGCGCCTTGTCTGGTTGCTCGACGGTGTGCTAGGCGGAGCCCCTCATACTGTCACGCTTCCCGGTCCTCCTGGCCTTCCTGTCGTCGGAAACCTTATGCAAGTGAGTCGACCTTAGAATGCTGTCAGAATCGATTTGATCGTTGCGTCCAGATGGAGAATGGGCACATTCAGAAGATCGCCCAGTGGACTGAGAAGTATGGGGATGTGATCCGCGTCTCCCTTGGTGAACGTGAGGCAGTATGTTCTCTATCACAATGTCACATCAGAAAGACGTCGGGCTTGACTTGTCGCTTCGCAGGTTATCATCAGCAGTCACAGAGCTCTGGCGCGAACGGTCGTCCAGCAGGGTCACGCTTATCAGTCGTGTCCAACCTTCAAGCTCTTTCACAGCGATTATGCGTCCTCTGGTATCTGGACAGTTGGCAGTGAGTCTCGGTAGAGTTTCGTGGGCTTGGCCCCTAGGCTCACCCATGACTCTCCACAGCCTCGCCCTTCAGTGACCGCCTCGTTCGCACTCGCAAGGCGCTTTCCGCCCAGATCGCCCCACGTATCCTGCCAATATACACTCCAGTGGTTCATCCCAAGCTCAAGAAGCTTCTCCGCGACGTATTCGAGATCAGCCAAGGTCCTGCAGTCGACATAGCCGAAAAACTTCACCATTTCGGTAGCGGCCAAGTCTCGGAGCAATTCATAGGTCAAAACCTTGATGAAGACACAGTGAGAATGCTTTCCGAGAACGAGACGAATATTTGTTAGTGCTGTATAATTTCGATATTAATGTCCTCCAGCACTCTTGTACTCACATTCCAAGGTAGTCCGTCAGCGCACCGTGGGCTCACCAGCTCGCGACTACATTCCTATCTTACGCGCCGCCGGCAGGGTTCGCTACATGGCCGGCAAGCTATTCGGTGTCCAGGAGTGGGCTTTTGACGAGAAGGCGGAAAAAGCCTACGAGTATCGCAGGAAGCAGCAATTGCATATAAACAACATGATTGGCGACCTAAAAGACCGCTTAGCGGCTGGCGACGAGACTCCCTCCATTCTGGGCAACATCCTTCGCCAGGGTCTCCTGAATGATGAATAGATTCTCTTGGCTTCTTACACTGGCAGTATGTCCTTTGTCCTTTGTCATTTTGTTAAGTCATATCAACTAATGACCGCTCTTCACCAGTCGCTGCTGGCGTCAACCTTGGTTACTCGCTCACTTGAATTATCGGCTACCTCGCCAACAGGTCCGATTTGCAGCAGAACGGCTTCGAAGCTATCCGTGAGGTATACGACGGTGAACCACCAAGGCCCCACGAATTCGACCGTGTCGGATACGTCAAGGCTCTGCATACCGTTTGTCACTCTGATTACTTGCTTTTGACTACCGTCTCTGACTTCAGGACAATGTAGGAGGGTTCTCGTATGTTCACGCCAGTTCGTCTTGGTTTCCCCCGCCAGACCCTCGATGGCGCCAGTTACATGGGCCATAAGATTCCTAAGGATATGGTACGTCTATTTTTAGGCTATAAAGTGCACAAAGCTAACTTTGCCCGTTCAACAGCTTGTCATCATGAACCTGTTCGCTGGCAACCGCGATCCCACCGCTTTCAACCGACCCGACGAATTCCTCCCTGAGCGGTGGCTGGACGGACACAAAGGCCGCACCGACCTTCTTGGTGGGGTTAGCGAAAAGCTCGGCGTCCCGCACTTGACCTACGGCGCCGGGCGTCGTGTCTGCCCCGGTATTGACAGTAAGTCTTGCTTCCCAGATCTGATGCATGTAGTCAATTGACCCACCATCTCAGTGGCTAACAGAGGCCTCTACTCGACGCTTGTACTTCTCCTGTTTTTCTTCACTTGGGAGCGGCGACCTCTTGGAGAGGAGCAGAAGAAGCGGGTCTTCCCTCCCTTCCGTGCTAAGCGTGAGTGCTCACTCGAAATGGATGCCCTTGCCGATACCGCGACGCCCACTGAAGCTCAAGCTATTCCGTGGTCCGCTGGTATCAAGTTTCACTGCCGCAATCCCAAGCGTCTCCGCGACTGGCTTGATTCGCCAGAATACTAGGCTCTGGTACCATCATCACGCTAATCATACTAAGTACGGTATGAAATATTAGCAAACGAAAATGATGAGTTCATAAGGAAGAGTCTGTAGTACTTTTACTTGTGAATAAATGCTTTCTCTTCAACGAATTGTAGTCTTTTTACATAGGGTGCCGTGCAGAATGCGCCCGCCCCGTACATTTGCAATGGTCCCGTGTCCGGCGGTACGGGCCCTAGTCTAGGGTGATGGCGTCGCACCTGTTGGGGCTGCCCCGGGAAGCTTGTCTGCGAGTCCCGGGCTTCCAGGGGCCATCAATTGGGGCTTCTTTAGGCCCCATCAGGGCTTCTCGCCTAAAGTACCCGCTATGAGTTCGAACTCTGGGCCTTACTATACCCTAAATGTACCCGCATACTCCAGGGGCCCTGTCAAGAATTAGAATTAGGGCTTTTACTGATTCAGGCAGCGCAAATCAAGACTTATCGTATTACACAGTATTCTTCGTACAGAATATGTGTCCTTTCCACTTAACCTATATCAAATGGATTTTGCTTTCTGTATTTGGTAGCCCACTTGCGCTTGATGATACTATGATGCGATATGCTCGTCCCTACGGCAGAGACAGAGACCAAAGAAAACGCAGTCTCTTGTGTGACGTTACTGCTCGGCCACTTGCGTGTTAACGGTCTGCTATTGATTGGCCCAATCCTGTTCAGTTAGGATTAGGTGGTCAAGAAGCGTGAAGGAAGACTGTGGCTGGCTGAATATGAAGAAATTTGGAGGTTGAAGAGGTTGCCAAATGTGGAACGTGGCTGGCTGAAATGTCGACGGTCTGCGCGCCCACCAACTTTAGTGCGGTGGGGCACGCGGGGAACATCCGAAAACAGAACGGTTTCGACTTAGACGGTTTGACATATGCAACCAACGATTCTGTTGTCACATTTCGCCCCGTCAAAGACAGTACGGAGTGCTCGAAGTCGGAATTCGGAATTGCGGCAGATGCATCATCCCCACCTACCTTTTAGCGTATGGTGTAGACCAATTATTGAACATGCGGGCATGCCTGGAGCTTCGTGGCGTGAACGACCACAGCTGAGTCCAAGGCTCGATCCTTCTTTCCACGCAATCAACTGCTCATCATTTCAGTGCCAACGCACAATGGAACGCTCTCGAATCGTGTCGTGCTCAGGCCCGATGGGTGCATATGGATCACTAAGCGACGTCCAAGCATAAGCAAAAAGCGAAAACGTATATATTAGAGGTCCACGATGCCTCGTTTTCCCAGTGCTCTCCACCGATCACTTGTTACCTATAGCCCTAACAATGTCTGAATTCGCTAATAAGCCTTCTTCTGACCTCGACCTTGGGGCGTGTTACGCGAGTATTGCGATTCGTGAGCAACTCAGAGAGATCCAGCAGGGAATCTCGGCTCTGGTATGAGTCCCAGTGATATCAGACACAACATCCACGCTGACTTGACATAGCCAACGCCACAAAGCCGCAACGAGCTCGCCCCCATTGTAGACAGCCTCCCCGGGGATGAGGATCGCACCAAGCCTTTCAAGGTCTGCATCATCGGCGCCGGTGTCGCTGGCTTGTTCACGGCTATGATATTTGATTACTTGAATGAGCGCTTCGGTGTCAACGTGGACTATGAAATCCTCGAATGCAACAATGACAAGCGTCTCGGGGGAAGGCTGTATACTCACTACTTTAGCGAGGAGACCGAAGATTCCCATGATTATTACGATGTTGGGGCAATGAGGTTCCCGGATATTCCGGTGATGGAGCAGTGAGTTCTTGATCAACTACAGTGGTGGCGCCGTTGTTCGTCATTGGCCCATAATAACGCTTGTGGTATTGTAGGACCTTCGATCTGTTCGCAAAGCTTGGAATGGTAAAGCAGTGTGATGCTGAAAAGGCGAAGAAGGGTGATCTGATCCGGTACTACTTGAACGGAAAAAACACCCCTCTGCTGTACAACGATGTTCAGGTCATTTCACCATTGCCAGCAATACAAACCGAGACTGGAAAGATGATCGAAAAAGGACCTACGGCGAGCACTTTTGGTGTCACCGGAATAGAGGAATGGTAGGCCTTCAATCTATTCCACTTCATTTCACCCCAACGATCTAGTAGACCTAACGCGCAACCATAGGTACAAAGAAGCAGAACCAGGTAAATTGGTCGCGGAGTTCATCAAGCCCTTCGTTGACAAGTTCTCTGTTCCCGAGGACGAGCGGTGGGATAAGACTGCCCTCAAGAGGTACCAAAAGAGCGGATGGGATTTTATGCTCAAATACGGTGATACGCATACCGTCCGCCAATGGTTCCAAAAGTTGTGCGATTACAATACTAGCGAGTGGTTGGAGACTTTCTCTTATGGGACTAGTTGGTACGATGAGGCACTAAGCGAATTGATTCTTGAAACGATCAATTTCTCTGCTAAAGCTAAAGACTGGTGGTGTGTGCTTGGCGGAAGTCAGGTCATTGCTAAAAAGATGTTTCAGAAGTTGAAGAATCGAAACGCTGTCGAGTGGGAGAAGAGAGTTACGAAGATGGAAAGGCTGTTCACGACCCAAGAGAAGAAGCCCGAAGACAAGAAGCCCGAAGAGAAGAAGCGTGTACCTGACAATGTCAAAATCCGTGTTACCATCCAGGGCAAAGAGGGCGAAGAGGAACAAAGAGATTATGAAGCTGTGTTCAATTCTGCTCCGTTGGGCGCAATGCAGCGCATGGATCTGCGCGGCTTGAATCTGAACTGGGGCACCAAACAAGCCATCCGCTCCCTTGGCTACGGCGCGTCTTGCAAAGTTGGAATCAAGTTCACTTATCGCTGGTGGGTCGAAGAGGAATCCATTTCCATCAAAGAAGGCGGTGTGGGGAAGACAGATTTGCCGATCCGAAACTGCGTGTACCCATCGTACAACCTCACCAAAGCTGACGCCTCCAAACCCGGCGAAAAGAAGCCTGGCGTCCTTCTTTGCTCCTACACTTGGTCCCAAGAAGCCCAACGGATCGGATCACTAATCAAAAAGGGTGCTGATCCGGAATCTGAGATTGAGCTCAAAGCCCTCCTTATCAACAACCTAGCTCGCCTACATTCCAATACACCGAAAAGGTACGATGAACTCCACAAGATAATTAGCGAGGCGTACATCACACACTTCGCATATGATTGGTCCACGGATCCTGGGACTTCAGGTGCGTTTGCGTATTTCGGTCCGGGGCAGTTTGGCGCCATGTATCCATGGATCGCCAATCGTAACGACGGCAACCACGTCATCATTGGCGAAGCTGCTTCCGCACATCATGCATGGGTTGTTGGGGCGTTGGAATCCGCGACAAGAGGGGTATATCAGTTTTTGTTTGCTCATAGTGGGAACAGCAAGGCTATCAACGAGGCACTCGAGGCATATAATACAGGTAAAATAGAGAAGCCTTTTGGACCACTGCCAACAGAGTTTGATCGGATGAAGGATGTAGGCGAGGCTGGGGTGGATGTTGACATGAAGAAGACTGCGGCGGAGGGAGAGTGGGCCAGACAAGGGGTGATCTTTGAGAGAATCAGGCTGCAACAGGGAGGCGATCAGCTGGATCTATCAAAGGTTACGAAGAAGGACGTGGCGCCTTTGCTCGCCGCGGGGCATGTGCATGAGATTTAATCTTTTGCATGTCCTTATATGAGGATGTAGCTTTCATCTGCACAGCAAAATGCAATACATAGTTATGGTGGAGATAGATGAGCATCGGATGAGCAAATTCAACGTGAACCTTCTTGAACGTGTAAGAGATCAATTGCATCAATTGCATTAGTAGTCATCAACTTGAGTTCTTTATTCATGGTTTGCAAACAATTCTAAAGTCACTGCGTAACAGGAACCAATCAGCCAATATATTCTTCCGCAACTCACGCCAAGCCCAGCTGGTCATTGGAAACGTAATGAGAACCCCCAGCACACCGATACCCAAGGGCCTGCTTGATCCATCGAAAACCCGCACAGCAAACCCCCATATCTTTGAGCTTCTTCTGTGCCTCGCGCTCCTTACGGCGTTTCTCTTCCTCTTCCTGCCGCTTGCGCCGCAGATTCTCCAGTTCAGCCTCACGGGCCCGTCGTTCCAATTCGTGGCGCAGACGTGCTTCCTCGTGACGCCGCTTGGCTTCGTCATCTGCTCCAGGCTGGGTAGCTTTCTCAGGAACAATTTCCTTCGTTGACGCAATCTTTCGCTCATCCGCTACTGCTATAGACTTCTGTAGCGCTGCTTCTTGCTCAAGCAGTTGCTTGTATTCCTGCTCCTTTGCCTGGGCCGCGGCCTTGTCCTGCTGTAAGCCCTCCCACACTTCGTCGGCTACATTAGCATCTCGCAACGTACCGTCAGATGCGGTTTGTGTGTCATGGTGAGGTACGGGCGAGCTCGGCTGACGCGCTTGGGACCACACTCCCTGCGCAGGTTTCTTTCTCGAGGCAGTGGTAGGGTTTTCAAGTCGCGCCTGGATCGGTGTAGCAATGGCTGAAGGTAGTTGGTGGTCATCTGCGAAAGGTATTTGACTTCTGTGCATTTGCTCAACAATCATAGCGTCKATTATAGCTAGGATGGTCTTCTCGTCAACCGTCAAACTTCCCGGCGACGTCGTTGCGGATTTAATTGTCTTGCCGAAGATACTCTTTGCAATAGTCTGGACATCGCGAGCATTTGCCCAGTTAGGCAACATGGAGAGCGTCTTGAATCGGTCGAGTAGGTCCTGGAAGAATGTGTTTCGCGGATATTCCAAGATCGCCATATCTAGATCAGTCTTTTTCTGGAGCAGCTTACTCTTTTGTACTTGAAGCAATTCAGTGAGCAATCTCACCGATTCACCTGGTTTCAGACCCTTAAATAACAACGCCTCCGGAAAGCGGCTGGTCAGGCCTGGGTTGATTGACATGAGGCGATTGATGTCAGCATCATATCCTGCAAGAATTATGATGAGCTTCTGTGCAAACTTCGGTTTCGTTATACTGTCGACTATCTCGTCCATGGCTTCTTTAGCAAATTGACCCTCGGCTAGCCGGTATGCTTCATCAATGAAGAGAACCTTTCCAAGCCCCTTCTCTAATAACCTCTGTGTTTTCGGTCCTGTCTGTCCGACATATTGACCCACGAGTTCTGTGGCAGAGCATTCCACCACTTCCGCTGTAGCTAAGAAACCCAGGTCGTAGTAAACCTTCCCCATTTTCCTTGCAGTGGTAGTTTTTCCAGTGCCTAGAGTGGTTTAGTTGCGATTTTCGTTAGTGGTGTGCGCACTCATCTTACCTGGAGGGCCACGGAACAGAAAATTAAAAGGAATCTGTTCGCGAGGATCCATGTCGAGCTTCTTCATGTTCCTCGCAATCTCTTGGTATCCCTCCAATTGAGCAACAATATGGTCGCAGCCCACGACTTTTTCAAACAACACGCGGATGTTCGTCTCCGTGCGCTCTCCGCGATCGAAATTCTCATCAAAATCATGCGCCTC
Source organism: Cladonia macilenta KoLRI003786 (assembly GCA_000444155.1). Classification (NCBI taxonomy): domain Eukaryota; kingdom Fungi; phylum Ascomycota; class Lecanoromycetes; order Lecanorales; family Cladoniaceae; genus Cladonia; species Cladonia macilenta. The sequence continues at coordinate 14,239 of KE598565.1, forward strand.
AAGTGTGGCCGCATTCTTGGGGTTCTTTCCTGTTGATAGACGTCGTTGGTAACGAGCTTTGGCGCCATTGAGCAGAATATCCACCTCACCCGCGTTTCCGAAATGTGGACGGTTGCGGGCCCGGCGTAAAACCTCCAGCGCAACCCTCTTACCTTGGTCCGTCGCCTCGAAGCCTTGCTGCTTCAACTTAAGCTCTAAGATTCGATGCAGTTCATCATCTGTGAAATCTTCAAATATGAAAGCCGAGTCTAAGGGGAATCTCCGACTGAGACCAGGATTCGCCTTCTGGAACATATCTTCCATCTCATCTTTATAGCCGAGTAGAAGTACGCATCGATCTTCTCCCGGCGTGCTCTGTACTTCGGCAACGATAGTATCGATCACGGCTGTCTTGTATGGATCAGCCTGGGACCCGGCCCCATCCCCTTTTCCTCCTGCGTACAGACCGTAAGCCTCGTCAATCACGAGGACTTTGCCAACAGTAGAAGCTAATATCCCCTTTGTATTCTTTTCCGACTCTCCAAGTACGCTACCGACAAAATCTGCCGGATTTTTCACAATCACTAATAGCATTAGCATTTACTTGGCACAATGGTGTACCGGAAAATCCAACCTTCGCCATTAGAGAGCTGTCCAATATGAGCAAGCACTTGTCCATACAGCTTTGCGACTGAAGTTTTCCCAGTTCCCGGAGAACCAAGAAAGACGCGGTTCAGGGAATATAACACAAGAGGTTTCTCCTCAAGCTCCCGAGAGTAATTATACTGCATACTCTCGAAGAGAGCTTGTAATGATTCTTTGACTGCTTTGAGGCCGATAAGATTCTGGAGATCCGTCCAAGCCTGACAGCTTTGCAGCGCCAGCGATGGTTCCGGGCCAATCAAGTCTTCTTTGGTAAACATCATATTATTAGTTGCTTTCCCGGCCCTCTTCTCTCGCCGAAGACGGTTTGCTTGCCGCTCGGCAATCTGGGAAATCGCATTCTCCACGGCGCGAGCGTTTCCGAATCCTTCGTGGCCACGTCCGCGCCCGATACGACGCGTAAGAATACGGGCGTAGAGCCCATCTATGCCGTTTTCAAATTTTAGTCCTCCACTATACTTTTTGTGGACCTTGTACGTCAAGATGCGCCGAAGTTCATCATCGTCATAGTCTTTAAACTGCAACTCATTGGGAAATCGGCTAGGTAGGCCAGGGTTGTGCGAGAAGAACGCCTCCATCTGCTTATTGTAGCCCGCAAGGACAAAAACGATCTTGCCGGTCAAATTTTCGACTTCGGCGAGAAGAAAGTCAAGGACTTGGATACCGCCATGATTCTGGCCTGAAGCTAGTTGGTACGCTTCATCGATAAAAAGCACGCCTCCCCCATTATTGAGAATATTATCCAACTGCTTTTTACACTCCGACACCCCACCATTTGCGAGTCGTGATCCAGTGGTTTCAACAAGGAAGCTGCCAGGGAGTGCACCTACCGAAGTCAAGAACTTTGCATAGAGCCGAGCAACAGTTGTTTTGCCTGCATTGAGTGAGTTTGGTCGGTTCAAGGAATATGTAAGATTAGCAACACGGACCTGTACCTGGATTACCTAGCAAAGCAGCGCCGAATCGCTCCTCGCTTACGTCAATATTCTGGCAAACAGCCGTGTCGACCCTTGCTTTAATGGACAAGAACTTGTCTTTAACATCCTCGAGTCCAATCATATCCATTAGAGAATCCAGTGCTTCATTTCGTGCACCCTCGAAACCCTTTTGGTGCTCCCATTCGTCCCTAGCACTAGAGGTCCAAGTGCTTATGCCGTTTCCAGATTCATTGTCCACCGCCACTTGCTCGGCCTCAGGGGCAGAATCCGGGCGAACGTTAGGAAGAGCCGTAGTAGTGCTAGCTTGACTCATGGTATTCGTAGGCGGGAGATCTTTTCTGCGTTTATTCTGAATTCGTGCAACAGTATCCCTGAGGTTTTTCAGGTCCTGCTGTTGCTGTCCAAGAGTCTTTTCTCTCTCATCTTGCTCAGACTGATCCTTCAATATGCGTCTCTGGTGCCTAATCTCGTCTTGTAGCTCAATCAATTGCCGCGCGTATTCCTTCTGCTTAGTCTCGCGCTCAAGCTCGAGTTTTTGGTCCCTCTGACGCCTTAATTCGCGTCTACGATCCTCGGCTTCACAAACGCCGCAAGTATAGTCTTTCTTGAAACAGGGCCGCGATGTTTTGTGACTGCGAGCACAGGTCGACTCGATAGTCTCGTGGCACTCCATTTTAGAGTGATCATATAACTGATGGCACCGTTGGGGGCAGTCGTGGATGCCACAGCTTAGTTTTGTTCCACTAAGTCGCCCATTAATTGGCTTCACAACAACCGCATCTTTGTACTCACCATGCTTCAGCGCAGCCGCCATCCGGGCACTTCATTTCGAAATCCTCCGTGTTTTGAAGAAGTGCCTTCTTCTTCTGATGGCGTTCGCATTTCACAGGCAGTCCGTCGTATAAGTGACGAGTCTCGCTAAGATATTCGAAGAAGGAAACCCAAGTTTCTTTACCCCTCCGACTTCTCATGAATGTGTCCGCATTTCCGATCATTATGAGTGCTATACGAGCTCTGGATAAGAGGACGTTGAGCCTTTGAGGCGCAGCCATGAATCCGATGTCTGCAATCTCGTTGCTACGGGTAAGAGAGGCAATAACAATATCGCTCTCTTCGCCTTGATAGTTGTCTGCGATAGTCAGCGTGCACAATATCGATGCTGGGTGATGTGTGGTAGTTTCAGCTACCACTAAAGACAGGCTGACATACCAATAGTAGATATTCGAATGGGGCGCTTAGCCAGCCGTGCACTGGCTTGCGAAAGCAAACCAGCCCGGACAAGGTCGAAAGAGTCAAGATCGTTGAGGATCGGGTCATTCTCCTTGCTTAGCTGAGTCCGAAGGAGATGTAGCTGACCAAGGTAAGGTGTAAGGACAACCAATTTGTCCGTCCCGTACCCTTGTTGTGCCAAATACCGCACGAATTTTAGCACCATCTTGACCTCGAACTCATTTTGCTTGCTGCTTTTAGCGCCTTGATCCCGGCGATCACCGATTTGTTTTGTTTCAGCCTCAGGGTGATCATGATTGAAGAATATGACTCTATCTTGCAAGCCACGCGGTGAGGGGCGATTTAACGTCTTCCTATCGTCCAGAAGATTAGGATAAGTGAGGTGTCTGACGATGGACGATATCTCAGGGCACATGCGATGTTGATTGGTGAGTGTAGTATGTGGGTACCCTGCAAGAACAAGTCGCTCAAAAAGAGACCTGTTCAGGTCATAACCGTCTCCTTTTTCAACTGTAAGGGCGTAATTGTTGACTTTTGGGCGTAATTGCTTGTGATCGCCAATGAGAACAAGCTGCTTAGTATTGGATGATATGGCTGTGAGAATATGGGACTCCAAGATCTCGCCAGCCTCCTCGACCAAGATAACACCTGGAGAAGCGTTCTGCAGGTCTCGCGCATATTTTGCAGCGGCGGTCGTTGTGCAGCCGATGACACGCTTCCGCTTCAGAATCGTAGCCGTTCTCTCGTTCAGCGCTTCTTCCAATCGGACCTGACACTGACGGAAGCTTTGTGCCAAGGTACATATCCTAGATACTTGCTCTTGAAGTAGGGTAAGCTTCCATGTGTTCAAGCGAGCCTGCCGTGCGGCATGGTCCATGACCCATATTCCTTGATGTTTTGGGGACATCTTGTCGGCAAAAGTTCCAGCATCATAACCACGCGACCAACGATCAAAGAGATAGTCAGGGCCAACCTTTCTGCCTCGTTCACCCACCTTGGTAAAGGTATCTCCTGATTCCGGAACACTCAACGCCTCGTAGAAATGAGCGTCTTCTTCAGAAAATTCCAAGTACTCAAGTATATCTTTCCACCGGACAAAAAAGGTCTTGTACGATTGAAATTCATCGGCCAAATGGCGTTGGAGTTCGTCTGCTTCGGATTTCAGGTGGTTGATGATGTTCCAGCCAGACTGGGAACGTCTGTAGCCATCTTTCTGCTCAGAAAGGTTGAGAGTCGCTGTTCTCTGGGTAGATTTTGATCCAAGCCGCACAATACTCTCCGGTGGGATCCCGATGTCAAGGAAATCTTCAAGAAACTGATCAAGGGCGTGATTCGTGTAGCATATGACCAGAATGGTGCTATTAACATGGTCATGGAATGCTTTGGCAAGCAGCGCGCCGATAAAAGACTTGCCAGTCCCTAAGATAGATCAGTCTATCAAAGCCGGTGTAAAGGACTTGAACTTACCTGGAGGGCCTTGGATAAGACTGAGGGGCTGAACCAGCCCTGCAATCAGTGAATCCATCTGAGACGAATCTAGGGCAATGGTCTTTGCTGTTCTTAGAATATGTTGAACATTACCGTCGCTTCTTTCTTTCAGTTGTTTCACCACGGAGTCGGGGACCAAGGGGGACTGGGATGCACCTTCTGCGGGGCTGCGGGCAAGGAACTCTTCTGCTAAGGGTAAGTCTACTTTATCTTGGAGACACTTCAACACCGGTTCATATGCAAATATAGGCGTGTCAACGAGTACGAATTCGAGATCGCCATATAGCTTCAGGGCGAAAAGCGCTTTCTTGAACGCTTCATCTCCCAAGATTTGCAGCATAACACCAGGAGTCTCGTTGATCAGCGCGTCTTCATTTCTGTCCACGTTTGCAAAAGCAACAATCTCACTACCTTGGATTATACATCCAAAGGACTGGTGCTTTAGAAAGCTCCGGTTCTGTTGAAGAAATTCTTTGCGCTTAGGTAGTGACAGCGTGGTAAGCTGCTCGAGCCCAGACCCGCAGTGGAAGGCCAGAGCGCAAGGCTTCCATCTCTTCTCGTCACCACAAAATACCGCCACCGCCGACAGCTTTCGCAGGACCAGGGCAGACCGTCTCCCCTTCTTCTGGCCCCGCGCGATCTGAAGATCTTCGCGCAGTTCCGCAAGCATGTCCTCGCGCAAAAGCCGAAAATGGTTGTCCAGATGCATGGCAATGCGGTGCTCTGGTAGCGCTTCACTGATAGCATCTGCCCGTCTATAGAACGGCTTTTCGGTGGAGAGAAACTCATCCGTGGTCGGAAAGATAGCAATCGTACGGAAATCCGCGAAGTCGTTATCATGGCGGCCTCCGGGAGCGCTTTCAGGATCAATAGGTATCTTGGAGTTCTTTGTAAGAAGGATGTGTTGGATCTTATGACCGAGGCTGCGGATCTCGTAAGACGGCGATTCGAGAAGAGAGCCGTCAGTGGCTACACTTTCTGCATCTTCTAGAATGTCAACTTCACTGGAGGTCGGCAACGATATGAGCTCCAAGAGTAGCCAGGCAAATGCGTACACCGAGTCCTGAGTGAGCAGACGGCTCTTGTATGATGCAATCAGGGCTTTCCACAAAGTTGGCGGCTCGACGAAGATGAGCAGGAGCTGTCTGAGGTACTGGCCATTGCACAACTGTTTGACTGCGGGTTCGGAGAAGTATCTGATGAAAGGTGCGATATTCAGGTTAATGAAAGACGGAGAAACGTCAAATTTTAATCCAGATCGGAGATTGCTCAATGCGTGTAAGCTGGCGACAAGTTTTTCGATACACATTTGGTGGTCTCTCTGGTTACAGATGGCCTCAAGGAACAACTTTGCGTCTGCTACATTTCTAATGTCTCGTTTTCCTTGCAGAACCTTCCCAAGGAAATTGTTTAATCTGGTCGACCTGGCTGCGTCTGAAGGAGCGGACATGATATTTTGTGTTCAGACCCTTCGAAGCTCTCCCAGTCAGAGCTTAAAGTCATGCAAAGCGCGCGATTGTGGATGAATCCCATGTAAATGGAGTAGTCTTTCAAAATCAGTACTATTAAGGGATTTCCCTCCACGAGAACCGGGATGCTTTGTTCCTTCGCTAGCACGATGGCGGTGAAGAAGCCTTAGCCATAGAGCCTTAGCCACGTGAGCCCCAATTMCCCCGCCTGCAGCCTTGCTGGGCTGAAGCAGCAACCCTATGAGTATTTTTGAGGACTCCTTGCCTTGCACCACCATCACAGGTGACCCGTCATGTCTGCTGAAAGTGGCAGATGGCGTGGATCGAGCTCCGCTCAAGGGCGCAGCTCATCTTTACCATTTCGAGGTGGCAGACGCGGTTCCTATCCAAGCCAACGACGAATGCAGATGGTCAGCCAGATAGCTGCGCGTCCTCCATCACCACCCTTGGGTCAACTCCTGGCCACATTGAGTGACGTCGACCTTACCGACCCTTCCGATCTATACGAGTATCCTGCAAAGATCAGCAGCTGCAAAGACGTCGCATCATACAACTGGCTGAATGAACAAGAGCCCACCATCTTGGTCCCCGGTCTGCAACCCCTCTGCCTAACCTATGATACTTGCAACAATCCGAGGAGGCAGAAGATGAAGCTGACTCCCACAAAAGGCAAGCCCCCAGCCTGGGCACCCCCTCCCACGACCACGAAACTCAAGGAAGATGATGGGAACTATTTTCGTGATCCAAACGCCGCTAGATACTCAGCTCATCCGATAGAACCAGCCATCCAGGCGATCTATGCCTCCCAACCTGACTTCCCTACCACCTCTATCGATCTTTTTGCATGCGGTAGCACGCTAGGGAATCTCCTCCGTTTCGTTCGCAAGGTTGATAAGTCGTTCCGAATCCTCGTCGAGGCTGTCGGAGACACGGTCTTCTTTGTGCGCAGAGAGAATTCACCAACAGAGCTGATTCCTGGCGTGACTGGATTTGGCCATACATTTCCGGACGCTTATACAACGTGGGAGACTGAAGTAAAGAGATCGGTGTCGCACCAGCGCATCATAAGATATGAGCTAGGGGGACTGGACTGCATCGTCAGATTCGAAGCGGACGGGTATCACAAAGATCTCGTCTCCCGAGGGTCTGAGGTTGGACAACGAGTCGACCCTCCCGAAGCCGATACTTCCAAGGATACGCTTGCATCAGCACTCTCCAACAGTGCCATCGATGACCGTCTTCCCACCCGTGACAAGCGATTGAACGTCATCCATGGCGGACAGAAGATCCCACGAGCCGCCGTCTTCGACCTGAAAACTCGTTCTATTCGCAAGAAAGATCAGGACACCCTTGGTGAGGAGCTTCCCCGTTTATGGCTCGCTCAGCTCTCCAATTTCATTCTCGCATATCATACTTCAGGCATCTTTGAGGAGATCCAGATACGGGACATTCGTCATGACGTTGAAGATTGGGAACGCGAGAATAGGGACACGATCCGTCGTTTTGCAATTCTCTTACGAAAGATTGTTACGTTCGCGCGAAGCACGGCGGATAGGAAAATAGAGGTGCGAAGCAGCGAGGTCAACGTCTTAGAGCTGAGGGAGCAGACTGGAGACGCAAGTCAAACCCTTCCGGCTGTTGTCGAGGCGCGCTGGATCGATGGGAATGTAGATGGGTCAAATGCTTCTAGCGACGAATCTCACGGACCAGATTTGCGTACATCAGCTGAGCCAGAGGACGGGCATGACTCTCTTGACTGGGATGAGGGTTCTGAGAAAGACTATACTGCATGCTCAGAGGACTGTGGGTACTGCGGTCAATGTAGCTATTAGAAGGGGACATCTCAGAAGGCGAACTACTGCCCCTTCGAATTTACAGTTCAAGCTCTTACTTCCAATAAAAGAGCTGCTATACTAGTAAATTTACAGCTTGCATGAGGAACCCTCCATATACCTCACACAGCTGACGAAACCAACATTACCATCTAGACTCTGCCATTTTCGACCAGCATAGCTGTAGAAGGGGTACTCCGTACGGAGAATGACACCATTAATCTTAATTTACGCTAAGGATCTTGGCGTGCCAAGAGCGTGCCTAGACACTAATAAGAGGCCCCGAAAGATTACACCTTGAAGACGTAGGCGTGCTCTGGAGGCCTTATCTGGAGCTAGGGTGTCAGGCCCGGTAGCTTACCCCATAACACAATTGAGTAGCAGGCATCGTCCACTACTAGGAATCTATCCTCTTCCACCCCCACTAAGCCCCATTTTATCCTCCTACTCTTTGTGTGGTCGCGTTATCATGGTGCAAGGAGCAAGATGATAGCAGATTAGTCATTACCGTACATATGAACACCAATAGTTAGCAAGATTCGGCGTCATAAAGTCATCATCTCCCTTACTCACGAGGACATACCTAGATCTGCTTGTTTTTGGTGTACGAGAAACCTGTACGTGAAGATAGCTTCAGATAGTTTCTATTTCTACCTCTAATAGAAACTAAAAAGTGTAAGTAAGAAGATGAGAAGCAAATTGATACATAAACGGTTAAAATACCACGATGATGATGATAATAATTTTGATGGTAATAGATATTCCAATTCTATCTAAGTCCGCTTAGTGGGACTCGGGTCTTGAGTTTATTGCTTGTTCTGATAGCCACCATAATCTCACCAGATTTCACTAGTCGCCCGCTTTCATTCCTTCAGCTTCTGACCCTCGCCTCAACAATAGGGACCTGGCTCCTCGCCTCCCAAACTCTCTCGATCCTTAATCCAGCCTTCTCTAAGATCGCCTTCAATTGCGATGGCGTTCTCTCAATACCATTGATAATACCCATCATGCACAGATCCCTCTGATGACTAAATCTCACATTGACACCATAGTTTGCTGGCAACGGTTCGGGTGCTGAGGGTAGCACATCTGGGCAGCCGATGGTCGTGTTCATGAGCTGGTCACAGATCAGGATGCGTGATGTTTGGGGATGCATAGCCGAGCGTAAGGCGCTCAGGATTGAAACGCAGTAGTCGTCGGACCAATCGTGCAAGATGGAACGGAGCCAATACACTTCTGCCTGCTTGGTGGGATTTGGGGTGAAGAAGTCGTGTACGACGAATTGAACTTTGCCTGCGGAAAGGGCACTAGGGTTCTCACGTGGCCAGACGTCTGTCTCGGCGATCTTGAGGACGGGAGCGCGGTCTTGGATTACGAAGGTCAGGTCGGGATAAAGATGCGAGAGCTGGATGTCGAAACCCCCTATGCATGGACAAGGATTATTAAAGAGCCGAGCGAGGGGAAGATAGAGTTCGTTGAAATCTTTGAAAGGACAATGACTACGTACCCACACCCCCACCAACATCCACGACAATTGCTTTTCCAAGCTCAGCCCATGGATAATCTGGCAATTGGCGTAAATTAGTAGACAGCACTTTGACTGTCGAACAAGTGGATGTGCTCACCATATGGATGCGCAGCGCCATGCACCTTCCCACCGCCGAGCATTGAGAGGTTGAAAATCCCATGCTCTGGCCGTGGGAAGGACCCATCTTTGATGCTGCCATTAATGTATTTTCTTGGCTCAGGAACGCCAGGGTACCCCGCAGAACTGCCAACAGCGACAGTTTGGTTCACAAACTGTTCGGGTGTGATTGTTTCCTCTAACCAGTCCCAACGTGATTTCGTCGTGTTCATCGCGAGTTGAAATGCGGTTTCGTCTACTTTGTAAGACGAGGCTTTCTGTGGATCGAGCAGGCATTTAGGTAAATGTTCGGAAGCGGCATAGAGGTCTAAATTGCTACATCACTCATCAGTAAAGGATGTATATGTTATTACACAAGGTGGTTACAAATTCAAGATATACGCTCTCAAGGGCTCGTTCTTTACAAGAGCGGTTGAGATGACATTGTTCGCGAAGTGGTCCGGGGTAGGTTCCGAAAATATGTGATTGGAGCATAGACAGCGTAAAATCCTGGCTTTGAGTTCGAGAACAAGAAAGCGCCTAAGTCAATTTGCTATTCTTCGCGCGTCCAATGTCCTTCATCCCACTTACAAAGCTTCATAGACTCGATTCCCGTCTCAGTCCCAATCTTATTCACGTGGATACCGTCGGGTGTTGCACCTTCAGCGGCAAGAAGGTCCGGAATCCTCCTCTCTGCTGCTATATACAGCGCTCTGGACTCCCAGTACTGGCATCCGACCTCCAGGATGCGCAGACTTGGTTCCGCAATCAGCTCTGTGAGCGTGCCCGTAAGAGCCAGCAGAGTCCTTTGCGCTTCGTATAGTTTACGGCTTGGGAGGCTTGCTGGGGGGGCACCGTCATTGCTGGCGTGTGGTTGATACTCTTTTGCCCATTCGGAAATGACCGTTTGAATGTTTGATGTGAATATTTCATTGAGCTGTAATAGTCGGGCCCCGTCAGTGAGCGTCTTCATTTGGCGTGCCATCGTTGGGAGACGAAGTATAGATTGCTGGAATCAGTGAATGCTCTCAGATATGGTACTTTCGGTGGTAAAGACTCTCCCTTGAGATTTGAAAAGGGTTTCCGTATTGTGGGATCGTTGCAGGGCATACTGCTGGAGGGAGTTATTCTAGCGGGACCGGAGTATAAGATAACGCGGGCCCACCAGTAGCTGCCCGTGGTAAGCAATTAGCAATAGATTTTGAATAGAGCAATGCGCAGGATCAGAGCTCCATACCATACTAAGCTCGGAAAAAAGGGTAATTCAGAATAGATATGCACAGGGGCTGAAGGAACTACCGTTGCCTCTCCAAAACGACCCTCTGCGATGTTGCAGCATACTGGCTTTGTAATGTGTGCAGAAAGTGATTGCGATCTACTTTAATTGATACATTGTAGTTAATGGTGAAAGAAGGGTTTCTTAGCGCGACGTCAGTCCTTAAGGCTGTGCGTCGAACCCTTTAACCCGGCCTTAGCAGTCGAGAAACCCCTTCCGATGCCAAAAATCTAGATACAGCTCAATTTCATTCGGCCCAATTGCACCAGTTGACCTCAGCGTCGGCGAAAGCGCTCGACAATTCGTAGTATCGAGTACAAGACCGCCACCTGACATGTTCAGGAAGTATCTACTGTAGAATTCCATAAGATCCGTGGGATGATTCTCGTTCGTCGCCACTCTTGCTAACCATTCTTTAAATGGCAGCCTCGACCTTGGTGGCAAGTCGAGTTTGCGTTCCAGGATGCTGCAAACATCGGCCCACGACTGCCGTACAGGGTTCTCTAGGTGATATACAAGGTTTCGCGGTTCAGGTCGCAGGAGCAGGTCCATCACTACTTGAGCTGCTCGGTCGACTTGTAGCCACGAGAGAGACTTTATTCTCGTTAGACGAGTCATCACGGATGTTTTGAGAAGAAGGCTTACCCCGTGTAAATCTGGTAAGTGCCGAATAGCTATAGAGGATTTGACAATAGCAGGTATATGTTCCTTGTGGCTCCAATAGCCTGTATCGCTAGATCCTGACAGCTGCCCGATCCTCACTATCATTGGCTGCATTTCAGACTGTAGATTATTGAAAGCACTCGTCATTATCTGCTCACACACCCACTTCGCTTCTGCGTAACCTATTGACAATGGAGACCTTGGATCATGCATCGGAAGCTCGGGGACCACATGAGAACTTGTGATTGAAGGATGACGACCAACAACCGCAATAGAGGATGCCAAAATAATCCTAGGTCTTAAAGTAGGTCTGTTCTGGTACGCCTAGTTTGAAATGAAAATTAGCAATTCCTATTGATAGCATAACATGGTGAGTGCGGGTCAGAGATACAAAGAAGAATTTTAGGAAAGGAAACCGCTAATTGTGTGACAAATTCGTATCCGAGATGACTTACGACGCGTGCAAGGTCTACGAGGTCTCGAAATGCCTTGATTTGGGGCTCAAACGACGAAAGCTTGCTTTGGAAGTTCATTGGCCAAGCACCATGAAAGATGTGGGTAATCTCTTTTGCCACTTCGTTATAGGACTCCCGGTTCATGCCTAGGAGCTCCGCACCGGCATTCCTGCCAGAGTTGTTAAAAGTCAGCTATCTTTCTCAAGGCTTCTTTCCGAACGCTTTTAGGATGATATTTCAGGGATGGGGCTAGGCTCTACCCCTTACAGTGGTGGCCGCGCATAGGAAGGGGGTTCTTTCCGCAGAGACCAGAACCTACATACCACTGCTGATATCTAATCTTGAGCCAGGAGCTTTCGGGCAGAATGATCCCCCGATCCTTGAGGCAACGCTTCTGCCGATCCACTGCAAATTTGTCGAAGTCCGTGGGCTGTATATTCGGCGGCGCTCGGATGAGACAGATTAATCCGTAGACATTTCGATGTTCACTAAGTACCCGGAGCAGATGACAGCCTAGGTTACCGGTTGTGCCGGTTAGGAGTACGATATTCTTTTGCGAAAAGCTCCAGCCTTCATCCTGAAAGCTGTACCTGTGCGACAAAGTTCTCATCAGATCGATCGGATCGTAATCGTCTGGTTTTGCACTGGGTTGCAGAGCCCGGGTCATCTTTGAGACAGTAGTGTTGGAATATACGAAGTCTACAGGTACAGCGTGAAGGTACCGACCTGCCGCGTCCGAATGTCGCAGAGACTGTAGTAGAACTCGGCGGAGCCGAGTGGCTTGTAACTATGGGCATACTCGCAGTCAGCATGGAAGTCAATTATGAGAAATGTATCGTTCATATAATGCAAAATAGGGGGCTCCAGTTCCGCTCCCATAAGAGAACGGGCCAGCTGATTTAGAAAGTCAGATCGGACGGCAATATCTGTCTTCTAGGATGGTAAAGTGAAGCACACATCATGTTCAGCAGTAACGCCCTCTACATTCATGCCATTCACTCCATACTCATATAACAATGTTGGCTGAGCCGTTATAAGAAGTTTATAGTTGCTTTCAACGGAAAAGCAAGTTGTGAACATGTATACGTACCGAGTCCATTCCGAGTTGTACGAAGTCGTCGTCATTATTCCATCCGTCTGGTGTATTGTGGGGTGGCAGACACAGTTGTACCATCGCCCTGATAGATTGTTCCGGGTTGTCAGGATCAATGGCAATGGCGGCGCTGCTTGGGCCTTCCTTCTCAAGCCTATCATAGACTAATTGGATCTCGCGATGGAAGACCGAATACACCTCTTTCCGCTGAGGCAATCCTTTATCCGATAAGGGAACCTCCCTATCCGATGGCTTAACAAGGACTGCTGCTTTGCTTGAGATGCACGCTTGTTGGTCTCCTATCTTATTCGCTTCAATGATAGCTGGCCAGATTTCGTCAATGAATACTGATTCCTGTCCAACTACGTTTGGAACGGGCTCAATAAGAACTCCTACTTCAAATTGGCCGGTGCCAAACATAATGGCTCGTTTGATCAATCTATTTTGTTCCATTTTATTCTCCATTGCGTTAGGTGATACTTTCTCGCCCGTAGCAAGAACGATCAGATCGTCTTTCCGACCCAGGATTCTGACTTCACTTTCTGGTTTGAGGGGATTGACCGCAAGACTGTCTTGAAGTTCGAAAACCGAATTCGAGCCGAACTGGTGCCCGATGAGTATATATGCCCCATCCGAGTCATCCGAGGCCTCCAGGTTTTTCAACTGCAGGTCCATGTCCTTTCGAAGCTTCAGATATCTCCAATCATAGCTCTTATCGGGCCGGAATATAGGTGCCAGAGCCCCTAATTCGGTGGCTCCAAAATGGTTGAGTAATGCCACGCCATTGGCACGAAGTGCTGTCCCCACGGAAGTCTTAATCGCCCCGCCTCCTACCACAACGAAATCTAAACGCGCCAATTCGGTTGCAGCGGACTCAAAAGCTTCCATGAGAACGATGTCTTCTAGAATTGTAGGTACTGTCATTAAAGACGTGAATTCACGGCTGTTAAGCAAACGGAGGACCAAGCTAGCGTTACATATTGTGGTGGATGGGGGAAGGCAGAAAGGCTTCCCAACGGACAATGCAAGACATGGTGCTAGGACACCAAACCCCTTATCTCTGTTAACAATGTTCCTAGTCCGATCATCTTGGATGGCTTACATGGAAAAGGGGCAATGTAGATAGATTGACACCGCGTTCAGACTCGTCTTCACTAGCTGGGAACAGGTGGCAGGCAGCATAACCGAGCAGATAGCGGTGAGAAAGAGGAATTGCTTTAGGGCGCCCTGTGCAAAGGTTGTAAGGATCTTCTTGCGCGGAGTCATAGCTAATTTTACATACCGGTAGTGCCAGAACTATGAAGTATGAGTACATTCTGGTCCGTCTCTCTGACAGATTGTCGACTTGAAAAAAGGTGGTGAAGATTTTGGCATTCAGAAGATGTAGCCAGTAAATCCTCGAAGGGGGCAGCTATAGCCCAGGATGTGAAGAAGTTCGCAGAATCGCCTCTCTTCGAAAAGCTGTCATTGATGACAGCAGCCGTGCGAGACGAAACGATTATCGAGGAAGCCGCCGTCTCTTCTAAGAGCTGTTGTATTGCATTTGGATTGAGTCTAATGGAGAGCAGCAAACACTGTCATAATGATTGAGCAAGGTCTAGATCAAGGGAAATGGACTACGTGACCACTCACTGGTATGTTCAAGGACAGCAGGGCAGTCATGTAAACAAAGAGGCTGACGTCACTTTCCAGGAACAGTGCGATGGGGGAAGACTTGTTTATGACGTCCCCATCTCCGTGGACTGGTGTATGAGCGCCTTTAATGTTTGCGAGAATCCAGAGACAACACTGCTCAACGGCTTGGCCTAGTTGCTGAAATGTTATTGCCGCAAACTCAAAGCGCGTCGCGTCTGGTGACTGCTTGCTTTGCAGGCAAAAGACATGGTAGGGATTCCGTAAGGCGTTGAAATGCACCAAATCTGGCAACGAACGAATATCATGCAGCACCTCTGACTTCGAATTTGGATCTGGTATGAGTTGGAACGAAGGTCGCTGGAAATGTGCTGGATGTGGCGACAGAGATCCCATGGTGCTGCTGACGTAAATTATCTGTGTCGTGCTCATAAGATCTTTCGTACACGAAGCTAACTCGTGAATCAATTTTTCAATCCAGTAACTCGTAGCTTCTTCTGCATTCAAGACAGTGGGTTTCACCTACTGTTCTGTAACTTCTCTGCTTTAATTTTCCTGGGGGGCTTTTCAAAGGTCATCAGCCATGAGATTGTCCAGTGCGAGGCCAACAATCTTGATGTGGGGACCGGAGTATCAATCTGGATTCTGGTATCATCCGTCAGATTTTTCTCAAACAAGAATTACCCTGTATGTTTTACAGACTACCAGTTTCAGCGTTGTATTACAGGTTCTTGGGATAATGCACTTGCCGTATGAGTACATCCCGATATTCTTGCGCATTCATCATTCGTTTCGCTCCATTCCACATGTTCATGACATGTGAAGTGAAGATGAACACCGACTGCATACCTCACTGCAGTGCAAGAAACGTCTGGGTTTAATTCAGTCTGTCCAAACCCAGAAATTATGTGTTGGAGGATCAGCATAGCCCTGCCCCACCATGTATGTTAGGAGCTATTTTGATCCTCCAACACTATGGTAACAGCGTTGTATATTTGTTTAGAGGTAACTGCTAGACTAAGCCGTCAGCACGTGTTAAGTATTACAAATCCAGTGAGCCTCTGAGCCTAGTTACTCTGGCCTTGCTTACGTCCAAGGCATCACTTGGGGTCGCTCTTCACCCTGGATTTACCTGTGAATATGGAACTTAGAACTTTAGGTGCATACCAAAAGCATACACGATTCCTTTCATGGGATTCTAACTTTCAACATATGCTTCAACCCCGTTCGGAATACAGGCCTTAACGCCCCATTTGCCCTTGACAATATTCGGGAGTGCTTGTGCCCAAATCGAACCACGTCCAATCCTGGCCACCCTTTATTCGGCGATGACGAACAAAGCTCGAGTCGTTCTTTTCGGCGGCCAAGGATCATCACACATTTTCTCTGCCGCCGCTTCACATTGTGCCGTGGACGATGCTCGTCAATCTACGGCTGGGGCACTGTTCATATCGAGATGTCATGCGGCATTCTTAGAGGACTGCTTGAGCATTGACATCAAATTGAGAAACACCATCAACCTGAATCTAGCAGACTTTCATGATCCAAAAGATCTTCTCACGCCGCAGCAGTCACTTCATGCCAACCCTATCATCCAGGCTACTACACTCTGTCTCTACCAGCTTCTACATTATCTGGCGACACTTGACCGCTTAGACCTAAATCCTACGGACCTGACTAGTCAGGTCTTGGAGACTACTGGGATATGCTCAGGTCTGCTATCAGCGGCCGTTGTGGCAACGTCCGATGACATAACGAAGTTCATATGCCATGGTGTTGCTGCTTTCCGGCTTGCATTCTGGACAGCTCTTCGAAGTGTAAGACATTGTTCTGCTATTGAAGGTGTCCCTGAAACACCGACGCAATGGTCTCTCATCGTGATGGGGCTATCATGTGACGAGCTCGAAATGAAAATGGAAATGTTTCAAAGACAGGTACGTAAACTAGCAAATCATAGATTTGTGATTTGGAGGTGACTTTGAGAGTGATAGGAATGTCGACCAGCAATCAAAGTCTCTGCCATTTCAAGTCCTACAGTCTTGTCTATCACTGGTCCTAACAGTGACTTGCGTGTCTTACAAGACTGGCTGGGCCCGGCAATATCGACGAGATATGCAGAAATTTATGCGTGGTACCATGGAGGTAAACAGCTTGAAAGCGTATTGGAAGACGTTCTAGATGATCTCGAGAAGCACAAGATTTCATTTCCTACCTCTCACGATCTCCGGGCACCTTTGCGCTCTTCCAGCGACGGTGTACTCTTCGATAAAGACACCTCCAGTAGCAAAGGACTTGCAAGATGGGTGGTACAGCAGATGCTGATCAACTCTGTTGACTGGCCTAAAACTTCATCAGGCATCGCCGCTGCTCTGTCCCGCGTAATTGAAGGTCAAGAGGGGTCAGGCCCCCAAATAGTGTCTTTTGGCCCAAGTTCAGAATCTTTATTCATCAACCTAAAGGCGCACAGTCTCTCACATAAGCTTCAATATCAAGATCTTTCAATTTTCAAAGCGAGCCAGGCAACAAGTAGCCATCATAGTCAGGACGACATTGCAATCGTGGGGATGGGCATTCATTACCCTAAGGGCCATGGAGAAGACGAGCTTTGGGACACTTTATCAAGGGGTCTAAATGCCGTGACTGAAGTAAGCATAACCAAGTCCTAGCGAGTTCCAAGTCCTAATTTGATCCAGGTACCTAACTCTCGTTTCGAGATCGCACGGTACCGCGCTGCGGGTGACTCAGCGAAGTCGAGAAGCATGGTAACCCAACATGGAGCGTTCCTTGATGATATTTGGACTTTCGACCATTCTTTCTTCAACATTACGCCGAGAGAAGCAAAATCAATGGATCCCCAACAGCGAATTCTCCTACACACCGTGCAATCTGCTTTGGACGACGCAGGATATGTTCCAGATGCCACTCCAACTTTCCAAAGAGCCACCATCGGGTGCTATATAGGCGTCGCCACAGGTGATTACACAGATAATCTACGAGACGACATTGACGTATTCTACAGCCCAGGTAACTACCCAGCTTCAACTCTCAAATCTTGGTTTGGCAAGCTAATCTCGGTCAAGGGACATTGCGAGCTTTCCACAGCGGGAGAATTTCTTTTGTCCACAAATTTAGTGGCCCTTCGATCGTCACTGACACTGCGTGTTCATCGAGCCTTGTTTCGATCTTTCAGGCCTGTAGAGCTATTCAAAATGGTGACTGCACAGCTGCTGTGGCAGGKGGCGTGAATGCCATATGCAGTCCTGATGTGAATAATCTCCCTTCGCACATTTAACATCCACTGACCTGCCTTAGATGTACTTGGGCTTGTCTCGAGGCCATTTTCTCAGTCCGACAGGCGGCTGCAAGCCATTCGACGCTACTGCGGACGGATATTGTCGAGCTGAAGGTTGTGGAGTGTTTGTCCTGAAGCGGCTTTCGGACGCAATCACTGAGAATGATCAGATCCGTGGAGTGATTAAAGGTGTAGAGGTGAACCAAAGTGGAAACGCTCATTCTATCACTCATCCGCATAGTGAAACACAGGCCCTGTTGTTTCAGCAGCTTTTTGGAAAATCTAAGGTGGATCCTGCCACAGTCAGCGTCGTCGAAGCACATGGAACAGGCACTCAGGTAGGTTCATCTTACTGCAATTTGACGACACGAATTTGATGTGTATCAAAAGGCAGGAGATGTTAGAGAAATTGCCAGTCTCCAGACTGTATTTCGAGACTCCCGTCCGATAGGTCGTCCACTGCTTATCAGCTCCATCAAAGGGAATATTGGGCACTGTGAGGCCGCATCGGGAGCTGCAGGGTTGGCAAAGCTCTTGCTGATGCTCCGGAAAGGAAAGGTTCCAAAGCAAGCAGGGCTCAGTAAATTAAATCCAAAATTGAGCGGTCTTGAGGATGCCGGCATGTTGATACCGACCGAGAACCTTGAATGGCGACAATCCAAGTCTGAGGCGAGGAGAGCATTGCTCAATAACTTCGGCGCTGCTGGATCTAACGTTGCATTGCTATTGGAAGAGGGACCTCAATCCCAAGTCGTCACGACCCACGACAGTAGATCATGTTACGTCTTTAACCTCTCCGCGAAGACGCGGGCAGCCCTGCAGGCGATGATTTCCCAATACCTTGAGTTCTTGGATCAAAGCACTATGTTCCCATCACTCAAGGCCATATGCTACACAGCAACTGCACGACGCCAGATATATGATCATCGGATATCTTTCGTATGTTCCTCTATCGACGATCTTAAGGCCAAGCTAAAAAACGAGGATTGTATGAGGATTGTCCCTAACCCTCCCGCAAATTCTATCGTCTTCTTGTTCTCTGGCCAAGGCAGTATATACCGAGGCATGTCTGAGAGACTCATGGATACATCTTTCTTCTTTAAGGAACAAATTGGTCACTGCGATAAAATTGTCAGGGACCTAGGTTTCCCGAGCTTTACTGGCTTCCTTTCTGGAGAACGAGATTTCGCCGAACCTTCAACAAATTTGATCGAGATGGTTACATCGCAGTGCGCTTTTTTTTCGCTACAATACTCTCTAGCTAGACTACTGATGTCTTGGAACATTATCCCCAGTTATGTTGCTGGACACAGGTACGTAGTCTCGTTGGAGGCTTACCCTTCACGGCTGACTTGCTTGTAGTTTGGGTGAGTATGCTGCGTTGGCAGTTGCTGGAGCACTTACTCTTGAAGATGCTTTACGCATAGTTGCCACACGCGCTCAACTAATAGCGGAAGAATGTCCACCGAACACCTCGGGAATGCTAGCATGCAAAACCTCGCCCTTAGAAATCGAGGAGATCCTCAAAACTGCCAAAATGCCGCTTGACATTGCATGTAGGAACAGTATGAGCGACTGTGTCGTTTCCGGTCGCCTGGAGCTTCTTGCTACATTTGAGGAAATTTGTAACATACGCAATATCAAAACTAAGCGGCTCCATGTCCCCTACGGATATCACTCTTCGGCAATGGACCCAATCACAGAATCTTTGAAAACCCTGGGGCGCTCGATCCGATGGTCAAAACCTGTCATGTCAGTTGGCTCTGGCGTTCTCGGACGATGCCTAGAGGCGAACGATCTCACCTATGACTACTTTGCCATGCATGCGCGTCTTCCAGTCCGCTTCTCAGACGTCATTGGTAGTATTAATGCAGCAGGTGGTATCCATGATGCCAGACTTCTTGAAATAGGCCCCCACCCAACTGTCTCTCCGCTGGTAAACAGTATCCTGGCTTCGAACTCTAGTCCCACTGTTGCAGTGCTAAAGAAGGGCCAAGATGCGTGGCTCTCAATCGGCTCGATGCTTAGTCAGCTTTCTTATACCAAAGGCAACATCGACTGGCGCGAAGTCTTTTCTGGCACCGAGGCAGTGGTGACCAGTCTACCCGGCTATCCTCTTCAGGGTCAGAAGTTTGTTGTTCCGTTCCGTGAGGGCTCTGAAAGCACGGTGGATCAAGTTGTTGCTTCCGATAATACTGGGTTCAAGCTCTTACCAAGATTGATAAGCGGTCTGTCTACAGAAGGAATGGTTCACTTCGAGACCACCACACGAGAACTTGGTTCCCTCATCTGCGGCCATGATGTTGGAGGCACTCCAATCTGTCCCGCCTCTGTATACCATGAAATATGCTTAGAGGCGGCGCAGCTGATTTTAGACTTACCCAAAGACTACATACTAGTGGTGAGCAACATGAAATTCGCCAGTCCTCTCACCCACAGGTCATTAAGCGACACCAAGACCGTTCAAGTACAGCTTCACAGATCAAACAAGAGTTATTCTGCGGAAGTGGAAGTTCAAGTGGTGGAGAACCCAGGCTCAAGACTCACCCCGTGCGCTTCTACCACAATCATAGGTCAACACCAGAATAGCATTGAGCTGCGCTGGCTAAGAGAAGCAGCCTTAGTAAAGAGACAGGCACTTTACTTTGACACTACTCGCAAGCACAGCACCTTTCAAAAGAAGTTACTCTACGAGAATATCTTCTCTAGGGTTGTAAAATATTCGGAAGATTACCAAACCTTGACCGACCTTAGTGTATCGAGCGCTACCCTGGAAGGAATTGGTACTTTTGAACTACCGAGTAATTCTTATACAGCCAACTGTATCATCAGCCCTGCATTCACTGATACTCTGCTGCATACTGCGGGATTTATCGCTAATCTGAGCATCAAGCCTACCGAGATATGCATTTGTAGCCAAGTCGAGGCGATAGAGATCTTGTACAAAGATATCGACCCTGCCCAGACTTTCACGATCTACAGCCACCTTTTTGAGGCCACTAAGGCTTCATTTCTTGCGGATGCGATCGTCACAAATTCTGCCGGTCGTACGGTTGCAGTCGCCCGAGGTATGGAGTTCAAGCGACTCCAGCTTACCTCATTTCAGCGACTCCTCCACTCTTCGACAGAATCAGTTCCGGAGAGCATGGAACCACAGAAAGCTCTGGCGGTTAATGCAGAAGAGATTGCATTGGCTGGAGAACAGACTCTCGTATCATCGCCCAATGGCTATGCAACGCCCAAGACGGCTACGAATGGTCACGACATTGTCAAAACGACCATATCAAGCATCTTCAGTATCGCTTGTGGCTTTGCAGAGGAGGAGCTTGACTACAGCAAGTCGCTTGATGCACTCGGTATAGACTCTTTGATGCAAATAGAGATCACTCACAAGCTCAAGCAAGCTTTTCCGCAAAGTAGCGTCGCCGACGATATCATCGCTGAAAGCGAAACAATACAGGAGCTCGAGGACAAACTCTTGTCACAGCTTGCTTCCACAACTTCGGAGAGCTTTCTAGAAACGAGATCTCCCGAGGAAGCACTTAGCAGCACCTCGTCCCACAAAGCTCCAAAGTTAGAGCAAACAGTGGACGTCTATGAGGACTTTGACAGCCAAGCTGAGAATAATCCCATTCATTTACTTGGCAAATCGAGCAGCGAGAAGACTCTGCTCTTATGCTTTCATGACGGCAGCGGGCAGGTAAGCATGTACAGGAAGCTGCAAGACCTTGATCGCGATGTCTATGGCTTTTCCGATCCGGATTACGCCAACAATAAGTCCTCCATTGGAAGCTTGCAGGACATGGCCGCTCGCTATATAGCCCTCATCCCGAAGCTTGAGACTCAATCATTGATCTTATGTGGTAAGCCTGACCCTTCTAGGTGATACGCTCACAATTCAAAGCCTTGTCGGCTAAGTCACCTTGCAGGCTGGTCTTTTGGTGGAGTGCTTGCCTACGAAGTAGCAGCTCAGCTCAACTCCACAGGCTTCAATGTCAAAGGCCTTATCTTGATTGATGCTCCCTTTCCAAGCAATCATGAACCTCTCCCAGATGAGATCATTGACTATGTCCTCGATGGCCCTCGCAAGATCAAGAACGGTATAACCAAGACGAACACATCCCTTCAGACTGAATTCAAAAGGAACGCCTGCTTACTGGGAGATTACTCGCCCCCGATTGTTAATCCTATCAAAGCTGTAATGCTGCGAAGTCGGGATATACTTGACACGGAGAAGCTGTGTGGGGTTCGTTACGACTGGCTTAGTAATCAAGCTGCTCGTGATGATGCCGTGAAGGAGTGGGAAGAATTGCTTGGTGGTGCGTTGGATGTCCTCGAGATTCCAGGAAATCATTTCCAAGTCTTCGATGAGAAATTTGTAAGTCTGAGAGTAGATCATGCGTCACAACTGCTTATGACTCGAACAGGTAGTGGAGGCTTCTCGTCAATTGAGGAAAGCATGTCAGCTCATTGATGCAACAGCTTAGAGTAATGTCATATTCTTGAATGGTGGTTTGCCCAAGCGAGGCATAGTCGAGTCCTTGAAGTCAATTGATATAAAGATGAGCCGGAGATCGAGCATCCCAGTCTGATGACTACGATAGCACTATTGCCTAGGACTAGAGTCACAATGTAAAAATGAGATTATCAGGATAAACACTGCGTTGCCTGTCTGAGTGTAATTTATCTGAGATAGCTTCTATATACATGATGCTCTACAGGGTAGATGCGCAGGTCTAGGGGCAGAAGATGCTGGAATACTAAGAATATGTGGAAATGAGGAAATTTTGGTGCAGTAGCCAACTCATATTGCAACAAATTGATTTAATCCATATTGGATTCATCACTTTTCACCTAGCTACCATCCGAGGCCAATCTTTGATCATTCAAGGTTACTAAAAGGAATCTCTCTCTTCGCGACTGCTTCCATATCACGACTTGGCAGCGTGGTACTTCAGTCGCACATTCAACCCTGTCTGTTTGGTGAACCATTTGTTGTCGACTTTCCAGTCATTTCCAATCCCATCTGCAAAGTCAATCTATGTCCCTCAAAATGCACCTTGTTAGCCACTAGATCATTCTCTCGCAAGATAGAAACTTGGGTAGAATATCTGAGACTCACGTCATATTTCCCAACCATACTAGGCACCAACTTGTAAATCTCCAAGTAGCTAAGGTTTTTCCCTATACAACTTCGATGCCCAGCGCCAAAGGTCAACATTGCTCCCTCCATCTTCCTCCGGGCCTCCTCAGATGCTTCAATCCATCGTTCGGGTCTCCAAACATCACTATCTTTCCCAAAGATCTCATAGTCTCGGTGAACAACCCAGGCACTGATGCCCACCACCGTTCCCCGTGGAATATGCTCGCCACAGATTATGGCGCCACCAGCAGGAACAACACGCTCATACGGGAGGCCGAACGGGGGATGCATGCGGCCTGCTTCTTTGATAATGGCGTCCAGATAGGGGAGGCTTGTGGCCCGTTTCCACGTCACTATTGCATGTTCATCTACGCCATGCAAGGACAATTCTCGGCGTAGTGCAGCAAGAGAAGATGGATGTTTGATAAGATTATAGAATATGGTCCGGAGAAGAATGGCCGTTGTGTCGCTGCCAGCAGTGATGTTGGAGGTGGCCCAGGCGTTGACTGCCCAAGCTGGAGTCGCAGAGTCTTTGCGCTCGACTTCCATGAAGCGGGTGAGGAAGTTACGGTTTTTGTTGGCTTCGGCATTTTCATCTGCAACATCGAAGCTGTTGGCGACCGCTTTCTCATGCTCCGCTCGTCGAGTACGTGCAAAGGCAACGATGGGGTTTATCTTTGCCTTGCGCAACCGCTGTAAGATAGGGTTCTTGACCCAAATGTAGTCCAGCCAGGGCATTTGAGATATCAAAGACGCGGTAGAGAAGTAGCGCCAGCTACTACCCATAATCCCCTCAATGTCCTTCCCCTGTTCCAGGAACCCAAACCTCTTTGAAAAAGTGATTTCGCCAATCACATCGAAGGCAAACATTTGCAGCCAATCATGAAGATTGCATACTTGTCCTGTCCTAACGAAGCGATTGTCGAGCTGATTGAAGAAAGTCCTGATAGTGGAATCGACATGAGGCTCGTATGAAACCATGCTTGTCATCGAGTACATTCCCGCGATTGGTCGCTTCAGAAGACGGTGAAGATTTTCATCTTGAGTTGCGAAGAGCCCAGGAATTGCTTTACCTTTGACGTAGAAGGAAAGGGCCCGATAGAAGTCAGACTTTGGATACTTGCCGTTGAAGCTGTAGATGTTTGGAATCTCCGCCGGGTCAGATACTGATATCATGTTTGGACCAAAGCGAACCAAGCGGCCGTATTTGCGATGGAGTGTAATGTGAGTATCATGAGCATCTCCATTGCGAACCCAAAGCAGGCGTGGAATGTTTGTCAGAGATGCGAGAAATGGACCTGGGATGCGGCGAAGTCTGAAGTATGGAGAAGCCGCCCATATAGCTGCAAGCCCAAAAAGGAACAAAAGTAGTCCATTTGTATGCACGACACCGTTCTGTATAAGGTCCCATTGCGTCATCTTGTGTTGAGGTTATCAAAGCTTCTCACAATACTATTGAGGTCCTATGAATTGCCTCTATAGCCAACTTCAAACAAGCTTGGGGTTTCTTTGAGTACGACCAAAATATTGCGTATGTTCCAAGTATGTAACACGCTACACAGTTTGCCCTGTTACATTCACAGTGATCGTAGCCATAAGCGAGCATAACGAGCATTAGGCACCAGAGATTGAGAAATGTGAGCGCTACTCATCGGAGTATGGACCAGAGTAACATACTCCACATTACTCTGGGTCATGACGCCCATCTAAGGATTGGTTCTAGCTCTTACTAATTACCAACCTTATGGAAGAGACGGCAGAGGGCACGCATACAGAGAAAAAATATGCCCATGGCCTTCCTCAAGCCCCACTTTCAGTTCATGGGGTTATGACTGCTCGAAGACGAAATTTAGGCTCCTTGAAGGGGGAAGCTGGAGGCGCGGACACGACGATGATTAGGTTAACAGCTTAGAGCACTTGCTAGCCCTGAGAATCCCAGCTCTAAGAATGTCCATAACACATAGATAATACTACATTGACTTATATGTTGCGTTGCCACCTATTTCATGCACAGGGCACAAGCCACTCTGCGAAATATCTCCCCATCTCATCTACTTGATCCACGAACACACTGGTTCCAATCCACAGATCGGGCCGGACAAATATCAGTGCACCTTTGGTATGATCAACCTCGTAACACGTATGTGCATCCTCATCCGGAGCTCTATCATCATAAAGAAGTGTGCAATTGTGTCTCAGACCGGTGAACTCATCTTGCGCCAGCAGCGGGATTGCCTCCCGTGGAAGACACTTGGTGACTAGGACAGGGTTGAAACGTGCCTTGCCACCGTATTTATGGTAGAACCCAGTAGGAGAAGTCATCGCCACTGATAGTTTCTTCAGGGCCTTGCGGATAGGACCTTGAATATCAGATGCGAAAATCACAATATGAAGCGTAGAAGCACCCGTTAAGGCATCGTAGAGGTAGCCCGTACGTGTCTCCGAGAAACAGATTCGAGGATTTGGGGCACGAACACCGTTACGAGGGCCAATTGCTGTAGATTCATTGATTGGATTGATGATGCTTGGCGCGTAGTCGGCATCTAGACCCAGCAGGAAGTGACCGTTGACTCCGAAGAATGACTTGAGAAATTCAAGGTCTTCTTCGGGCTTGCCTTTCCCAGGGTTGTACTTTTGAGGCTCCGGCAACGGCGGCCATTCTTTACGTACATGACTGAAGTTCGCAAGAGGAAATGTAGAGTTGCAAACGAAGCGAAGATAGGAGCCTGAAACGTGAATGATGCGATTGGCGTGATAACGTCTCTCGGAGTCGTATGTGGGCGCAAGACTCTCCAATTTCGCTTTATTCTGGGCGATGAGGCCAATTTTCCAAGCCAAATTCGCTGAATCCATGATAGATGCATTGAGACCGAAGGCCCCCATAACAGAGTGGATATGAGCAGCATCACCAGCCAAATGAACTCGCAAATCCTTGGATGAGAACGACCGCGCCACTCGCTCGCTGATTTTCCAGACAGTGAACCAGCTCAATGGGGATGCAAATTTTAACGTGTACGGCGCGAAGATCCGGTTTGCCTGCGCCAGAACCTCTTCTGCCGTAACCGTAGACGCCTCAACATGTCCCCCCGATTCTCGAAACTCCGAGTCTTTGGCTTGACGGCTTTCGGCTATTGGACCTGTAGCGGACGTATCAAGTTGAGTGTAAAGTCTGATGTAACCGTCTTCTCGAGGTATTATCACACAGCCTCCATGCTTGGAGGAGATTACTGATCCGAATACCCAAGCATGAGGATAGTCACTTTCGAAGATGCAATCCAGAATGCCCCAATATATGTCTGTACTGACTCCATCGAAAGGGATCTGGAGTTTTTTGCGGATAGAGCTGGCCCCCCCATCACTACCAACGAGGAACTTAGCTCGAACCGTGTCTTCAATTCCGGTCCTTGAATTCTTCAACTGAACGTTGATTGGATATCCCGTTGCTGAAGATTCTACGGTTGTGAAGTCGGCAATGACGGTCTCCCTTTCGACCAGGATCCGTTGACGTAGCAGATCACGTATGTATATCCTCTCCAACTGACCTTGGGTGATGATATGCAAACCTCGATATCTCGAGTCCGACTGATGAGATCTTTGGAAAAGCAACTTCTTGCCGTCTTTGTAAATTGCGGTGCGTTCAATCAGTGGTCCTTCTTCGTGTACTTCGGTTGCCAAACCCCAGGAATGGAGCGTCTCCAGGAACCGCGGCTGAACGCCATCAGCTCTACCAGCAATCAGGGGTGCCGGAGCTTTGTCTAAATCGCAAGATCAATCAGAATCCGACCAATGGCTTGACAGTTATGCCTACCAACGATGCGAAAACTAACGCCTTGGCGAGCAAGACTGACGGCTATCTGAAGACCGGCTGGTCCAGCTGTTTAAATCATATGTTAATACATTCCTAACAAAATGACAATGGCCGCTCACCACCACAGATGAGGACGTCAACTTCGCTCCTAGGTTTCCACCAATCTGGAACGCCATGTGGTGAGCTTGTACCGTCGTAAATCGTCGGCCACGTCCGCAGGGTGTTGAGACCAAGAGCATTGTGCACATTTGATGTCAAAATTTCTGAAGCAGGTGGCATAACATAGTGTGGATCCTTGGTTTCGTCGAGGATATCCACTCTGTTGTTCTTCCATGGGACCTCGTCGCCCAATTCTCTGAAGCCATTTCTCCACGTGAAAGCTGGCAATGACTTAGCCATAATTGCTTAGAAAGCCCGATGATCGAAGAAATGAAGATGTCAGTTCGCAAGGTCTTTGAAGCATACCGAAAGCTCTGCCTGGACCGATGATACTCCGGTCCCGAGGGTCATCATGTGCGAGGCTCTATCTTTCGAAGGAAGATATCTGAAAGTATATTTTGCTTCAGCGATCGAGACAGAGTGTCAAGCCTGAAGAAGGTCTCATTAAATCATTAGCTTAACCGAGATGTAGTTAAACCCTGTTGAGAAGGATACCACCTTAGGGCAAGTTCAAGAATAGCACGAAGCCCGGATAGCATAATAGCTTGGTATACTACTGAGATGCACAATCGGGTTGCTGTGCGTAAGCTTATCCAATCTTTCGGTTGAGATGCGGTAACTGCCCGGAAACCCGCGGTATGCAGGGGTGAGGATGACTGCAGAGATAACCTGTAATGCTAATTTAGCTTCCATCATGCATTATACTCCGGGTAGCAGGTTCCCAACAGAGGCATTCGCCGACAGTCGTGCTTGAACGCATCGCTGTCAAGACGGAAAACGCCGATTACAGCTTTGATGGTGCGAAGATCTGGGCTACCATTTGCCTGGCCATTCAGTGAACTGTGAATTTTACCTGACAGTGCACTGCCGACCCTTATTGTACACCCTTTTCAAGTTCCGTGTTGTAGGATCCGAATCTGCAATTATCAATCACTTATACTGAGCACAATTATGATCATCTCAGAAGAATGGCTGATGTTCGAAAAAGAGGTCTTGAAACAGCGGCCGCTATTCACGGGGACAGTAGAAGAGTGTCGGACTGCTTATCAATCAACTTCGGACAATCTGGCGCTTCAGTACCCCAAGCCATCAGAATATGATGTAAATGAGCGTAAGTGGAAAGCAACAGACAATCTCAACCGCACGAATTTGACTGATTTAAGGCAGACTGGGAAACCACTGACAGCGGGATCCGCTTGCTGGTTTGTACTCCAACTAAGGCATCCAAGAACATCAAGCTCCCTGTGGCCGTCTTGTAAGTGAGCCATCAAGCGTCTCATACCACTTGAAGCCCGCATCTGAGAGCTAGATACTTAGCGCACATGGCGGGGGTCATATTGCTGGAGGCGTGGGACCGGAAAAATCTTCCTTCGACGATCGTATGTAAAGGGTTTCAAGTACCCCGATGACCAAGACACAGGCAAAGCTGAAATAAGTACAAATGTAGGAATGTGTCGCTACGTAGCGCAGAACGCCCAAATCATTGTTATTCAAGTTGATTTCAGACTGGGACCGGAGCACCCAACTCCGACGCAGGTGGAAGACTGCACATCCGCTTTCAAATGGGTGAGGCTGTTGATGTCTTCTCACTCGGACACAGTACTAACGATTGGCAGTGCCACTCAAATGCTTCCATATTCCGTGGCGATCCAGATAGGTTCATCTCCTTTGGTTCATCTCTAGGTGGCGGCGTAGCCTTCGCAGTCACCCTCAAATTGATCGACGAGGGTCTCGGCTCGCTGGTCAAAGGCATCGTAACCATGTGTCCTGCCGCAATGCATCCTTTCAATGTTCCTGAGGAATACAATCGCATGTACAAAGCATACGACGAAACGTGGACTGGTGCACCAATGCAAGATGGCGAGAGTATGGTCGTATTCTACAGTAGGTTGAGAACAGCAAAGCCTGTAATGCAATCAGATGCTGATCAGATCCATCTAGACCACAACGGCGGTACAAAGCACTTGGACAACCCTTACGTTTTCCCATGCCTGCATCCAGGGCTACGCAATCTCCCACCCACGTATATAAGTGTATGCGGTCTCGATCCGGTGCGTGACGACGGAACTGTTCTGAAGTACAACCTTGACAAATATGGGTAGGTCAAGTAGCGTCCGTGTGCCCGTATAGCAGATGGCTGATTTCTTTCTTCAATAGCATCAAGAATAAGTTCGATCGCTATGACGGAATGCCGCATTATTTTTGGGTGTTCCCAGGTCTGAAAGACTCAGCACTATTCCACGAGAATGTAGTACATGGAGTCAAATGGGTTCTCTCTCTCTATTGGTGAAGTTCGTGTTTTCTGGGAGTGTGCAATAGACCTTCGAGGTAATTGAAGTTTAGACCATCTTGACCGACAGTATCTGGGTATCCTCTCCAAGAAGTTGTGGTAGATAGCACAGAGAGCGAATGGTCGTGAATGTCCATATGTGTTGGGTCCCACCCTATCATGCATTTAGACCCTCATCCATCCAGACCAAATAGCATCCGGAGCCCAAGAAGCTTTATCACATCTATCCTAGCCCGATTGTTTTCCATCAAGCCTTTTGCTTCTCCAATTCTGCGCCAAGTACCTTTTCAAGGTGGGCCGTATCCATGAAAGCTTTAACCTCGGAAATCCTACTATCCTCGTCGAAACGCATGTGCCAGGAATAGTGCTGGTCGTATAGGACCCCGCTCTTGGTACATGTATTGACTGTTCTCAATTCTATAACAGCTCGTCCATCATCTCCCATGATGATGCCCTCCTCACCTCCTGGGATCTCTAACCGCATGCCGGGTGCAGCAAAGAGAGGACCAAGCTTAGAAAATGTGGCAGCGCGGTAGGATTCTTTGGTCTTCCATACACCGGATAGCATCATGTGTCCAGTAACAATCCAAAGGACATCATCACGGACGTGGGCAAAGAAGTCGTTGTTGCCGGCTGGTGGATTGGAGAGGGGACGGAGCATGGTAAGGATCTGGGAGCGGGTCGGGTATGGCATGGTGATATTTTGATTTATTCGGAGGCTTAATAGAGAGAAGAGAGCTGCGTCGTTTGAGACTAATGCCTAGCTCTGATAAATACAAAATGGGAACTATGACATTTAATGAACGCTGAGTCTGAGGAGGGGTACAGGGACGGTCAGATAGGTGCGGGTGTTGCGTGTTGGTACCGATGGTCGCCCAGAGTAGAATCGCTTTCGTTATCAGTTGGATAGCCCTATAAAGTTAGACCTGGAGCTGGTGAAAGCGCCCCTAAAGATCCCCTTAAAATGGTCCCCAGGCCTCCCAACTTTAGGGCATCTTTTGGGACAGTTTCGCCAGCCCTAGGGGCATCCCTATAGGGCTGTCCAGCTGATAGGTACAGGTATGTACTCTCCGAAGTGCCACCCGTGCGTACAACGAGGTAACAACCTTAACCATCCTTGCAGTGCGATTACGATGTCCTCCCAATATCCGAGCCAGCATCATATGACTATACTTCAGTCATCCTTCCGCCATCGTCCATCAATCCTTCCAATAAATGAATTTGTTTGCATGCTGGTGGTGTGTTCTGCTACCACATGCGCTTCACATCAGTGCCTTCAGTCTAGATGAGGCTGAGGAAATAATGACGAGTACTGCTTCTGCAAGAAGGCGGGGGGCAATAACGCAAAACACATGATCTGCAGTGTCGTAAACTCCGGTCCGGAGCACCATGTCCTGCTTGGTCAGCTTATCCTACGCAGCTCCACATTCCCAGGAGGAAAGTTTCTTCGGGATATGTCGAATGCCTCTCTATTGCATACTGCTCCCTAGGTTCTTAACCGGCTCTCAGCTTCCCACGATTGGGACTCTACAAGTTTTATGTGAAATACGAAGTCCAAGATGAAAGAAGCAATCATTCACCAAGGGCCCCGTGTTGAGATCAAGGAGTCTCCGATTCCCACCCCCAATGCCTCTCAGGTCCTTATCAAGGTCGTCTTCTCGGGCACCAATCCCAAGGACTGGAAGGTACGGCTATTATGAGAGTCCCCCCAAGCTTTTTTCAAATGCTGACAAGCCCAAATCACAGTATCCCGAATGGACGAATAAACCTTTCAACCATGGCGACGACATAGCAGGAACAGTCCATGCTGTAGGGTCTGCTATCACCGAGTTCAAAGTGGGAGACCGCGTGGCCGCCTTCCACCAGATGCACACCCCGGGAGGTAGTTTTGCAGATTACGCCATCGCATGGGGCCATACCACCTTCCACATTCCCAAGGAGACAAGCTTCGAAGGTGAACTCCCCTGATTCCAAACCTGTGTACCCTCTGAGGTCTGAAACTGTCCACAGAAGCATCAACACTTCCCCTAGCCTTCATAACCGCAGCATTAGGCCTTTATTACCATCTCCGCCTCCCTCAACCCTTCCTCTCCCCCCTCAACTCAGAAAAGCCACTGCCACTCCTGATCTACTCTGGTGCCTCAGCAGTAGGTGCTTACGCCATTAAATTGGCTGCTCTGTCCAATATCCATCCTATCATCGCCGTTGCCGGTAACGGCATTCCCTTCGTACAAACTCTTCTCGATCCTGGCAAGGGCGATGCAGTGGTTGACTATCGCCTTGGCTCCGAGGCCATCGTCAATGGCGTCAGAAAAGCAGTTAAGAAAGCATGTGGGGACAACGGGAAGATCGAATACGCTCTGGACGCCGCTACCTATAAAGGGAGCTGGGACACTGTTTCTGCGGCCCTTGATGGAAAAGGAGCAGCAACGTTCGTACTACCTGATTATCGTGATAAGGATTTACCGGGGACATTAAAAACMTCCATGACATTTGTGGGCGCTGTGCACAAGAATGAAGAAGGAGTGGTGGTGGGGACCAAGGAGTTTGGATACGTATGGTTTAGGTTGCTGAGCAGGGGTTTGCAAGAGGGTTGGATAACACCACATCCGTATGAGATAGTTCCCGGGGGGCTAAATGGATTGGAAAAAGCGTTGGTGCAATTGAAAGCGGGCAAGACGAGTGCGAAGAAATTGATCATTAGTGTTGGGGCGGACTGAAAGTCTTGGAAGTGGCACAATGCATAGGGTGTCCTATTCGAAGTTTGAGATACTGGACAATCCAAGCATCTGATCTATGATCAGTGAGCCGTTCGAAAAATCTATTGAGAACATTTGGCCGTCAATCGTTGATTGTCAACGTCAATATCTCGTCACTGCGTTTCAAATTTACACTTCGCCTTACTGTTGATGAGTATGTTCATAATTGCAGCCACCGTGTGTGGCTCAGGATTATCGAGCTTAATCGTCGTCTGAGTAGTCGGCGTTGGAGGCGATGAGGAATTCGCATATCCCTGTAGCTGATGTTGGCTTTCTAGGTCTGTAACGCTGTTCATCGATCCATAAGCATTGCCGGACCGATCATGCCCGTGATGTCTGTCGAGACTGGGGTGCATCGGATCGTTGGTAGTGTCTTGAGACTGTTGGTATGAGAAGCTTGACGAAAGGTCATTGCTTCCTTCCAGGTCGAAATACTCATCAGTTGGCTTCCTCAACATTGATGTGGTGGTTTCGTTTGCTTCTTCGCCTAAGAGAGAAAAGTTTTCCGAGAACAATGGCAAGTCAAAGGTGCCAGTATTCCTTCCTGATATAAGGGTCGAAGAATGGAGATCTGGCACAGCAGACCATTGGCCGAAGCCGAAGTCTTCGTCAGTCCCTATTTTGGAATGTTCATTGCACTGTTGTGTCTCTGAAAAGTTTGTGACATCACATGAGAAGTCCATGTTGAGATCGCCTAGGTCTGCCATGTCCATATCATCGGTGAAGATGTCAAAACCATCTTGAGGCCTTTTTGAGCCATTCTCACTATCAGACAGATCGGGACAACAAGGCGGTGTGTCCTCTGATATAACGACGGATCTCCTTTTGACAACCGTATACCTGGCGGAAGCGGTGTTAGATTCGGAAGCCTGATAAATGATGCTCGACATACTGATTTTTGACGTTATTTGTTGATCTGCTAGGGAAATGGAGTGTCTGGATATCCTTCCAAGCACTCCCATGTGCTCTCACAGCAATGACTAATGTGATATTCTGTGTTCCACCGGTCAGCTGTATCCACTGTAATGATGCGTTCTCAGCATCATTGTCTTGTAGCATACCTCCTGCTCTGACCAACTGCTACGGTCAAGTTCCGGGTTTAAGCAATGTGTCCATCGCTTCGAACATTCTACTACTAGTTATCCAATGTCACGTGGCCATAAATCTGAATTTTTCGGTACTTACGGTCCGCACTCCGGGTTTTCATCATCTGCGCAACGACAGCCCATGTCGGTCCGTGTTCATCAACACATTGTTCAAGCAATCGGTCCTCCTCCTCGGTCCACGGACCCTACCGTCTAATATTAGGTGAAGCCCATTAGGTGCGGTCCAGGGAATAACCAACCTTCTTCAAACCTCCAGCAATACTGTTGTAATACCGTTTCCGGCAATCTTTATTGCTCCTCCCCTTGATCTTTTGGGCAACAAGGTTCCAATCATCGACTGCGCCACTGTTTGCTAGATTATGGACCAGCGAGTTAGTGCTAAATTTCTCAATGACTGACAAAGGCTGGGGTCAGCGGATACCCGCACACTGTAACCCCGCCTCCCTCTGCAGGACAGCATCCTCTTCAGGGGACCAACGCCGTTGGGGCTTTGACATGGTGCAGCAGTACTGAAGCTACACGCCTTAAACCGAGGTATAAAATTTCAAGAGGTTTTAGTAGGGCCTGACAGGGTCATTGCGGTGTCCATGTAACGAGGGAACGAATCTTGAATTCCAACCTCGTAGACCTTATAATCATGTACAATTACCTGACATCTAGCCTCGTATTGAGGAGATCAGGCGTATAGGTATGTGCAGGTCGCTTATGCCCGTCTTCACACAGACATAATAATGCCTCAAAGCTTTATAGAGCAATCTGTTCCCCACATTCAAAAGGAACTATAGGCTATTGCTGACATCAGCTTATATTTAGTGTCGTAACCAATCAGTCAGCTTGTGGAGGCCTGACGTTATCATAGCCGAGCATCCTACATTGAATGACGTGTCGAGCGTATGATCGAAGGACCAGAGTATGGATTATGGATAAGGGCAGCTCAACCAGATTCAGTGGCATTCGCGAGGCTGAATCAACAATATCATTACGCTGAAACGTCAGTGCCGAGATGGATGGCACGTCTATTTTCCCGCGAAGGAAGTGATAGGATCGAAATGTTCCGTCCGGGACAAGGCACAAAAAGATAGGCACCACTCGCTTTGTGGACTGAAATGCGCTGATAAAGCGGTCGCCTGTGGTATCGTCCAATTAAAGAATGATCACCGATCACCACGACATCCTGCATGCAGGATCGTAAATTAACACATCGGTTTCAGACAGACTACCAATTGCATTTTTTCCCTGCGGAGCTCTGCATAAGCGATAAGCATAAGCTGACTGACAACGAAGTATGGGAAGAAGAACTCTCGACGGGTTTATTTCCTCGGCCCACACCGGACCCGACAACGCCGTTCGCCCCTTATCGTGTTCACGGTCTAACAGGATCTGCAGAAGAGGCGCAAACAAATGAAAGCCCCACCACCCCACTGTGTAATGTTCTACTAGGCTCTCGAATCTGGACGTGCAACAACGTCTTTGCGCACTTCATCGAAAATGTCCAATTTCTTGCTCCAATTTGTACTCGGATACGGTACACAATGTCGAGAGGGCTGATTGTTTCCTTTCTTCGTTTTGATGCTAAGAGCTTTCACTCTTGCATACGTCAAAAATGTAACGTTCCACTAGCCTCATAAGCTCAGACCCTTCTACACGCGCGGGATTCACCCAAGATATCGGGCCTTAACGGGCCCTAACAGCTCCTAAATCTTAGCTGGTAAGCCTAGATTATAGGAGGGTTCTAGGCCAGAATAAGATAATCCGCGCAGTGGTCGATTGGTCGATAAGGTGGACTTGATGGTAGCTTCGAGGCACGGCTTGCTTAGTAGGAGCAGGGGCTAGGGGCGGGATTTGCACCCTAGGACAGGGTGAACCTCTGAGACTACGTCCCATCAGAAGGCTGAAAAGTTTATTGAAGTTTCGCGCCCTCCTGAGCCTCAACGCATCTATCAATTCTTCAACATATATATTATGGCGGTACACTGAAGAGCTTTGCGGTGGTATATTTTCGTGCTGGGGGTTATACTCCGAACTGCTGCTTGGACGTCAAGTTCAGCTTCAATGTGCCAAACCATTGTGTAGCTTAGAATAAAGATCTTATTTCGGTAAGATCGCACAACCACTACCGGATGCAGTAGGTCAGCATGAGCTGACTGCAGTATGCACACTGGGAACTCCGCACACTTACTAATGGCATATGCAAAACGGTAGGGCATGCTTGGCGTGCAAAAAAAAAATGCCCCAGCTTGGGATTCCTGAACAGACCCCATACAAGTTCAAATGTGCGATGGAGTACTTTTCGCCAAAAGGGTTTCTCTATTCAAGAATTAGTACTGGTCCTACATAGCTCTATATCACCTCAGCAGAAAAAGAGAATTTCCGAAATCTTATGGATTCGTATAGAGATCTGGTAACAAACCAAGAGGGGGAGAGTTTGTCTCTATTATATGCGCCAATCATTTGCAGAACCCTTCTTAGACTGTCAATGGTTCGGTCTAGGCTCGATTACCTAATCTGAGCCTCATGTCTCGATGGCAAACGCCCTCAACTTTGACTAGAAATGTCATAAATCTTTGTGTCCAGACCATTCCGAACATACCAACAAAGCCCCCGCTTTAACGCGGAGATTACCAAGAGGCGGTGAAAAGCAAATTACACATTATCAACAGCGGTGAAACAACTATAAAACAGCTCTACGGAGGTGCCGAACAGTGTGCATTATTTCCGCCGCCCCCTCAACGGGGCTACGACGCCTACCTACTCGTACCCCTTCAAGATACGCCAGCCTCCGTCTGCCTTGCTGTCAATCTTGAGCAAATATAGAAATTTTACGTCTAGTCTGGAACCGTCTACCCTGCAGTAGTCTGAGGCATCATCGTTCTCTTATGCTGCAAAAGTCTGAGTGGAAAGTTTCTTACTCGATGAAGGGGTGTGCGGACTTACATTCATGAGTAAAGCACAGACAAGAGCTGCAGCGGCGGCTGCGTATCCGCCAATAAAACTGCATAAGGTACGAAGTCAGCTTCTAGCCCTTATAACTCAGATTTCGCCATATGGACAGATGACCTACGTGGTCCTCAAGGTATCCACAAGAATAACCAGCGCCTGATGCTTGTCATTCGTACTCAAAGTATTGAAAAGAGCCCCGCTCGTCCCCGAGATGAATTGCTGGATCTGGTCTTTCGGCACACTCGGCAAAAGAACTATAAGCTTCTCTTGGGCCAGATTGAGGAAAATGGCGCCTGCAACAGAAAGACCGAAAGCTAACCCACTTAGCTGAGCTGCTCGCAAGATTTCAGTCAGCTGGTGGACATTACGAAATGAGCTAGGAGGGGTTAGAGTTGACCCCTACGTACCAACCATCATATATGTAATACCATATGACATCTCTGCGGGCGGGACAATTGTCTGAATGACCGCGTATCCCGCTTGAACGAAAGAGCCGGCTCCGAAGGCGATGAGGACTTCATAACCGTATATGGCTGAAGGGGAAGTGTTGATGTCGATCTTTGCTTGAACAGACAGTCAGTTCCTGCAGCAATAGGCGCAGACAATCTTGGGTCTCATACACATCAGAACACTTCCAATCAAGGTAATGATACTACCACCAATATACCATGGGGTGTAATAGCCCCACTTCGCCATCAAATAACCATTGACAAGCACTAACGTGCTAAGAATGAACACAAAAGGTAGCAACCGGACCGCAGCCTTGATGG
The DNA here is from genome assembly GCA_000444155.1 of Cladonia macilenta KoLRI003786. Lineage (NCBI taxonomy): Eukaryota > Fungi > Ascomycota > Lecanoromycetes > Lecanorales > Cladoniaceae > Cladonia > Cladonia macilenta. Next base: position 50,848 of record KE598565.1, read on the forward strand.
CCGTATCCCCATATGTGAATTGGAAGAAGATTGGAATATAATAGATCGTTATGTAGATTGCAGCACCAGCAGAAGCTCCGGCGATGAACAGCAGAATTTGCTCTTTTTGTTTCAAAAAATGCACGGGAAAAATTCTGTTCTCGACGGTGGTAAAGATGGTGAAACTTTGCTGGAATGCGAAGGTTATCCAGAGTAGGATGCCAACAACTGCTAAAGCGATTATTGAGCCAGAAGTCCAGTCATAAAGCAAGCCACCGAAGTTGATAAGCATGACCGTACAAACGAAGGCGCCGATGCTGAGCAGCGTTCCAACCATATCGAATCTTTTGGCTCGTTCAAGAAACGTCTGGCCTACGGCTGGGTCGAATGATGAAAGGATGAAAAAATAGATCGGAAGAAGGATAGCTCCGAACAGCACTAAACATCAAGAAATCAGCAAAGTCGATGTCGTGGACCTGAGATTACTTGCAATTGATGTAAAAAGCCCATCGCCAGGTGTATAATTCGAAACCACCTCCGACTACAGGGCCTAAAACGGTGCCAACGCCCCAAATCAGGCCGCTATATAATATCAAATCAGCTACCACCATATCTATGTTCCGCAAAATTGAAGACTCGCCTGAGACTCAACCATGCAGGGCGCTCTTTATCCGTAGTATTGACAGATATGAGCGTTAACAGACCAAGATACATGCCGTTGCCTCCTGCTCCAGCGAAGACTCGGCCTACGATTTCGGCGTTCATATTCGGAGCCCCTCCACACAAAGCGGATGAAGCCAGGAAAAGGATAAAGGAAGCAATGTACACCCATTTTGCGTCGAACAAATTGTAGAGCTTTCCAAGGGGCATAATCATAGCGAGTCCGCCTATCATGAATCTGATACGGACGGTGACTGTTAGCATGGCCATGTGTATCACAGGAGCGTTGGAAGTTCAACCAACCCAACAGACAGCCATGGCAAGTTTGCTACGCTGTCGAAATCATTGATGATAGCCTGAAATTGTAAATCAATGCATGCACAACATATGTGGGCTAGCATACATACGGGAATGATATCGGCGACTATAGTGTTGTCCAGGGCGTACACGAACATGCCTGTCAAGGTACTAGAGAGGAAAAGGAACCACTAAGGATCGTGGTAGCTTAGTCAGCCTTATTTCTTGACCGTAAGCCTCATACACTACTTCACCTACTTTGAATCCAGTGACAGTCCTCACTCGTTCTGGAGGTGCTTCTTCACCCTTCTCAACATCCGGCAGTACCTCGCTGGCACTGTTGCTAGAGTCATTCTCAGCGGTAGCGGCAGCGTTATCAGCTTGACGAAGGTCGTTCTCTGGCTTCATGGGGACGAATGTGAGAGAAACGTGTTATTCACTGACAGCGCGATCGAAATTGTTGTAGAATTTGTTTTTCAAAAGTGGCCACCAGACTCCGTCAGTCCTGTAACGGGGCGCAGGCGAGACAAATCTGATTGGCTGTCGAGTCTTTGTTGATTTCAAAGCAAGGGGTAAGGGTGGGCGTTATGACCGCTCGGAGATTATCTATCTCCATTTTTCCTACCTAAAACGGCGATAATCTACCATTTTTAGAGATCTGGCGCATATTGTTAGTGGAATTATGCATGTAACTGATGTTATGATGTCAGGGACCGGAGTATGGCCCTGGACCGGAGTATGGCTCGATGCGCATCTGGGAAACAAGCTTACTTTTTCAGCGCTGCAAGGCTGTGCTTTGGTCCTCTGCTGTCTGTCCGGCCAAGGGTAGTAAGGCTCCGACGAAAGGACGGAGAACTGTGTAAACTACGGAAGCAGAGGCAGCGTAAACAAATTAGAAAGTTTTATCTTATGGAAAATCGAACCTGCATGAGGTGATCAAGATAAAGGAAGGTTCGTATCGCAAGTCAGAAGAACAGACATGGCATTATCACCTGGACGCGCATCAGGTGGATAGCCAAGGCTCTTTGATTGTAAGTATTTGCATTGAGACCAGGAAGCCAGTCTCTTCTTTGACCAACTCTCAGTCTACAGCAAGACAGTAGCTGTCTTAAATGGAGTCTCTATCTCAACATGGACTACTTACGTATCGCCGTGATGTTTTGAGCCTCGATTGCACACTGAACACAAGTGGCATATCTGTTACTGGTCCCACACAGATTCGCACCCTAACGTCATACTGACAAAGCCCAATCTGGTCAATGTTGGTTGATCATAGGTTGAACCACCTGGTTGATGTACAGTTGGTAACAGGAGCTCGACTCTCTACAGGGGTGGGAAGGTCAGTATGGTTGTTCTGAGTAGGGAGAATGACACAAAAGGTCTTGATTTGCGCAAGGGTCTCGGCGTGCCAAGAAGTCAGCCCTATAGACCGACCCTTAGAGAGGTGCCTAGACAGCACCTGCTTCGGGGCTACTAACTGGGGCACCCGCGATCACAACTGCCATAGATTAGGGACCTTTCGCCCAATGACCCCGCTAAACAACGAAGGTCCGGGCCCCAAAGCACTCTGAAGATACGGTCGTGCTCCAGGGCCCTTGTCTGCTGTTAGGGTAAGGGCTTCTACGGAAACGGTTAGCGCAGATCAAGACTTGTCGTGTCATTCTCCGTAAGTGGCCCTAGAGAGCATCCCCATATCAGGTTGCTATCTCTGGGCATAGCACCTAGGGGTCCTCCCTACCTTAGGTAGGCATCCTTTTTCTAGGGGGAACTCTTGTAGGGCTGAGGTCTGGGTACGCCAAGACTCTTGGCACAAATCAGGCCTTTTGGTGTCACTTTCCGTATCTGTTTGAGCCTTCGGTCTGGCCTGGTTGACATATGCAACCAATGATCCCGTTGTCACATATCGACCTGTCAAAGCGGGTCCGGTCTCTGGCCCTATTTGGTGACGGTACTGCGGCACGTGCATGAGCCCCGCCTATGTTGTCAATTACGGGCTTATGAGCCAATGATCGAACGTACGGGCATACGTAGGGCTTCGTGGCTTGAAACTATCCGAGCTGAGATACAGCTTTGAGGCATCTATACGCGCAAGTAGCTGATGATTCTACCAGACTCGACGCACAATGGAACGCTCTCGAAGATGGAACCGCCGCAAGTCTGAATTGGGGCACCTGCTGTGCTCAGATCCAGTAAGTGCATGTCATATCTACCACTAAGAGGCTCACTAGCACATGCGTATCAGAGGCACATGATACCCTATCTGCCGGAGAAAGCCTTTGCAACATGGTGTAGTCTGAATATCGCGAGCATTGCTTATTCATGCGACTTGCCCGTAGCTCCCGGAATCATACATTTCGCGGACTTTCGCAGCTTTACGCTGCTGAAACAACTCAGCTTTGTCAGGCCTCATTGGGCTCTTGATTTCATCCAATTTCTTCTCTTGAGCCGGCCTCACGCAATTGATCTGGCCTGCCCTCTCCTTTACTACTAGAATTAAGCGCGACTTGGTACTACCCAGTTTATTAGGGTATTGCTATTTGTAGCCCCACATTTACTGCTTGCTAACCTGCCTGGTTCGCAATAGTTTAGCTGAGTTCTCGAACAAGCGTCGGCTTTTGTCTCATTTATCCTGTGATCGCACAAGCAACTCAACGTCAGATATCTAGGTCTAAGCGCAAGATTTCGGATCTTAGCCGAACGAGACGTACTTCAAGCAATTCGAGTTGAACCTGCTCGGGCGAATAACCCACATATTTAGCCACTGTATCTGTCTCAGAGGAGGTTCTCTCAATATGATTTGCGATATCTGTCGCACAACCCTATATGAGAGTTTGCCTAGACCAATGAAGGAAGAGTTTTTCTCACATCGGCCGTTCTGGCTAGGTTTGCTACCAAAAACACGCGATCCAGACAAGCTCAATCCACGATGGGTTTTCAGGACGCACCATCAATCCGCTGACAGCTTCTGGGGCTCGGTCCAGGACGGTTGTTATATTTGCGAATCCGCCTATAAAAGCAGCAGTCTCAACGGCATGGATCTAGCGAGTTTGAGACCTCTTATGCATAACGCATTTTCGGAACTCGGTATCGAGCGTGAAGCCGAGAGACCTCAAGTACAATTTGTCTATCCAAAGCACGCGACACTTGATAGCCCACTTTACTTCACGCTGGACTTTTACGTACCCCGAACGATGCCCATAAATCTCGAAAATGAAAATGGTCCAAATGGAGTACCTAATAAGCTCGCTATATCAAAGTTCTGGTTTGACCGTTGCAGTAGTAAGCATGACTGTGACGAGTCTCGAGATACCCATTTTGTTCCTACGCGACTATTGAGAATATCAGATGACAAATGGCACCTCGTATGTGCTCCGGAGAACCCTCTTCCAGCTGGAATCAAATATGGCACAATCAGCCACAGGTGGACTGCTACGACAAAACGTTTAATGCTGGAACATAATACTCTTACTGAATTTAGATCAAAACATCCGCTGTCTGATCTTCCAGTTGATTTTCAGAAAGCGATTCTGATTGCTCGCTTCCTCGGAATCGAGTTCCTATGGATTGACTCGCTATGCATTATTCAGGATTCTGAGGAAGACTGGGCGCGCGAGTCCATGCTAATGCATGATGTTTATAGGAATTCAATTTGCAATATCGTCATCGAACCGAGTGCAGATTCAAGCGCACTGGACAAATTCAAGCAAACAAGCATGAAGGAGGTCGAGTGGGTCAATCTGAAATGGAAGCAACCCTGTTTTAGGAAGCGCAGGGTTTCTTACATCATCCAAAGGAATGACTTTTGGGAATCGGGTATTCACCGTACACAGCTTTCCGCCCGCGGCTGGATCTTCCAGGAATTAATGATTAGTCCAAGGATCTTGCATGTGTATGAAGATCAGCTCTTCTGGGAGTGTCCCACAATGAGCGCATGCGAGTGGCATCCTTCCGGTGACTTGTCTTTTCAAGGGCTTAAAACAAAGAAACAATTCGTCAAAATCATTAAGGGCGATGATGGGCGAAGGGTTCATGGGGATGGCCCACAGTGGTATGAAGCTTGGGGAGAAATTGTGCAACTCTATAGCGCTTGCAATCTCACGAAACGGAAAGATAAACTTGTTGCCTTGGCGGGGGTTGCAAAGACGCTTGCTGATCGTGGGAGGAGCCGAGGGGGATATTTTGCTGGGATATTCGAGCGGACGCTGCCGCATGGTCTCCTATGGCATCGGGCCGCCGGACAGGCTTCATTGGTGAGGAGTCCGAGCTACAGAGAGCCTTCATGGTCTTGGGCATCAGTCGATGGAGGAGTCAGCTTCGAAGACACCTCTTTGAAAAGGAAAAGTGGGAATTGGCGTGAAGAGGGTACTGCATGGGACACGCCAGGTCCAAATGGCAGCCCGGTAGCGAAGAAGATCGAAATCTCGACGATTCCGCTCTCGGGAGAATCAGACCCATATGGCCAAGTGATAGGTGGGCATATTGCCCTTAATGGACCGTTGGTAGCCAAATTCCCACAGTGTGCGTCTAACGCAGAGATTGAGGCATATGAATTCCTGCCAAGCGTCGAAGTAATGGATGAAGCAGCAGTATTCGACATTCCGTCCGATAATATTGGGCAAGAAAGGGTCTGTCTGCCGGTAGTACTGAAGCAGACTGTGTACCTTGTAGGCACTCTCTCCGGCCTCATCTTATCCCCTTGCGTTGGCAAAGACAAGTGGAGCTTCACGAGAATCGGTTTGTTTCGCTGCAAAACTGAGTCTGTTACTCTAGCTGGAGGTCAGAAGATCTACCAACCACTGGTTGGCGGGACCATTAGCTACTTGGCAGAAGAGAGGTTTCGAAGAGAACTCGAAGCTTGGAAGAGCTTGGAAGATTATACGATTACCATATATTAAGAATGTTCTGAAGGGCGGTGTCACAGTTGCGACATGTTTCAGATCAAATGCGGAACGCACAGCCGAGAAGATCGAACAAGAATCTGGGGGCGCTGTTACATGACGTTAGGAGGTCGACAGCTCCTACGGCTACAGCTTAAGCTGAAATTCATGTTTTTATCATCTGGTCAGGCATGGGACATAGAATGGCTGAGTCCGGGGCCTTGATTCGGTCAAACATCTAATGGGATGGTCTTTCTCCTCACATGAACAGGGACAGGAGCAGTGAGATGTGTAGAACACCACCAGTGATCCTCATGCCTTTGAATCAGCAGTCGACAGGAAGAGTACTCTCACCATGCATCGACTTGGATAGGGGCAATCCCCAGTGTTGGGCGAGCTTGCCGCGTAGAAGCGTTCACCTGAGTTCTCTCGTGGTGTTAAATCTATCGCTGGAGGGCAATCAAAGCATTCACGCTAGCAGATGAGCATTCTGATGAGTGTCGGTTTTTATGAGCCTTCTGCTACAGCTTCGCCATCTTTTGTTGATTGATCGCGAAGCTTTACTTTGAAATTCGCATCAACTTCGGTTCAAATTGAAGTTGTTTGCGGTGGTGATTGTATGAGCCCGGCACGTCCTAGAATACCGGAAGCCGAACGAATTCAGGCTGTTTGCTGGCGTGCAATTAGCCGGTGGTTCTACCGTCCGAGGGGCGGCCCCTTGCAGATCGCGCCAGCCCTAAGGTTCGGCTAAAAGCGCCTGGGGAAGCTTTTGCGGGGATCAAAACAAGAATTCGTTCCTGGCCAGATATCATCATCACAGCGCCAGCTCTGCTTCATGCCAATGGAGAGTAGACGGCATTACCACTCCCGGCCCAGTGCGGATAGTCTGTGCTGGAGCAGTTGAACAGCCATGTGGCTATCCATCCGGCCGCCCTCTCCCCACGACTCCTAACCTCCATACCTCCACACGTCATGCATACAGGATGCCATGTCGATGCTCCGTGCGGAGAATGCGGGGACATGAAGCCACCCAGCTGTTTAATTATCCGGAGCTGTCACCGAGAATCGATGCTCATTGGATGAAGGCAACTTCATGCAGGATCCTTGCTGGCCAAGAGGCGAACAACCGCCCCTACCGTTGGGATGATGATATCGCAATTGGGAATATATATATAACCTAAGGGGAGGGTATGTAGGTCATGGCGAGAGACATTCATTTCTCCATGCCTGTACCCTTCGATTATTTCCACTAAGAAGGCTCCAAGATGCTTTCCTCTGGCTCTCTGATTATCGCTGTCACCGGCCTAGCGTCGGTGACTCTTGCACAGAACCTCCCCGTTGGCCAAGTCAACTATAGCTCCGAAGCCCAGCCTGACCTAACACCTCAAACCGTAGCAACCATCACCTTGTCCTTCCCAGACTGTTCGAGTGGCCCTCTGAGCCAATATACGATATGCAATCAATCCGCCTCCTACATGGACCGCGCCACTTCCCTCATCTCTCTTTTCACTCTCGAGGAGCTAATCAATCAAACGGGCAACACCGCTCCAGGCGTGCCTCGACTCGGTCTGCCCGATTATCAGGTCTGGAACGAAGCCTTGCATGGTTTGGATCGCGCCAATTTCTCTCTCTCAGGGGACTATGAATGGGCAACATCATTTCCCTCACCGATCCTTTCAATGGCATCAATGAACCGCACATTGATAAATCAAATCGGAAATCTGATATCGACTCAAGCTCGTGCATTCAGCAATGCAGGCAAGTACGGCCTCGACAGCTACGCTCCTAATATCAATGCATTCAGAAGTCCACTATGGGGTCGTGGCCAGGAAACACCAGGTGAAGATCTATTCGTAGTTTCTCAATATGCGTATGAGTACATTACAGGTATGCAAGGCGGCGTTGAGCCTGAACATCTGAAAATTGTTGCCACCGCAAAACACTTCGCTGGATACGATTTGGAGAACTACAATAACGTATCGCGGTTGGGTTATGACGCGATGATCACACAGCAAGATCTTGCCGAGTTCTACACACCGCAATTTTTGACTGCAGCAAGAGATGCAAAAGTAAACAGTGTCATGTGTTCGTACAATGCAGTCAATGGAGTTCCGAGCTGCGCAAACTCCTTTTTCTTGCAGACACTTCTACGCGATACATGGACCTTTGATACGACCGATGGTTATGTTTCCACAGACTGCGATGCCGCATACAACATCTACAACCCTCACATGTACGCCTCGAACCAATCGATAGCGGCGGCGGACAGCGTCAGAGCTGGTGCAGACATCGATTGCGGTACGACCTATCAGTACCACCTCAATGAGTCAATCATAGCTGGAGAAATTACCCGGGAGGAGATCGAGCAGGGCGTAACACGCCTTTACTCGAATCTCGTTCGCCTTGGCTACTTCGATGGCAACAGCAGCGAGTACCGCCAACTCACCTGGTCCGATGTAGTCTCCACAGACGCGCAGAACATCTCCTACGAAGCGGCCGTCGAAGGAATCACTCTACTCAAGAACGACGGGACCCTTCCTCTTTCCACCGACGTGAAAAGTATCGCTCTAATCGGTCCATGGGCCAACGCAACCGTCCAAATGCAAGGAAACTACTTCGGCACACCACCCTACCTAATCAGTCCTCTTGCAGCAGCACAAGCTTCCAATCTGACAGTCAATTACGCATTCGGCACCAACATCTCCTCAAATTCAACCGAGTACTTCCCCGGCGCATTATCAGCAGCCAACAAATCCGACATCATAATCTTCGCCGGCGGCATCGACAACACCGTCGAAGCCGAAGGCATGGACCGTATGAACATCAGCTGGCCCGGCAACCAACTCGAGCTCATTTCCCAGCTCAGCTCCTTCGGCAAACCAGTCATAGTCCTCCAAATGGGCGGCGGGCAGGTAGACTCTTCCTCGCTCAAGAACAACTCCAACATCAACTCCCTCCTCTGGGGTGGCTACCCCGGCCAATCAGGTGGTCAAGCCATTCTCGACATCCTCACTGGAGCCCGCGCGCCCGCAGGACGCCTCGTCACAACACAGTACCCGGCTGACTACGTTTTCGAATTCTCTCAAGACGATATGAGTGTTCGGCCTAATTCCAGCGACGGAAACCCCGGCCAGACATATAAATGGTACACCGGCACACCCGTCTATGAATTCGGCACAGGATTATTCTACACTAACTTCAGTATCTCCGCTGCCTCATCCAACGCTTCAACCACATTCAATATCTCCGACGTCCTTTCAATTGCGCATCCAGATTACGCATATACGGACCTTGTCCCCTTCTTCAACTACACCGTTACAGTCACGAACACCGGTTCCGTCGCCTCGGATTACTCCGCCATCCTCTTCGCCAACACGACAAACGCAGGTCCAGCACCTTATCCCAACAAATGGGTCATAGGTTTTGAAAGATTGGCTAGTATTGCGCCAGGAGCGAGTGCGACGCTAACGATTTCGGTTACGGTGGGGAATATGGTCAGGTATGCAGAGAGTGGTGATGCGGTGCTTTATCCTGGGAATTATGAATTGGCGCTTAATAATGAGAGGGAGGCTGTTGTGCCTGTGGAATTGGTGGGAGGGGATGAGGTCGTGATGCATTGGCCGATCGCGGAGCAACAGGTCCCTCCATCATGAGAAAGGTTGTGGTGTGCTGGGACTCTGGAGGTAGTTGCCAGCCATGATGGAAGATAAGGCCGTTCTGGTTTTCTATAATTAAATTAAATAACATCAAGAGTATTGTATTGGTACACAAGATCCAGCTATGTGCAACCCTTTGTAGAAATTTAGTTCTTTCTCCTCAAAGACAACACCTCTCTCCACCTGACACTTGGAACCTGAATACCACTAGCGAATTGCTCAGACCCGGGTCCACCACAATAGTGCATGCACAATGCAGGATGAACGCTTCGATGGGTCGATTTATTCGTGGAACGAGGAGAATTGCGATCCATTGAGCCATGTGCATGAATGTCAGGGCATGTTGGTACCGCATTTCCTAGCCTCAAAATGGAACCGAATGCCAGAGCTTGCATCCTGGACAATACAATGCTCTTCTGGATCATCTTACTAGCGCCAGCCGCTTCCCAAAGTCATATTCAATAAAATTGAACGTTGACCGGGCCGGTTTCCCGAAGCAAAAACTTCTCGATGGCGGCTCCAATGCCTGGTGTTTCGCCAGGAGACATGGTCTCCGGGGGTGGGCCAAGGTAGAGATACTCAGGTGGATCCTCGACGGTGAGGTGGCCGCAGATGGTGACCTTTTCCAATGAAAGCGTATCGCGGATTCGTCCGAAAATATCAGCCCAGGATCCTTGCTCAAGTTGCATAGACTCGATGCGTATCTCTCGTAGAGTACTGGCATGGCGTTGGTAGAAATCCATCAAGTCTTCCTCAGTTGTGCTGATCATATTGAAAGATGCGAGTCTCAGTGAGTGCCATGTAAAACGTCCAACAAGGTCGCTTAGACGCGCTGGAGGCATGGGACAGTCGGAGTCAAATTGAACATTCAAGTTTTGTAATTGTGGCGCTGAGGTTATGAAATCGTGGAGTCGCCCAGTCTCTTCAAGATACTCGGCACAAAGTGAGATTTCGTCATAATAAAGCTCACCCGAGTCTCGATCCTCGTCAGGTCAAGTCGTAACAGAGAATTCCAGAGTACGAAGGCATCGCACAGCATGCTTTAACTTGTCGAATATGATATCACACTCTGCGAAGAATTGCCATGAAACAACACCACACCGAAGCGTCTCTATCTCCAGACCAGCATCACTAGCACCCACCAGCAGGGACCGCAGTTGCCCAACCCCACAGGGCCCCCCGAATCCGTGCTCGCCTAAAGCCACGGATAAGCCTTTTGCAAAAGCGTTCTCCAGCTTACGACTGCGACCATCGCGGAGACAATGCCACAATGATAGCTCAATTGTTTTCAGTTTTGGTAGCTTGGCCATCGCCTCCCTAATCGTTTCAGAGTTGTAGTCATACTGCCTCATATAGTTTTGACACCACACAAAATGTCTATATTCCTCATAGGCTGGTTTGAGCTGTCTCGCCGAAAAGATATACCGCGGTGCTTCGCGAGCTTTTTCGATGTGCCGTCTGTAGGCCCGCTTTTCGCGCTGGCTGGCTTCAGGTGGTGGTATAGGCATGAGCTTGTGATCCACGCTATTGAACCAGTCAGGAACAAAGATATTCTTCTTCCATTCCTTCATGCTATCGTAGTCTTCGAGGCTGTCTGCTTCGTAGAAGAGTGTATGCACATGTTGACTGAGGACTGGGTGTTCAGAGATCAGATGCAGGTGATCGAAGCTGCTCGGCTTGAAGATTAGATGTATCTCGGGGACGAGGTACTGCAGAGCAATGGTCGAGAACGCTCTGCACGCGAGTCGTAGATTTGCAATGTGTGGGGGACGGAGGAGACTGAAGATCTGATGAAGGATCTCGTTAGGTAGACGAGCGATTGGGGGGACCGTGTGACGGGTGTCGATTGTTACCCGTGAGGCCTGGAGGGATGGCATGTCGTCTACAAGAGCTCAGAGGTGTTGATCATACATCATTAGACTCAGTAGCTTGGAATCAACGAACAATGGTTGAGAAGATGCATTTTCTTTGAAGGCCCCCTGAACCTGGTCACCCGGGCGACGAGACCGGCTCCTTCCGCTCCGGGGCCGAATTAATTGCAGGCTCCCTTCCTCCTTCCTCAGCTTTAGGTCCAGCCCCATACCCCAGCACAGTAAGGGCTCAATGGGAAGCAGCAAGAGCTTCTGGTATATCATGAAAGCATTGGCAGATTTGCAGCAACCTTCATACCTTCTCCGTGAACCTTGGTCTCAACGAATGATGTATATTTATCCATAAAAAGACATCAAAGTCAAGGCGTGCAGTTCAATGAGGCTTCGCCACGCTTATTTTCTCTAACTCTGGCTAGAACTTCTCCTGGCATCCTAGCTCATCTGACCACAGCTTACGTTCTCAAAGATAAAAACACCGTTACTCCCACGATGAGTCTACAGATCTTACGGTGAACCTGTCAGTCTAGAAGACTAAAATACTTTTCCAATGATCATTATTGACGCGACTGTGTTGATTGCGAGTCTTGGATAATTGAACTCATTAATGGTCAAGCTTATGATGCGAGGGTAATAGGAACGTAGGAAGACCGTCTCTCTGGACCCCCGAAAGATATCATCCTGTTAATATTCTGGTTCCCTCTATACGCAAACCGAACAGCTTTAGCACAGGCACTATGAGTGTCACCTCCGCGCCAAAATGCTCCGAAGAGATGACGGTAGTGTCTGAGTACCAGCATCGCCTACAGGATTCATCTCGCCAACCTCTACCAACGCCCCATTACATTGCTCACGGTATGCTCACTCGGTATTTGTCGTGGCGGCTCAAATGCCATTGTCTCTTCCTATGGCTCGTAATGAGTAACATTCATAGGTGGCAATCGCTTCGTCTACGAGCCGCTCAGCCAAGACCGGCGAGAAATCCGTCTCTGTACATTGCATCCTGCCGCCGAACGTCAACCACTCTCGTGTTCTTTGAGTATTGTTTCTCTCGAAAGCAAGCCACATTATGAGACGTTGTCCTATGTGTGGGGAGATCCCAGTCTGAACAATGAGATCATCGCCGACGGCAGCGTCATTAACATTACTAAGAACCTGCGCACTGCCTTGTGGTACCTCCGTACTCCCGATGCACCTCGTGTTATTTGGGCAGATGGCATATGCATAAACCAGTCGGATTTGGAAGAACGTTCGTTTCAGATCCAGATGATGGGCGATATTTATCGACAAGCCAGAGGAGTCCAGATTTGGCTTGGTGAGACTGAAGACATGGTAAACGATGCTGAGCACTCAGCGACGCCAGACTTTTGGATGGCTGAGGACCCTGTCAAGACTTTCACACGTTATCTTCAATCAGAACAATTACTGAGCACCATCCCACCCTTAGCTATCACTGAACATAGTACCCTGGAATCCAACATCCCCGGCGCAATCAAGATATTGGAATTGCTTGCTGCGGGCCTCCACTTGTACCAAATGCCTTTTTTCAAAGTCATTGACCCGGAAGCAATTGAACCATGTCCCGTTTGGTTTGTTGCAATGCGCTCGCTGGCTGCAATATTGAGCTGCCCGTGGTGGACTCGCGTTTGGACCATCCAAGAAGCTATGCTCTCTACTCAAGCAACCGTTCGTATTGGCGAGTACCAAGTGCCACTCTCACTTTTCTCTAATCTAGCTAGTAGTACAAGAAAACACGAAAGTGGCTGTTGTAGCACTGCGCAAGCTCTTTGGTATGGAAGTCTTGACATCTGCAGGCCTCTCCTTCGAGCAAGGTCCGAACTAGAGGAGTTTCTAACCTTTACCGATGATGGTCTAGAGGGCCGAATAACATTTACACGGGCTTTTCTGGTTTCAAGTAAACGTAAAGCCTTTGATCCTCGCGATCATGTTTACGCACTTTACGGGGTCCTACACCGCAAGGATCGACTGATCAAGCCTAGCTATAAATTGAGCACAGACAAAGTTTTCACTAATGCAACTAGAGTGCTATTCCAGGAGGGAAGATCAATTGACACATTGGCTTTTGCGATTGGGGTTCAGGCTGACAACCCTTTTAAGCTGCCCTCCTGGGTATGCGACTGGACTCGTCAACCTGATCTTATGACTTCAGTGGAATTGCACAAGGCTTCCAATGGAGAATCATTCATAACAAAGCAGACTACGGATAGAATCCTTACCGTCGAAGCCTGCAAGGTCGACTTCATATCCGCCACTAAGAACCCTACAGGTCACTCATTCTATGAATTTGGAAAGCTGAAAGACGACGTAAATTGTGTGGAAGACTGGTGGAGTCTATTCGACATGCAGAATTCCAAAGAAAGGTATGCCTTCTGGACGACTATAATGCTTGGCTCTGTCGTTTTAGGAGGCGAAAGTAGAAAAATTTCACCCAACGACTTGATGAAAATTGAGACCTGGTGGGAACTAGCTACGTCCGCCGTAAAGCAAGAAAATGGCGGCTCTCTCCTCAATGGCCGAGATACAGATCTGCTTGCGATTGCTGCGATAATAAGGAAGTCGGTGAGGGAGTATAAGTTCTGGATGACTAGTCAAGGCTTTCTAGGTATGGGGCCTCAGACACTCGAGCAGGGCGACGAAGTGTTTGTTGCGAAAGGCAGCAGAGTTCCGTTAATCTTCCGTCCTATCGAGGATACTCTTGCTCAGAGTTATGGAGTTCCCACGAACGAGCGTGGGTACTTGTTCGTGGGCCAGTGCTATCTACACGGTTTCATGGACGGCGAAGCAGTGAAACCTGGAACAAAGTGGCAAACAGTCCATCTTTGCTAGAATGGATCTTACAGGGGCTAATGCTCATCGATACACTTCACTCGTATAGCATTTTATGGTCTTGTTGATGAACAGCATCATTATTGCTTACATGGCGTACCACGCACTCGAAAGCTCCACAAGACTCGAAATCACTCCGGTACAATCGCACCTACACTTCTCCAGAAATCACACCTTACCCCTCGGCCACCCTCCCACGTATACGCATTCACAATCTCGAAGTCATTTACCAACCCCGGCTCCTCAAACTCAGTAATATTCGGCGCCGTGGCACTAAAGCTCGTAGTGCTAAACGCCGTCCCACCCGTTTCATTCAAATTTAACTGCAACGGCTGCGCCAAGCTCCAGGCCGGAAAATTTGTCGCCGCATTGCCTAGGGTGTTGTTGGGGGTGCTAAGGCCGTTTGCTATGGATGCGGAAATGGAGGGATTATTCTGCGTGATGAAGTTACCCCAGATTGTTCGGAAAGCTTTGTTGAAATCTGGTCCTTGGTTGGGTGTGGCGGGGCCGAAGTAGGAGGACACGTCTGCGCCGTGCTGGGCGCCGATCGGGGAGTATTGATATTTGTAGGAGACGCGGCCATTGTTGGTGAAGGCTTCAGCGAGCCAGTATGAGGGGCATACGAATGTTGTTTCCGCGTAGACATTCTAATTTTTTCTTGGTTAGAACGAGAGTATGATTGGAACACTTTCTTGGGAGAGAATATGACTTACGTCTGCACGTTGTTGCTGTCCTGTGGCATAGGTGCTTTCGTTGAGAGCGGTGGCTCCGCTGTCTCCGCTTGTTGCGAAGTCTGGGATGCTTGTGTCTACGGAGGCGTTGGTTGAAGGGTAATACAGCAATACTCTTGAGACATCATCTTCTGTGAATAGTGGGAAGGCATTCATGAGGAAATTGATAAAATCGGCTTCAGTTTGGATATTCTGCGGTGTGAATGCTGGACCTTCGTTGGCGTTATTCTGCAGCGTTGTTAGTAAATTCAATTGACGGGAAAAACTGGACACTTACTCCTACAAGCATTCTAACACCGTTCACCTGTTTCTTTAAAAGTTGCTGACTTGGCAGTTGCTGAACGAACACGCCATCAGTGACTGGCAAGAAACCCCATGTGCCGAACCTTGAGGAACCAGAGATAGTTGCGCTAGCATTCTGCAGTGTTTCTGTATCCTTGCTAACCAAGCACTGGAAAATAGAATTGCTAATATTATTTTGAGGTAGAGCCGGAGGTCCAAAGCAGCCAGCAGCAGAGGCAAAAGCGTAGTAAGACTGAGATGGTACGAAATCGGCATAGCCAAACTGCTGGGGCAGATATGGCGATGCGGCTATGACGTTGCTGAACAGCGAATCACCAAGATAGCCGCCATAAGCCATGGCCTGAAGCATAACCGAACCGCCTACCGTATTTAATAAGTATTCTTCGAATGTAAGAACATCACAATTGCATTGAGCATACCTCCAGCGCTTTCTCCACTGATAGTAACTTGGGACGCATTGCCACCAACCAGGCCAATATAGCTCTGGACCCACTGTAAAGCGAAGTTCTGATCGAGTAAGCCTGCGTTCACAACGCCATACCGTTGTACTTCGTCCGAAGACAGGAAACCGAATGCGCCCAACTATATCAACAGTCAGGTCTCTGATTTCTTCTCCTCGACGATTTCCAGTACATATCACCTACACGGTACTGAATCGCCACAGCAACGAAATCATTATTATTAGCATTAACAATAGCACTCATATCCTCATTCCCCTGCCCCTGACCATAGCCACCACCATGGATCCAGACTAAGACTGGCAAATTGGTTTTATTCTGGGGTGCATACACGCTGAGGAAGAGACAATCTTCGTTGCCTGTGAAGTTAAAGCCAGCGGGGATGGGGGAGTCGGGGCTTTGAGGGCAGTTTTGCTCGAGGGTGTTGGCGGGGAGGATTTGAGCGCGGTTTAGGGATGGGGGATGGGGAGGCTGCCATCGTAGGGGGCCGGTGGGGGGGGCTGCGTATCGGATGCTGTGATCTCTTCGGTTAAATTTCTGATGATAGGGGACCAGATAACGGGTGCGTGCATACCCTTTCCATGTGTTCAGGCCGGTACTAGCATTGGCTACGCCCATATACTGCTCGTAGCCCAGATCCACAACCAAGTTCGATGTGCTCGTGCTCTGCCTCTTAGCGAGCACAGAGTCGAAAGCTCGAGGGTTATATCTCGGCGTCGCTGCAAAAGCAAGTGTAGCCAGACTGGCACAGACGACTGAGATTTGGAACTTCATTCCGAATGTAGATATATTGGATAACTTTCAGGCTGCCAGAGCAGCCATGTGTGGACATGCATTAGTCCTTTATAAGTCTCCCGTCTCCCAAAGAAGCGGGGCTGAGCATGCACATGGATGGCTACTTCTACGACGGGCCCGCGGGATCCTTCATGCATCATTACCCGAACCGAGTCAGCGTGGCACACTTTCTCCTCCACCAAGGGGTTCTGATTGCTAATCGTACGCAAGCCGAAACGGTACGTCAATATGACAAATGTCCATGTCCAAATGCAGCGGAGGTAGGTCCTAGGTGGTGTGGAGAGAATATGCGGGGTCCTAATCCGCAGCTCCGATGCTAGAGTTCGCCGACTGTGTCCGGCAAATGGGGAGCGATGAGATCATAGTAACCCTAACCCTATTAACCTCCCATAGCCTGTACACTCGTCTCTTGGAAATGAGAGCGGGTGGAGGTTTGAAGCTTTGGGGCTTCCTTGGCAAGGCGGAAGCTATCGATATAGATACAAAGTGACCCCGCTGAGGACGGGTTAACGGCTATTCAAGTTTTCTTATTACGGTAGTGCGAGTTTAAGGCCAGCAGACCAAGGTACCTTTCCCCGCATAATATTATTACAGCACTACTTCTTCCAAGCGAAGCTTGCTTGTCAAAAGAAGAAATACTAATTCCTAGTGATCTTGGCATTATTTCTATGGCTGGCCTTCTATATTCTACAATACAGGCTAGATCTATAACAGCACATAGTATATGTCAAACATCAATATTGGCCGAGAACTGGCATGTTCTCGCCAGTGAACTCCTCGCTCAATGCCTCYAGTCCTTGATAAAGCTCAGCGATTCTCATTCCTCGTTTTCTCTCGTTCTCAACTCGTTCCCAAGTCCACTCATCAGACTCGCCAAACCCGGTTGTCAGTGAAGCAGCCATGATCTCGCCAGCATTGTCGGGTGTCAAAACCTTTACAATCGATGCAGTAGAGGCTTCTATTGAGTTCGTTTCCGGGTTAGGTGTCATTGTCATAGGAGGTGTCTCGTGATCTGCAGGTTTCGGAGGTAGTAGTTGGGAGGCTCGCAGGACTCGCTCGGGGGGAATGGTAAGCCGACCTTTTTTGAAAACGTATTTGGCAATGCCAGATGCAAATATCGCTGGATGTGGTCCCGATTTGGCTTCATCATTGTTGATCGCAGCCCCGTTACCCTCAGCTTTATTAGCCTTCCTCTTCTTCCACGGTTGCAACGTATAAGATTTAGGCTTGACGGCCCCTTTTTTCACAAAGTGTCCGATGACATATATCCATTTATTATCCCAGCACAGAATTCTCGTCCAGACTTCAAAAGCCTGAAACGGCTTGATTTCTCTTTTGAAATTACAACTCACACCCCCTAGCATGGTTGCAAATCCATCCTTACTTTCCTTTGCCAGCTCTTTCCGCGTTTGGTCGATGCCATACCCACACAAGCTAACAAGCAGCTCCAGCCGTCCGACATCGAAATCGGAGAAATATGTACTATTTGATTTATGGAGGTTGTAGTCGCATTCCAGAAAGGGTGAGCGAGATGACGTGATGACGGGCTGAAAGAGGGCAGAAGGGCCAGATTTAGAGGCAAGACGAACATGTGAGGATCGTATCTGTCTGAGTAGACCTGTGATGAGGCGTATCTATGAGCTGGTCAGTATGTGAGAAAGGCTGTGGTGAACAGCAACGCTTACATGCCAGGCTAATGGTAGAGCCTTGAGGTTAATCAGGGCGAAGAGAAGGGCAATGAAATTCCATAAGCCTATCCTACCGGAGAAGCCCAATTTGTTGCGTAACAACTCAAGGCTGAAGCCCGGYGCCATTGTCGAACAGATGTAATATTTGATTCGTTCGTGGGTCGCCTGTCGCCTAGGCCAAGGGACTTGCAACGCGCGCACACAGTACTAAGCGTTAGATGTCTTCCTACATCATAAGTATCTGAGTGTCAGCAAAGGCGCCAGGTTTTCTTGAAAAGGCGCCCTTTAGATGGCTATCAGGTTCGTCAAGGCACAGGGACAGGATCGATGCCGAGGCAACCTTCTCGTCCAATTACGGTGACCGGCGAGTTCTCGGTCCGGTCGATGCCCGAGTACCGCTCATCTCGCGCCACCGAGTCACCATCGCGTCTTCCGGGTGGATAGACATACGCAGTATTTACTTCTTTGCGTGTCATTACTTGCTACAGAGCAAAACGAGCGTGACTCGTGCTACAAATTTGCGCGATACCAAGAAGGGGCTGCTTTGTTACCAGATACGCAGATCTGCGAAACCAAACGCCTCTCTGTAGACCATCTTAAACATGGAAGACATCGAGACGCAGAGACAGGAAAATATTAAACGAAACAAGGATGAGCTGAGGAAGCTTGGAATACTATATACTCCGCCTGCCAGGGTCAATGGCTCGAATAAAAGGGCGAACGCCAAAAAACGAAAGTTTGAACAACCTACCCTTCATGCGGCCCGATCCTCAGCACGCATTGCCTCTGCTCCATCACGCCCTTCCTACAATGAAGATGAGAGGGAATATGCAAGTCTCCCACGAAAAAAAGGCCGTCAAATAGTCGCTAAGAATAGTAGGCGGAATAAGAGTAAGCAAGAGGAGGTTGCAGAGCTACCGGCAAAGGACATTGATAGTATAAGAGCTGGCTGGACGTCTTGGAAAGCTACAGCTCCACCCCCTACCCGAGACGAAGAATGGACATTCCACTTCGAAGATGAACCGACTTTCAAACCAAATAAATCCCCGGAAGAGATGATGAGGGAAGGTTGCTTTGGTGGATCCTACTGGCGTCCTCTTTACTCGCGAAGGTTGGGAACCACAATTGCGGATGACTACAAAGAGCTGCCTGCGTCTTGGATATCAGGCCTCGACGTTGAGCAGTTCCTCAGCTCACCAAAGTACGACCCAGAGGTCAACAAATACAAAGTAGCATCTGGTCAGACGATAGAAGAGTGGGAGGCTGCAGGTTGGATCAATCACACCCATGATGTCAGAGGCTGGTTTCAATGGTATTGCCGCTTTTTCATGGGGCGAAGGTGCGAGGACGATGAAAGGCAGATCAGTAGGTGGCGCAAGTGCGTGGGGGAGACGGGGAGATGGAGAAGAATGCTCCTAAAGAAATATGTGGCTATGGGTATTAGGGAGGTGTTTGACGACGGGGAGGAAGAAGAGGGTAATGATGTGAGCCCTGTCATGCATCAGACATGTCATCACTGGGCGTGAGTCGTTCCGTCATTCATTCAACTGATTTGTCACGCTGATCTTTGCATGGCAGATACGAAGTGCGACAGGGAGACCTTGAGCGCTTTTGGACCACTGGAAAGTAGATCAGATACCATTGGGTTATTGTTCAAGCCGAGCATATTAACCCGGAGCATTGAGCCTAGTTCACGGGTTCGACATGGTCTTTCGGCATCCAGCGCCCCTCTGAATATGCCTGTCTGATACCTTAGCATACCTATACTGGTGCTGACTGATGAGAGCCTTACTTGGAAAGCTCTCAATTTGGTTGTTATCGACCATCACTGCAACGAATCGAGCTATACCTCTGGATTTGCAACAGTACGGTTCGAAAAGAGGGCCAGGATAGGCGTGATCCAAAGCCCACAATTTAGCACTGCTTCATTCTATGGGAATAGTCAAAGGCTTTGGCAAAGGCGGAAAAATGCACCGTCAACCCAATGGCCATTAGCACGTGAAAAACCTGGTGCGAATGGCCCCACAGATCAAATCGCCCGGGCTTCCATACCTCTGGTATCCGAGTCTATTGCCTTGTTAGCAGCACCTGGCACTTAAGGAGTCTTTTCACCGACAGCGTAAATTGTGACAGCAGTCAAATACAAAAGTACAGTGACGGCGTAGCGACTGGCCCCGGCCTCAATATCCATCTGGCGGTATCCGTTCAGGAAGGAAGCATAGATGATAGGGTAGAAAGCCGAGGAAGCCATGAAGGAAAACAGAAACCCACGAAAGGGTCGCCATGCCGGTTTTCGAAACCTTCGCACGAATAGGACAAAGATTGCCGCTGTGAGCTGTGCCACAAGATCAACCTAGCAAATCTCAACATTAGCACCGTTCACTCTCGACACGCGGACAGACCCCTACAGCAATCCAGAATATCTTCGTTTCCCTCGCTGCACACGGAAACGTATACCACACCCCCGGAGGAAAGCAACCCGCCGTAACCATGCTAATCCCCAACAAATCCAGTCTCAGATAAATATCATGCACCACCTGCGAATGACTACAGAGTACATGGTAGATAGTCGACAAACCAAAACATATCGCCMCCCCAAGAAAAAACAACCCAAAGACCATCCAATCATCTCCATTAGCATCAGGATACTGTTCTTTCGCATAGGGATACAGAACAATGGGGAGAAGTATCATCCATAGCATCGCCACGAAATGGGTATAGATGTTACCGGTTTCGTTGTGGAGATAGAAACAGCTTTGTAAACAGTCTTTGTAGGAATGAGTAGAGGGGCGGAAATGGGAATGGATGTATTCGTTGTCTTTAGCCCAAGTGGGGAGATCGCCGTATCTAAGTAAACGGCGTGGAGTTGTGCTTTCCGGAATCGTTGGAGGCTCAATCGGTGTTGAATGCTCGATTGCACGCCGCTGATGAAGATTTGATGATGACATACTATCGAATGCTAGGTCCTTTGTTATGACTTTGGATATTTAAACCTTTCTTTTTTCGGTGTTGGGGGATTGAGAGGGAATTGGAGATGTGGAGAGAGGAAGGAATATCGGCACCGAGTATTCCCACTAGGTAGAACAGTGTTCGTGCATAAGGTAGGCATACTTTGGTGTGGCGAAGAGCTAGGGTTAGGGTTATACAGTCAGACATCGAAGCCTAGACAAGGCTTGAATCCTCCTCATATCCATCGTCTCTTGGGATTTGAAGGAAAGAGATCCAACCCGCTAACAATTAATGACGCGGTCTTTTGGGGACAAGATGCCGCAAAAAGGACTCAGATTCCAGGATAACAATAAAAAGCACAGTACATTGCCACTGAAGACGGGAAAGGAAGTCAAAATAGCCTGGTAGCCAAATCGATGTCTCAGCTTCTTATCAATCATACCCATCTCATCTTACCGCATCCCCTCCGTCCTCTCAATCAACTCCTTCACCACCCCCCCAAACCTCCCTCTCTCCTCCATCGGCAGATAATGTCCCCTCCCCTCAAAAACCACCTTCCCCACCCCCCCCTCCTCCCCCCCAAGAGCCTCGACCAACACTTTAGCATGCGGATGAAAAGTAATCAAATTATCAATAGTCCCATGCACCACCTGAATCCTCTCCCTTCCAACATTATCCGCCATCATCCTTAGCTGCGCCGCAGTCTTTTTATGATACCCGACAGCTAACGCTTGTAAGAGAAAGCCCTTACGCGTGAAACCGTGAGTGTCTTGGCGTTTGGTGAGTTCTTGCGCGGCGAAGCGGTCGCCGTTTGTGGGGAAGGTGCCTTCTTCGTCAGGCTGTTCGAGCCAGGATAAGCTCACGCGGGATTTTATCTCGGCGATTTGTTTGTCGAGGGATTTGGGGATGCTGTAGGGAATTGGAATGATGAGAGGGAAAGTTAAAAAGAAGGGATGGTGGTGGGGGGGCTTACAGGATGTTTATTCGGTCCCTTAAGCCTTGGAAGTAGCCCTGAGAATGTTATTAGCAATGTTTCCGATGCGAGCAGCGAGCACACATACGACTGTATTCAACAGCTCCGCACAAGTAGATACGAGGGATAGACTAGCTATTCTCTTCGGCTCGAGACAAGCCTTGCCGCCATATGTCAGTAAAAAAATCTCACCAGAACTTACTGCTTAGCCAACAAATTATTATATATCTCACCAATTCCATCGCAATCATCCCCCCCATACTAATCCCCACAACATGGCACTCCCTCTCCCCCCTCCACCCCACCCACTCCAGCACCTCCAGCACATCCCGTGCCATCTCCGACGTCGAATACCGTGACAGCGGAATATCACTCTCGCCCATCCCCCGATTATCAAATATTAGAACCGAATACTTCTCACCATCTTTATGGCCGAAATCCTGTGTCTGCCGCTGCCAGTACCATTTTAGGGCGCCGAGACCCATTATCCACTACCTTATTCATTAGATACCCAGGTCTATTCAGCTATTGTATATCACAAAAGCGAAACTCCGATGATGGCTGGAAAAGTCAGAGCGAGATAGATACTTACGACGGTGTGGATAGGTCCCGTACCATGGATCTCATACGCGATATTAAAAGGACCGCCGCGTCGGCGAGATGCTATGGCGCAGGTGCCTTTGGTGGTGGGTGGGAGGTTCCATATTACTGTATTAAAAGCGGGATGGTTGACGATCTCGGCGGAGGTGAGGGGTGGTGCCATCGAGGTTATGTTAATAAAAAGTCAGATTGTGTGGCCGTGCAAGCTGATCTCATCAAGTGTTTTATATGGTTCAAGGTGGGTTTTGTGATGAGTGGATATTTATGGTAGATGCATGAATGGTGCTGGTTGATGTTAGGTATTGTGAGGAGCCTGGAGACTGGCCTACGGGCGGGGCGGCCTCGGGATGATCTCCCGGCGGGTTGGTGGCCTTGCTTAAGTAAGGTACCTTCTATTGTTTTTCTGGAATCCTAGTCCTTTCTATCTATATCTTATCCTTAACAGACCATTCCATTATTTACCAGTTGTTCGGACAGATCGCCTAAGATGATAGGTATAAGAGGTGTTCTTGCCTTGTTCAGGTTTCTGGCTATAGCGTGATGTACGTGCGTGTGTCTTGGGGGAAAGGGAGGGGGAAAATGTTTTATTTACTGGCGAATACAACAATCGCAGCCAGCACATACTTCACCTGGTATCAAAAAGAAACCTGCTACTACCTGAGGCTTATCCTTAACCCACCATGTGCTTGCAAATATCTGAATATGAGTATCGCATTCGAAACMCCTCCCGCTACTCAACCGCCCTAAACCTCATCACCCCTCCACTCTTAGTTTCAATCCCTTCAGTCCTCCCCAATCCCATCCCCCCCCTCTCCCCCGCATACTCCATCACCTCATCAACCGTATCCCCACTCCACCATTCCCACATCGCTCCCAAATGCCTTAACACATACTCCCCTCCCAACCGCATCCCCTCGCTCCCAAATTCCGTCAGGCGCTTCGCATTCAATGTTCTCGTCTCTACATAGGTCCCATCCTCGATCCTCAAGAAATCCTCCCGCTGCCACGGTTGTCCATCTGAATTAATCTCGATCAGCTCAGGGCCGATCCGCTCTCCTGTTTCGGCGTCAAGGATCTCGATGTCCGAGTCAGTGCAAGTGACGAGGGGACGTTCTGCTAGGACTGTTATTGCAGCTTGGGGGTTGGTGGTGGAGAAGGTGAGATTGAATGTGAAGGGAGGGTTGTTGGAGAGCGAAAAGGTTGAGGGGGCTGAGAGCGTGGCGGTGACTTTGGGGGGTGCGGAGGGGGAAGTAAGGGTCGTGAAGGTAACATCATTATCGCCGACCAGTGTCCAGGGAATTTTATTTGTGGATGGCCTAGCAATAGTTAACGGCCTGTGCGTGATGGAGTCAGTCTGATTGAAGTGGAGTCTATAACGGTGGTTTGGAAGGAGCGAGGAGGTGTTGAATGTAAGTTCATATGGCTTGGGGGAATCGCAATTGGTGAAGGTCACGTATCCACTTCGGTTGGGCTCAAGTCGTAAAACTGAAGGCGCTGAGCCCTGACGCAGGATTTGCAGCTGCTCACCGGTGTCGTTATCGATGCATTGTATGATCTGGTCCGAGTTGATGGACTGAAATTGCTTGTTATCGTGCAAACCATCCTTGAGAAACCAGAGAGGCCCTTTGGTGTTACGGAGAGTGAGCAGGACTACGAAATCAAAGCGAGGGTTGCCCGATAAGTAGCAAATCCTCGATGCTTTCAATTGAACCTCGACTCGGGGTTCGGTCTCAAGCGCCATCTTGCTTGCCTCCGTATTAGACATATTTTGGTCAGAATTCTTTCTTCTGGGGTTTTTTTCGTTACCTAAGATTGGTGTTGATGGCAGGTATTATCATACGACAGTCGGCAGAGCCACAGAGGAGGAAGAAGGAAAACAGGTGCGGAAAGCTATTTGACAAAAGGCAGCCGCTGCCAATGTCGATTCTTGATCATTGACCGAGGCACTAGGCCCATTGGAGATTATATGTTGCATGGGCTGATGCACCTAGCGTTGCCTTAGCTCGCCACTATGAGGTGTTATCCTGTCAGCACTTCTTCTTCATGTATATTGGGAGCATCCTCCATTAATTCTAGCACCTCAGGCGAGGCATCCTCCATCATCGATAAACTCGACAAAATATTATACTAACAATTAGCCGCACTGGTTCAGGACCTACCCGCCTTACTGATCTCGTTGGCAACAATCGGTTCATGATGCTATGACATTGTAGGAGTTGATGTTGCACCATCGTTCGTAGTTGTTAGAGCCTGGAAACTGGCTTAGGTACGGGCGGGGCGGCATCCATAGCCTCGGGATGATCTCCCGGCGGGAACGGGGGGCCTTACTTTAGTACCTGTGCCCTGAGAGGGCGCCCCGGGAGCCAGCTGCACCGATCCTAACTATAGAACTAGGCGTTCGTGGCTGAAGCTTAGTTCTAGATGCATGGAGTACATACCTGCTCGGATGCGATGTAATGCAATGCGGCGGCACGAGAATGAGGAAAGATCATGAAACATGTTTCCGGTGACTCGGAAGCCAGCAGTGTTTCATTACCTATGTAGGTAGCCGTGACTKATGTCTGTTGATGCTGGTCTTTTTCTGCAACGCCCAAGTTATGGCTTATTCTCTCGTGTACTACCTTGGTAGGCTAGGTAAATGTCAGGATACACCTACTCAAAGTATTGTCTGCCTACATGCCATCTCGTGAATAACATATCACGATCCCATCACTATTTCCGGTCTCGGTGCCGTATCTGAAATCAAGACGTTGGAACATTTCCTCTTCAAAACCCTTCTCATACGTGGACTCGGATGGATTTCCTACTCTTCTAACGAACTCATGCCTCTTTTTCTAGCTGACTATGCATGCACCAGACAATGACAAAGACGGCTAACAGAACCATACTGATTCACTAGCAGCCAAACATAGTCTTTCGCATCAGCTCTCCCTCTCATCATTCCCCAGTCATACCTCCCCTCCATCCATTCCAACCCACAACCCTCTCCCACCCCATCCACCCTCTTTATCCTCCCCTTGCCCCAGCACTACAACAAACAGATCAACACCCCCCCTCCGTAACAGTCACCCACGCCGTCTGACACCCCACCGCCCCACACCCACCACAAGCCGCCCTCGCAACCGTAACCGTCGGCATTGTAGCCGGGCAATCACACGGTATCGTTGTAGTCGCTTCGATCATACACCGCTTTTTCTGTTTCTTATCAGGCTCCATGCAAACAAAGCGCTCGGCGAGACATTCGAGCTGGATGGAGGGTGCGGTGGTTATAGTGGCTGTGGGACATGTTGGGGTTGCCGTGGTAAATGTTGAGAAGGTTGTTATGGGTTGGAGGGGCATGAGGGGGTTGGTGAGGGAGAGGGGGAGGAAGCTGGTTAGATGTGAGGGTTTGTGGATTGGGGTTGGAAGGGAGGGGGGGGTTACCTGAGGCCGAGAAGGAAGAATTGGAAAGATAACATTGTGACGTTATTAAGGGGCTTAGCGATGAAGAGGTTTGGTGAGGAAACAGCGGGGAGTGATCAAGGCTGCAAAGCTCTATAAAATCGGTCCAGCCGGCATGAATTGCAAATGGAAGAGGAAATAGAGTTGCTGAAGATACAATCTGCATCCCCAAAGAAGGGTGCGATCCTCCTCTTTTGTTTGTCGGGACATGATGTTGTTGCTGTTCCACGCTGCAGGTTTCAGGAGGATGTTGGTGCCCTTTCTGCATGTGGGGAGCGGGCAGCTGCGCCGCATGTGCCGTCGTCTCGGGTACCTGAATGCTGCAGTGCTATTGGTTGGTGGGGGATCTTCAGCCCTCTTTTACTGCTTAACATATTAAGTAATAACCGTGTGGTAAGCTTATTCTGCAAGTAGAAGATTGCGGAGATTAAATAGAAGGACGTGCCCATTATGGTTCTCGTGTTGCTTGCTCGAGTATACAGCCTCTAGCAAGATTTTGCGATGCTCTCACACAAATATACTTATTCTTTTCCTYTCTTCTATGCGATTCCCCTTTGTGGGATCACATCTGGAAAGAAAAATGGGAACCCTCATGTGCAAAGAATATGCTCTCACGCAGCCAACCAAGGTACTTCACGACGGCAATTCCCAATCTCGGCTCCATGATCGAAGAATGCAAGACCCACCTTAACCACTCATCTCTCCCATCAGGTCTATCAGCAATGACAATTGCAATTTCTCCCGGTCCCCCTCCCAGAAAGGACGTATCCTCTTCACTGACTTCGTCCCTTCTCCCTAGAGAAAGGGTGGAAACGACTGCAAGGCTGCATCGCTTTCATTGCGCACCGCCTATCCCTTAAGTGACTGGACTCGCGGCTGATTCCGCGACTCTCATCTACCTGAAAGGCGAACGCCAGCTAGTCACTTAAGGGATACCACAAAGCGCAGGAAATGTGTAGCGAGCGGTCTGTAACGGGTTGCAGGAACGGCGACTTCCATCATCCCTCTCCATCGATCATTAGGCTGTGGCTTATTCTATCTGTTATTTCGTCGTCATTCGATGTATTGCAATTTCCTTTGGCAAGCTGGGTAAGGTTTTGCAGAGCGCGTTATCTTGATAGGTAATGCGCTGGAACTTTTTGCAGTCTTCGTACACCGCCCTCCAAGGCTATAGGAAGGAGGAGGGAGAGTGATCATGTTTGTGAGTGCGGTAGTGGTCTTGTCACCGCTGTTCTTGTTCATAAAGAAAGTCATGTCTTTTCCTCAAACCCTCTGGATAACACGCCGCATTGTCTGTCGCGCGTACGAGCAGAGATACCGTAACAGCTTCTAGTCGTTACAGGTATATGCAAAGAATTGAACCATAGACGGTCTTTCGTCTCGTCCAGTTCCATATACTGTAGAACGAGTAACCTAAGGAATCAAGAGATCCTTTCCATTCACTCCTTTCTTAGAGCTCAAGCGCATTGCATTGCAATACTCGTAAGCACTATCACACTCAAAACCATAATGCCGCGTCACAGCACCAAACGACCATGTTTCCTAATCGTCAGCGCTTGAAGATTGGGATCCACACAGCCGCGTCAGCTCTCATAACATCACACAGGCATGGGTGCGGTAATTAGATTGGCGAGTCTCAAAATGTAAGTAACCGTGCCGTGGCGGTTGTAAGATAAAACTCGCGCAATCGTGCTTCTGAAACGACGCATGGTCGCAGAATCTGATGATGATCAATCTACCAGTAGGAGTATAACTTGCGTACTTGCGTGGGCCCCCATTCGCCTGATTCGCACGGGGTGACGCGTCTTGGCCCCCTAACCACAGCCGCTAAGAGGCTTACCTTAAGCCCGCTCTGGGCTGGGGACTAAATGGTAGGTAAGCTTTTATCCCGCACCCTATCGCGCAACGGATACCTTATCCCGCAATCCTGAAACGACCTGTCAATGGCTTGCTCAGCATCAGGTCTGCGTACGTGTACATATCTGCCCGCCCTTTTGGATCGGCTTCTGATGAATCAACGTGAGCAATTTCCCTTTCCGCACAAGAATATTGGAAATGCTTCTTCAAAGGGATTCTATAGGCTGTGGGGGCTTGGAACTTGGGGTCTAGGGTAGGGGGGTTGATATGCAAGTAAGCGGATAGTGATCTTAGTATCGATGGGTCGATGGGGGGAATGCTTGTTATATTGGCGGGCTTAGATTGGGTTAACGGCGCTGGACTAAGGTAGCGTAGTGCTGTTTCCCACGAATGAAGCCGGTTTCTTGGTTTCTGGGGAGGGCTACTGTAAGCCACCTCCAGCTTTTCGTTAATCATTGCACTAGACCGCGGAAAGCACGGCCTGGCCGCGGGATGGGATGGAAGCGGTCGATTAAGTGCGAACAATAAAAGGAGGGAGCAACTATGGAGTGGTTCAGGGGGATGAACATCGTGATGAGAATCTGGGGAGGGGTACTTACCGTGCTTATAGCAAAATCGAATACCACGGTCTGTGTGTTGTCGTAAAGGGGTCCTGGGTCTATGCTGGAATGTCCTAAAACGATCTGAAGCAAGTATAGCCTTTGAGCAGGGTACTGTACCTGCGAATAAGCGAAGAGCGATGTAGCGAAATATGCGGCTCTTCTGCATGCTGCATGCGACAACGTTTATACTGGGAACGGAACAAAGAATAAACTTCTCACGTACCTTTTCGATCGCGTGGAATGCTCGCTTGCCACTTGCAATCCCAATTCTAATCGTTCCACACATAATACATTACGTGTAAGGCCAGCTGCCCTCCACCTTTTCTTTGTCGATCTCTCATTTCCACCTCCACAAAGCACGGGTCCAGGCTAGTCTCCCACCCGTGGCACCAAAGTTCAATTCATTCTCTCGTGCGCAAGAGAGCCTCCCCCGCTTCATCCTAATATAGCTTACAAGTGGTCTGACGAACTTGAATCTCCGATCGCCTTCCATCGCCTTTATCTACTTGGCGATTTCCTAGCCTGTGTATAATCGAAATTCCCACGTTGATGGTCCTTCCATTGACTCCTTCACTATGAGAACGTTCGCCGTTGCTGCTGCACTTCTTGCTACAACTTTCACTGCATTCCCGATCCCTAATAGACGTGTGCCATGCGGTTCGAAAAGAGCTTCCAAGACCGGCTTGCTCGATCTGCCAACAGCCTCGCATACGCTTGAGCATCAACAGTATTTTGAGAGTCCAAGGGTAGGCAGGCCATTGCAAGTAGCCGTCACCATTGAGGTCCCGCGGGATGGTGCATTGAGCGAAGCAGAGAACGAAAAGCCTCTAGGTATGCTGTCTCCCGTCACGTACTTGCTGTTTCCCGTGGTGTACATGCTGTGTCCCGTTGTATACTTGCAATCCCCCATTGTATACTTGCTGTCTGTCGTCATGTACTTGCTGTCGACAGAGTTGTACTGACACTTCTGGTTCTCCTAGGTGCTGAAGCATGATTCGTCTTTGAGAGAGGTGATCAACAAGCTGAAGATGCAAGCAAGCTCAACATGCGAGTAAGCTGGACATGTGGTTGTAACGTTATAACGAAACTTTGAGGCTATTCATGGCGCTATGGCACAATGGCATGGGAACGGAGACCGAGTCGGAAGGCATCTCGATCAGAGAAACGAGGAGTCAGGAGTACAGGAGAGGATCAAAGGAATCATGGAGATACACTGGCATCCAGCCAAATCATTCCTTTTTCACCTCGCCATTGTCGGTTCAATCTTTCTCTCTTTGCAGGAGTTCTCGCGTTGCACAGTGGCAGTCTGGTCAACGTCCGTAAAAGGCCCAAGCTAGGTGCTGGGTAGCTGCATCTTGTGCATAGGCCATGCTGGGATCTAATAGCAAGGAACAGTCTTTTACTCTCGGTTGGAGTCTCTCGAAGTATGGGACGGATTCGGTGACTTTCAGCAGCGACCTCCCAACAACCAAGGTATGCCCGAGAAGCGCAATGCATCCCACAATCATTACCTGACTGGCCTGAAGCTTCACGTTAGAAAGTCTTGCTTAGGTTAGAAAGAAAACATTCTCATGGTCGGTGCTCTTCGCGCGATGCAGGGTCTGCCGCTTCAGGACTGTTAGTTCAGACTTTTAGCCTACTATTCGCATTACTGCATGAGAGCTTAGCTACTCTTTCTTCAACCTGTTCACCGCAATTAGTGATAACCGATCAATGCGCGGGCTTAGAGTAGTTCCAGTCTTCTCATATGTCGCTAAAGTGAATTGCGCCAACACAAGTCTCTTGTCCTGCCATCGTGTTTCAAACCAATGGGGAACATCGATCACGCTGCGTCTTGAAGGTATATAACGCCACCTTCCATGCCATCGAGTCTAGCTATCCGGCCGAGCCAATAGTCAAGCATACTAAATGTTAGGACTTGATGTTAAAGGCTTTTGAAAGTCGGCAGCTGAGCCTTGGTTGCGAATCGATCATGTTATTGGTAAATTATTGATTATCAAACCTTCTCGTCAAGAGCAAGTGAAAGTCGAAGTTGCACAGTGATAGGATGCAATACTAGCATACCGAAAAGGTCCGTAGTAGTCATCGGGCAACAGCAGAATTATTCGATACCGTTGGAGAACCACTCGTCTGATCCTGATAAGAGTCGCCCCCGATACTCAAGTCTTCCGAGGATCCGCTAGCCCATATGAATATCCCAATGCTGCCGTCGGAGCCTGTCACTATTAATCAGCACCTTCATAAGACTCTTCTGCCTGCCTTTTATCCAAGGGAGTGGTGAAAGTGAATGCCAAGATTCGAGAAGAGGTAGTAAAAAGCTYCTTGGCATATCATACCTGCCTGCATCCATCCAAACAACTCTTGCTTTAGAACACAGTTCGCGAGAATGTGCTTGGCGCCTTGTTCTAGATCCATATAGCTAGCCTTATCCTTTGACGCTCCCTTAACGTCACCTCCCGGTAGCTCGCCGGGCCCATACTCGTTCACCATGAGGATCCCGATCGTGCAGGTTTCTAGCACGAATTAGCGCTCTCAACAATATAACATCACAACTAGCGAAACAGTAGATCGATAATTTGCAAGCAGAGTAGGGTCATAAGCAAAAGTCTTACTGATGAACTAACCAAATTTGTACTTCCGAGGAGTAGGCTGACCGTTCGGCGGGATCCTAGTTTTTGCATTGACCCCATAGAACACACATGGTTGAGAGTAACATTCAGTCAAGCTAGTTTCGAAAAATAGGAAATCGATTGCACCTGAGCAATCCGCCGCCTTGAATGACGGAGCGTCCCACGTAGTAGGTCTGGCGCAGTTTACCAACACATCTTCATATGTCTCGATAGTACTATTTTCTAGAATGGTAGTATTTGTCATTGGACCAAGCTGAGTCAACGTAAAACTTTGAGAAACGTCCCCTGTAGTGTTGGTCAAAAGCACTGGAAAGTCGGTCGTAGCGACACTGGCGCACGGCCATAATAGCGCGAGGATGTGAAAATACATAAGGGAAAAGCTTGTTGAACTGGGTAAGGATATATGCTCAAAAGATGTCTTTGAAATGCTCACTAGGGCTTCCTGATATGATGCAACACATTTACGGTTGATGAATCCAATTGTGTAAATGTAGATGAGGCATCTCAATTGGCGCATGGAATCAGGATATCGGTGGCCGCTCCAATCATCTCTAAATCGAACCGCTTCATGAGATCATGCCAAAAGATGGTAAAGTATCGCGACTGTTGATACAATTTTCTTATCTGGTCGGTAGAAGGTTACACGGCCTGTGTCTGATGGATGTGCATGATCCCGCATGCTATGTATCTAATCTTCCCGTGTTTCATGGTGTTTGGGCGCTTAGTATTTGTGGCCCTCAGGCCATGTGTCTGATTTCCCCGGGGTTATAGTGAGTGGACGCTTAGACCCAGAGTCATGCCTAGTCTCAAATCCAAGGCAGAAGTAAGTCGCAGGTGTGCCGGTGCACTGACACTGAGTAGAAAGTCCCATAACGGACTTGTGTTCCGTAGAGGTAGGAGTCGCGAGGATATATGTGGGTCCCAGAGAATCTGATGCTAATCTCTCTGTGCCTAGATCAGTTCGCGAGCTAAACAGCTACGTTTCGTAAATAAAGTCACCAGCTTAAACGAGCAGGATTCYTTTTGACTCTATTAATGGATTGTCTAGCGAAGGATGTGCGTTAAGGACGAGGACTGATCAGCATGGGATGATTGTTGACCCATATCCGAGCACCGGGTTGTTAGGGTGAAAGTGCAGCCGCGGAGGTTTTCATGGCTGCTGTTGCTGGTGACGTCCTCGTACTCACTGCAGCTTCACAAGATGAAGTCATTTCGCCATCGTGACTATGTCGCTTCGCTGTTGTTTGCCCACAATGGGGGCAGACCTTCTTGTTTTCCTTGTCTTTTCAGATCTACTCTCCCAGTGCTATGGATGCTTCAGCATGTCCAGGAAATGAGGAACATCACCCGCCGGACAATGACACCAATGCAGCGAAACGCGCTCGCAAGCGTGTGATACACACAGTAAGCTTAGTATCCTACCTGTTACAACACTTCCCCTTGTCTGACACGTCCAACAGTGCCTACCTTGCCACCGAGCCAAACGGAGGTGCAATCGACAGAAGCCTTGCTCGCAATGCCTGCAGAGACAGATTACACGGAGTTGCGTATACGAAGCCATTGCAGCCGAGGATCTTAAGTCACTTCACGCCGAGGATGCGAGCCTCTCGGTCCAGAACGAGATATTGAAGTCGAGGATCTCTGATCTCGAGGGGACAGTGGCTGAGTACAAGGGACAATTGCGCGACGCAAGGGAAGTTCGAGGACCCAGAAAAAGGCAAAGGACATGGTCAGAAGCCAAATCGACGATTGAGAATGAAAGGGGATCCAGCTACCTGGATGGAGCAACTGTGCCTGACTTTTCACGACACAAGGCGTCTCTCGCATCAAGCGACAACAACGATATACCATCAGCCTACGCAGGCTCGTCTATAGTATTGTCACAGAACAACCTGCCCGCGCCATACCTGTTCGCAACGAACTTCCCGGGAAGTGACGGTGTGAAAGAGATTCTTAGCATGCTCAATGGATTGGGTAGAGAAATTACGGACCAATCTCTTGACGCCTACCTAGAACTAGTAGATCCTATCCATCACTACATGCCTATTATCTGTCTTCGACAGCGGTACAATCGCTGCTGGAGTGCCGAGGATCTTCCCCAGGCCCACGAAGCAGCACTAGTCTTTGCCGTACTGGCGTTAGGAGATCTGGCGTCCCAGAACTTGCATTCGTGGTTCCTCATGTCCGCTTCATTGCAGCTTCTGCGAATTTCCAATTTCTTGGCCAGTCCAACAATCGACGCTATTTGTGTGATCTGCTACTTTACCGCTTATCTCAACTACGAAGGCAGGCTAGGAGAGTTGTGGCCAGTATTGGGAATTAATATCCGCCTGGCTCAATCCATGGGTCTCCATAGAGACCCGAGCATCATCTCGAATCTGCCATTGGCAGAGGCAGAGCTCAGGCGACGACTCTTTTGGACAATTGCAGCCCACGAGACCGCTCTCAGCACAGTATTTGGCCGCCCGAACGGTTTAGGTTTTTTCGATTGCGACTTGCCCAAGAATGTTAGCGATGGTGAGCTTTTTGATGGCCAGAAGGCCAGATCTTCGGCAGCCAATGAGGTAACTTTCAATCGCTACATATGGGAGCTTGCCTCTGTCATTCGAAAAATGCCTCAGAATATGTCCGAGTGCTCATTTCCAGTCACAACATCCAAGCTCAAGGCGCTCGAGCTTCGCCTTTTGGCGTGGTTCCACGGCCTCCCTGCGCCTTATAGGTTTGACGCCAATGCCAGGATCCCGGGTGCGCTTGAACCAGCTAAAAGCCGCAATCAATATGTCCAGAGCGTGATCATCCATCTCATAGTCCAACATGGTATACTTGTGCTTTACAGGAATTCGGTACTTTCGCATAAGGACATGGCCTTGAAAAAGCCATGCTTTGAGGCTGCTTTTGCCATATCAGAGAGCTGGAAGATACTCCAAGATAGCTTTCCCCGAATGGTAAGAGGTGTTTGGATGCATTGGTTTCGCGCTTTCCATGCTGCTCTCATCTGCCTAGTGATCATTCGAACCGATGGGGAGCGATCTGATTATCGCGTCAGGGCATTATCATGCTGGAAGTCTACTCTACAAATCTTTGTCCGAATCAAACACCAGAATGAAAGTATTATGGGGTGCTACCGGGCTCTCGACAGACTCGACGTGGTACTCAAGAAGGAGATGGAAATTAGTGCTCGCCCGGAAAAGTCTAGTCATCAAAACCAGCTGCACGACCGTTCACCCATCGGCGCTTCCACGTCTACCGGGCTCAATCCTTTCACGCCAACTGTTCAAGAGTTTGGTCATAAATCGGGCCACGCTTCCAGAACTATGTCTTCTCACGAAGAAGTAACCCCGGAGCGGATGAGAAGCGCTAGTCCTAATGTGGCATTTTCGGAGGCACCGAGCAACCCAATGGCAATATCCGCCGCTCTTGACAGTGGCCAACCAACTACAACAGGAAAGTCTAGCTACCGAGTACTCTCCCAAGATGTGTCAACATCAAGCGCAAGCTCAGCTACCGCGCGACCTACTGCGGGATGCTTTAAGGAGTTCTGGTTCGCTGATCTTTGCCATTGTCCCGCCCTATTCGATGTTGACACACGAAATTGGCCAGAATGGCTTGTGGATCCGCAAGACCCTCCCTAAAACTATCTAAAATGGCTTAGAGATTGTAATGAAGGAGAATAGTGCATGAACGATGCCTAGTGGACGAAAAGAAGTCAGCTCTACCATATAGCAAGCTCATTAGCTGAGGGCTGGAAGCCGAGACAAGAGGTCGCCGGTTGATACGCCTGCTTAGCTTAATCACTCCACTACTAAGATTACAAGTTGACAACCTATGAAACTCAGATTTACTATGGTGGCCATGATTAATGCCTGATACCGGATTCGAATTCATAAACTCAACGAGTGTTATGAGTCTGGCGTGCCTAACAAAATTGTGACGCTGAGGTTCAAATTGAGTTCACATGTGTTGATAGCAGATCCAGAATATGGTTTTCTTGATAATAGGCGTGTTGGGATGACTGAGTGTAACAAGAAGCTCAGGAATACCACATACCATATATCAAAGCTGCTGAACTTCTTTATCGCATTAGAAATCCCACTTCCAGTCAAACGGTGAAAGCTAAATCCCTGATAGGTCACTAACCTTTGATGGCTTAGATTTTCACGTCTCAGGTATCCTATGCTTTCGCGAGTAGCTGCCACAATCTCAGCCAGTCACTTGGCAGGGAACATTGATATCTGGAAATTGCATAGGCGCAAAGACTCAACGAAGTCAAAAAGTCAACCATGATCTTGCTCTGTTTGTTTGCAATGGTTCAGAGAGTTCGAAGTGCTTCGAGATGTTCTCCTTCACAGCGCATCAAGTTGTGCTGTGGCCAAAATGTGCCAGCAAAAGTTCTCTAGCTACGATCTCTACATAGTTGAGCGGCCAAGCGGCCAAAATATGAAATACTAGCAGTATCTGTCCAGGCACGGTCTACCAACATGGTGGTATGTTATCGGCACCGGCACCGGAGCTTCTAGATCTTCGCCCGGAATGGGTCTTTGAGATTACCTCTGTATATACAGGGGGAGAACGGATGACATCTCCACAAAGCCTTGCACGAAATCTAAGCAGATATCCAGGCATTGCAAGTATTAACTCATGGAAATTGTTGCCTCATAGGATAGCAAAATCGCCAATCTAGAACAGCCGTTGAGGTTCGGTGGCCATAGACTGAATAGACTTGCGTCTTTGTTTAACATTCCTGTGGCAAATTTAGACATGTTATCATCAACACGCAATCGTCTGTCACACGCAATCATCTGTCATACGCAATCGTCTGTCATATGCAACCATCTGTCACACGCAATCATCTGTCACACGCAAATCTGTTGCTCAGATCATACGGGGAAACCCAAAGTCCGACTTTCGATCTGCCAGGCGAATACCTGACTTGGAACACCATGGGAGAAAGTTGAGCCGTCTTTCTGTAAGCCAATCCCACCATGATTCTAGAACCAGTAGGTAACGCATAGACGACCCAGTTGTTTTGATCTCTAAATCGTCCCGTACTCCGAAGCTCGCAAATTTCCGTACGCAATCGGAGAGTTTATCTCAATTTTCGCCAGTCCACCTTCAGCGCCTACAAAGACAGGGTCTGTTCTGATCATCACTGATGATCATGATACGTTCTACTGTGGGGCAACTGGCCCGCTACCGGTAATCTTTCGCTTCCCAGCGTGACGGCTGCTGTGCTAGGTGCTTTCTCCAAGGCTAGTGTTTTTTGAGGCTTATATCTAACCAAGTATTGGCCATGCGATCAATTTGCATTATAAATCACTGGTAGCATATCAGTTAAATCGGTAACTTCATCAGAAGAGCGGGTTATGAAAGCTCGTTGGTTGAATGATTTGATTTTGAGGGTAAAGCTGCAGTAAGAAGACTAATGCAGCCAGTGATTCATGGGCACCCTCTATTGAGTAGGGTAGAGAGCTGGAGCCTAGATGTCACCTAAAAGCTACTTCAACTTCCTAGAGGCTACCGGGAACGGACACGGTCGCTAACATTCTCAGCATGTGTTCATTTGCTTCATCAAGTCCCTTTCGAGAGAACTCCCGCCGCACAATGGCCACTTACTTGGAACCTGAGCTGCTTAGGTGTGCGCCGAAGACGCATCTGTCATCAAATTCATCAAGTGAAGCAGGGGTCACACACTGAATCGATAGGCTTGTCCTTTTAACAGGTTCACTGGCCACGCTGTCGAGGAGACACGAGGAACCCATCTGGCAAGTTTAGTGTCATTGTCAAGTTAGATTACGCTATTCAGATCGAATCTCTTCTACGACGTCTCGAATTACTAAATAGGCCATCTAGAAATCATCTCGCTTATCATCCCTCAATCTACGCGAAAGTCCAGGTAACGTTTCTGGGTGCTCTAACCACTCTTCCATCTGCAGCAGTCAGTCAGACCAAACCCACAAAGAACAAAGTCGATCTTTCTTACTAGGCGACAAAGCTCGAAGTCCGTTGAGCGTAAGTAGAATCTCGTCATCAAGACAATCTTCACATTTGTCCACAACGATGGCTTGGATCGTCTTTCTCGTTGCTGTCAATGCCAGTTAGAACCAGGCATTGGGTCAAAAAAAAAACAACACAGGAGGAGACGAGTACGTACTCGGATTCGTAACGTTAATGGCGGCACCGCACGGGGATTCACTATAACGGACCCATTTAGATTGTCATGATCTTCCCCAGTCAGGCTCTACAATGACTTACTCTGGAGGATCGAAGAACGATACGTCAACACTTGCATATATTGAGTTGGCTGGTGTGCCTGAAGTTCCACAATATGATGCAGTGGTATTTCTTAGACAACCAACTAGACCAAAGAGTCAGTTGTCTGGTATTGTTCTGGTAAGAGAGATTATGGAACGAACGTTGGCCTTGGAAAACGCCCGGATGAGTGCATTTCTGGCAAGCATGAACTGTAGTGAAAGCGAGAGCGAGAGCGAAGAAGATGATGCCGGAGGAATGCATGCTGGATATTTGGATGACACCTAAATTCTAAATTTGCCGTCTCAAACAATCTTCAATCATAAGTAAGGAAGCCATAGGAGAATTCTCATTCGTTTATACGATTCATCTTGTACATACTTCTATAAAAAGGATATAAGACGCACTCCGCTTATGTCGGATAAAAAAGCGCCTAGTCGCATGGGGCCATAAACGACGCATAATCTGTTACAAAGTGTGGAGACTTGCGCGGGACCTGACCAATAGAGAAATAAACATGCCCCAGGCGTCGGAGCTGAGCAGTCTGTTAAGCGCTGTTCGGGTTATATGGTGCGCTATTTGGAAGGACTTACTTCATTAGACAATGTGAGTGTGGACTAGACTGAGCGAGAAGCAGGTTTTGCTTGGACTTCAATCTATTCATCCGTAGCATCTTTCATTCCTGCCAAGCGAGATCTACTGGAGGGTACTACACGTTATGGATCTCGCAGATACCCTCGATTGGGCTACTTGCACTTGGAGGCTGGGTCGCGCAGAAAGTCCATGGTTATATGTGTAGTGTCAAGGCAGGAACAGTCGTCAGTCCAGCAACGGGGCCTTGGTTGTTAGGGTTATATCTGAGTTTCTTTGTGTATAAGAAAGTTGAGACGGCGAAGACGCAATTCAAGGTGCCAAATCAGCGCTAGCGTGAGGGAAGCTATGGTATGTTGAAATTCTATGGGGTTATATCAACATAACCGGACAAGAGGAAAGAGAAAAGACACCCAAGAAGACAACATACACAAAGGGATAAGATCCGTCGCATCCATCCGTGCCCCTTCTGAAGCAATTCAAGAAAACTAACAGCGAACTGGAGTCTTCAGTGACATTATTCATCCTTATGACGCCGTAAACCACGAAAAGTCATCCAAATCATTCCCTTGGCTGCCCGATGCGGTGATCTCCGAGCCATAGTTCATCAGCTCGCCTTGAAAATCTTCCAGCCCCACTGCAGAATCAAAAGATGGTTCTGTACTTCTATATTCTTCAGGACCGCAGCCTGCGGCTGCCCAATCATTTAGTTGATGTGGCATAAGACAACCGTCACAAGAGACCACGCCTTGCAACGACTTATATGAGTATTGGACACAACCGCACCAGTTGCAGACGGTATCAAATTGAAGCTCAGGGAAGAAGACCGCCGCAATTGCTGATATAGAGGGATCGATCTCGACACGATCACTCAAAGTCCAATGACTGTCCTCGGGTTGTAAGTCCGTCAAATGCAGGGTTTTGGCTGTCGCATGCCTCTGAACGATCCCACAATCATTCTTTGGCTCGGATACGGCGTCAGCTTTCATGTAAAGTGTAGGTTGGCTGATGTCTCCTTTTCGTTGATCCAGAGCCGGTGTTATTGGTTCTGATGTCGTTTCTAGAGGTTGGTCGCGCCGTTTGGTTGGATCCAAAGAATTATCTATGGTAGGCGTGGAATGTTGGTTGGAGAAATTGTCTGCTTTGCAGTGACCTCTGGGACTGTGGTAACCATGAATCAAAATTTTGCTAACATATGGCTTCGAATTGGATCTCCGAGGCAATGGCATAAAGAGCCCTGGCGTAAAGAGCCTCACCCTTGAGGCTATGCACCTATGAGAAGCGATACTCCTATCAGAATCGATGTTTTCAATGAAAATTTCCTTGTCTATGCTCTCAAAGCAATGCAGCCGCTCTCCGATATATAACATATGATGCGCGAGAACGCGGACAAGTTGTTGTTGCCTATCATGAAACTCCTACCCCCATCAGCTAGCTCAGTACGCTAACACAGAAGACTTACTAGCGATGAGTGAGACCTTCTTGAAGACATGACGACGGACAGTGTAACTAATAGTATCTTTATTAATGCTGCTAGTTTGTCTGCGCCGAGCTTCGAAAGAGAGCTGCTGCTCAAGGTCTTTTCTAGACACTGCAATAACTTGCTGCCAGCGGAAGATTGGGTATAGTGGAGGCCAGGAACGTAGCCTCCTTGGAATTTATCCTCAGTGAAAGTTTGCCCAATTAGCCAGGTGGCAGCAAGTATCTTGAAACTTTTGTCTAGCGTACTGTCAATTTGGTCTGATAGTGGGTCTTTAGAATGAAGTATCCAGTGATCGTTCAAGGGAGGTTCAGACGAGATCGAAGAGCCAAAAGTCAGGGAGTAAAGAGAGAGGTCCCTCTTCATCGTCAGTTTGAACTCCGCATTACCTAGCAAGATGTCCAAGGAATGAGCAGGGTTGAACTCAAAGAATCTGTCAAGTATCTCATCTACGTGATGAGAATGACGGACAAAGTCTGCGGTCGTTAATTTGCCATCATCGATGAACGGCAGAAATGACACGTACCGGAGGCGAAGATATTGAGATCCTTCATTGAAAACGGGACGCAGTCCATCCATCTGTGTCTGGAAGCACGGCCGGCGATAACAGCTCGGCTACGACGACAAGATTCGCACGGCCATTCACCAGAACACTAGCAATTGTATTAGCAAAACGTGAGGGTGATTACTGGATGCACTTACAGGGGTCTTATTGAGATGACATCTCATGCATGCTCCTTTCTTCCTGACACTGGCTACTTTAGCCCGACCTTCTGCACTGAATTTCGCGCGTTTAGGCTTAGCTGGGCCAGCCTTGCCCAGGGCCAGCGTAGAGCACCCGGGAATGTTAGCATCGGAAGCAACACGCTTGCGTCTATTCTTGCTCTCCTCAGGGCACGGAATGTCGACTGTGTTGGCCGGGGGGGTAGTAAGTGAAAGCGAGTGGTCAGAGGTCGATGCAGATCGCTGGTCAACTGTCGTTGCGAAATCATCAGCGTCTAGAAGGAGGCGCAACGCTTCTGGAGTAAAGAATTCTTCGAGAGGATCCATGTGTTATTGAAGAGAACTGGAAGGAGAGAGAAGAGATTGCTTTAATAATTTTAAAAGCGACAGCCTTACCCTCCGGATCAGCCACTCACGTAGAAGTGTGCCACGCTATCACTTGACCGAGCTCTCGATCAAGTAAAGCGTTGTTCAAGCCTACCGCATTACTCGTTCAGGATTAGCTTCCTGCGGCTCACAGCCCTTGGTGCCATTTTTTYCACCGCCGAAGAGGTTTYGTATTTCGGTCAACCTTGGATCTTCAAAGAATATTATTAGCCTGTTTCTCTAATTATCGAAATAAAGAGATTCGGCTGAATGCAACGGGTAAGACCGCCTCTGAGCGAACCATTCACAGCACTTATGGTACCCCTTCGGCTAGCTCTAGGGCCAGTCCTTATATGCTTTCAACACGCGAGTCAAGCAATGAGAGCATCCAGGAACCTTCGACGCCGAGAGTACATGTTGAAGAGTCCGAATCAATCAGTTCGCTAATATTGACGTGACACGTCTCATACTACAAGGGATGACAAGCTGTTGCGGATAAGCTGCAGACCATCCTCCTTGATTAGGAGTCTTTGTCAGCCCTTCAAGCGACCCTCGACTTTTGTTGCTGACTGGAAGTGACCTCACCTCTGCTGTTTGAGCGCAAGGCGGAGGCAAATGCGAATACTAAGGTCGTGCCAATACAAGGGGCAATAGAACTTTCAATCAATACCTGATGGTTTCACAGACCGCCRTTCGCTAATGACCTGGAGGTTTCTGCAGATTTCAGAAGACTGTTCGCCACCTTGATGTATAGGAGATTGTAGTAGCTCGCAAATATGCAGAATCCGTTCACCGTGAGCAAGACAGCTCATGATTGTGAAAAGCCATGCTGTGGGCTTGTAATGTTATGGTAACAGAGCTGATGGCGTCAGGCACGCACAGATGGGCCAGATGTTTGGCAAAATTATTTGCTATAATAACAAGTACTCAGCTAGTACTCAAAAGATCATTGTCTTGCCCTGTGCATCCGGACGTGATTSCCTGGCCTGCACCAGCACAGATTGACGTGGAATTCAACCCCATCATTGTAAAGATTGCTTCAAGGGTCACATTTGCGGGTAGAGTGAGATCGTTCAAGGATTTTGTCAAGTTGGTGGCAGAGGTGATGTTTACGGGGAGAGTGAGATCGTTCCTGGAATCCGTCAGGTTGGTGGCAGAGCTGTTCGTCAAACTCGCCCCGGGGCCTTGCCACCAAGTCCTGAAATTGATGCGGTTCATTGCTAATGTAGCTCGTCCGAAAAATTCCAAGTTACGCTGGATGTTCATCTTTAGTGGGGAAGAGTCCGGCTCTGCCACAAATGCCTTTGCGATTTCCCCAGTAATTACCGCCCCGGTATTGGGGTCCATATTTCCGGGGTTGAAGTCAGGAAGAAGGTAATCGGAATTCCACACGACAACATTAATGAAAGACGTGTCAACCGCTGGTGCACCCCTGTCAGCTGGTGCAACGAAGTCGAGGCACACTTTATGACAGCTTACGGAATGGATCCTCGTAGAAAGTGTCCGGGAGTTCAACGTAGTCGATTGTGTTTGCGATCCCTGCCGTCACATATCCACCCGTTTGGGCACCCAAAACACACTGATCAATCACCCACCCAGCCATGTTACGTATTTGATCGGGAGAAAACAGGAATCCTTGACCATAATAAGTAGCTGGCCCACTAGCCTGCAATTGGATCTCGCATGTGCCTAGCAGTATCTCTCAGGTAACTGGCCTGTCAGTCGCAGTGGAGCATCTACTGACCATATACTCTGATCTGGGGTATTCGGTACATCCCTCTGCCGATCTCCCAAATTTGCTCATCGCTTCCTGACAACATCAATCGTAAAGCCTCGCGACAGTCTAAGACATTAGGCCTGTTCAGAGAGTGATAGAAGGCGTTGCATGCGTGGAAATCAGGCCACACTGGAGGAGTAAAGGTCGATGGTACCGCCATGACTCACTCCAAGTGCTTCTCTGGAGGTTTCCAACTGTAGCAGTCGATCAGTATTTTAGAAAAGATATTATCCTCTTATCAGTATATGATATCCGGCGGCAGAGCATTACAAGCGACCAGACAATTTAGGGTCTGCCTCCCGTCTGCATGAAACATGGACCCGGACCCAACAGCGCAACAACACAATAGAAATTTCCAATTCCGCCCAAGACTTATAATCTATATACAAATTACATCTGTGCACAGCCTAATTAAGGGTCCAAGGTCTCTGGAAGGCCCATTTCGAGCCATAGCGGTATATCCCGCATGGAGTCCGATATGATCATTGTCCATAGCAGCGGCGACCTTATTTGGGGCAAACCTGTCTCCACATATCGATATTATAGATGTGTAGTATATGAACAACGGATCAGAGACACGTCGCAGGTTGACGCTACCTTAGGTAGTTCTGCCTTGGCAGCCCTGCCCGATGACGTCTACTTGCCAACTTTCCCTATCTGGATATATTTAATCACTATAAGCAGTGAGCCACCTACCTAAGGCTTTAGAAGCATGATTGTTATTTGAACACTACTACCATCATGTCATCCAACGACAACTTTATCTCTCGCGCTGTACAGAATGGTGTCGCCACAGCTGGTGGTTATGCCGGAGGAGTAGTCGATGCAGCAGGCAAGAGCATCTCAGGCGCAGGGCGCAACGTAGGTAATAGGTATGTGCTTAGGAAGCTGTTCTTTCTTCTATAATCATTAGCGGCGGTAAAATGCTTAGATCTGAATTTGTGACAGCGTGACCAACGCAGCGAACGGCGCCGCGGGCTCAGCTTCGAATTACGGCAACGGCATTAAGGATGCTACCAAAGCTGGTGGTCAACGGACGCAGACGGCTCAGAATCCATTGGGTTTGAGTAGTAATAGCTATGGGGGAAAGAAGGTGGTCACTGTTGGAGGGAAGAAGGGAGGATCAAAAGCTACTCCTAATA
The DNA here is from genome assembly GCA_000444155.1 of Cladonia macilenta KoLRI003786. Classification (NCBI taxonomy): domain Eukaryota; kingdom Fungi; phylum Ascomycota; class Lecanoromycetes; order Lecanorales; family Cladoniaceae; genus Cladonia; species Cladonia macilenta. Next base: position 94,387 of record KE598565.1, read on the forward strand.
ACCCGCTTGGCCTGTCTTGAAGTTGTAATATTAAATGCTGGGCAAATTGAACAACATATACTCACTCCTTATGTTCATGTACAATGAGCATGAAGCATACAAGAATGAGACGGAGAGCATGTAGTAGAACTTTCCATACCTTTCCATCGTCTGAAGGTATAGTGTCCAGAAGCATGCGGCCCACGGAAGACACGATAACTTGCTGGCGGTCATAAGCTCTATCGATCGGTTGAGTATCCCGAGCACGGAAGCGTCCAACAAGGACAGAATCTATTCATAAATTAAGGAGTATAGCGTCTTAAGTCAATGAGAAATGGTCCAGGGACAGCCTAACATGGAGTGTCCTTCCCAGGCCAAACAGATAACGCTGCTAGGGTTCGGCCAGTGGCGACGATAGGCAATCCATCGAATAAGATACCTAGTTATTACATGGCTGCTCTCGTCCCATAATGGTAGGACTGCGAGAGTTGATATCCGACTTGTCGAATTTTGGCAATTGCATTCAAGTTGCAGCATAGGGGCCTTGGTTGATTCGTCAGCCTCGTGCCAGAATGCTTGGCATTTCGTATTATCTTCCTAGGCGCTTGACTGTTGTATGTCTATCCGGAGGACGGCTCCTAGGGATGTGATGTCTGAAACCCSACACTAGCTATCACATGAACGAATGAATGCATCTTGAACTTCTGGCACATAAATCAAAATAGTGCATATTGTGTTTTTGAAATAGAGAAAAGCCAGAATAAGCATCGACCCGCGGCCCTCATGGTGACAAGTTCATGGCGAGATCGAGCAGCTCGAGTACCGCCATAGGGTGCTTCAAAATGCCACTTCAAAAGCCCCATCCATATACCTGTTCACCCGGTATTCTTTAGATTTTCATGTTTTCTGTTTACCTGCTGTCATTATTCCTTGAAGTTACCGATGTTATGAAGAGGAAGATGGACTGAGGTAGGGAAAGCGATATCCTTTCCAAGGGCGCTTGCTTAGTCATGATGGAAATTTACGTCACTGGTGGAGCTGATCTAATGCCGGCTTGTTTGCGGTGCGGGCATGCGGACGCCTCAAATTGCTCGTTACACTCCCAATTAATCTCATCTCTATCTGTAAAATAGCTATACTACCTACTGGCACACCTATCCTTCTCCACAGATCTTTTGGCCTGCAGCAGCAACCATGAAGGTCCTCACAAAGGAGGAAGAGCAAGCTCATTATAAGTACCAGGCCCCCACGCACGTCACACTGCTCAGAACTCGACTAACATAGCATTCAGTGAGACCCTGAAAGGTGGTGGTGTTGGGGGAGCTGCTGGAATGCTAATTGGGGTTCTTGGTGTTTATGGTGCTGGTCTTCGATACCCTGCTTTCCGGCATATAACCCTGCCGCTGCGTGCCTTTCTCGTTACTTCATCTGCGACTTTTGGCGGTACGTCTACAATCTCCTAAGATGGTTGCAGCGAGTTGTAGAAGCCAGGAAGCTTGGTATAGATCCACTGGGGGAATTGCACGTAGAGTCGACACACGGGATGGGGAACATGGCCTGCAGTCGACAAACGGGTTGGGGCACGCGGCCTACGAAGACATTGGACGAATGAAAGGCGGAACCATGCCTACAATCACACTTGCTAACACCTATCTCCCCCTTCAGCGATCGTAACAGCCGACTCCTTCTCCCGCGCCTTCGAAAAATCCCGCCACCCCGAAGAAACCTACAAAGACGACGCCAGCCGCCTCCGCGCCCAACAAGACAGCCAAAAATCCTCCTACGAGCGCTTCATGGACTGGGGCAAAGAAAACCGCTACCCCATCGTCGCCGGCTCCTGGGTCCTTTCCATGGGCATCGCCCTCGGCCTCGTGGGGCGGAGTCCCTATCTCTCCACCCAGCAGAAGTTGGTGCAGGCTAGGGTGTACGCGCAGGGATTGACGATTGCGGTATTGATTGCTACGGCGGCATTTGAGGTAGGGGATAGGGGGAAGGGAGAGGGGAGGTGGGAGACTGTGAAGATYATTGATCCGAATGATCCGGAGCATAAGCATTTGATTGAGAAGAAGGTGCATCATGAGAGGTATGAGGGGGAGGATCAATGGAGAGGTATGTGTTGTCGACTACATGTCGTAGTTGAGATTCAAGGGTTAGCGGATGCTGATGGTGTATGTTACATAGATATGGTTGAAACGGAGGAACGTAAAATGAAGGAACGAGAAGCAGCGCTGAAGGAGCAGGAGAAGCAAGAGGAAGCGAACCATAAGAGTAAGCATAAGGATAGCGAACATCATGGGAAGAAGAAGTCATATAAGGATGAGAAAAATGGTGGTGGTGATAAGAAGGACAAGTGAAGGAAAGGATACTAAAGGCCCCTACGAGAAGAGAATAGAGATGCTCCGTCTATGAAGTACGAAAATCCTAGGATTCTACACATGTACATAACCCAATTGATATGGTGCCGCTGGATTGGCCTAGCGAAGTGGAGTTCAGGTACATAATTTTAGGATTCATATGCTTTGTGTTAAGAGGGAAATCAAACGTGGTCGCGAAGCCCCAATCGAGCTGTAGGAAATTGATCAATTTCATCGAGCGGTTTTAGCCACAAGACCTCGTTGCGCGCGTGGTGCCTGGAAGCTATGTGCTGATCGAAGGACACGCCGAATCTCCAAATGCCTTCAGTCGAGCCTGCGGTTTGCAGCAGCGGTACGTGGTTATCGAATACAGCAATTCGGAGCCGATGTTCACATTTAATCTTACCTCATTTTCCTCAAGATCTTCAAAACCATGCATTTTCCTGTAGCTATGAAGTGAAAACATGATCTGAAGATTTTCCTGGCGCAGCCGATTTAGAATATTGCTCGCCGTCTTCGAGGATTCGTCGAATATAGTGTTGAAGGCTCAGATTTGTACCAGCTCACTAGTAATGCTCATTGGGTATCCGGTTTTCCATGGTTATGGCTTTGATCAGAACTTTTCGATCACTTCTTCTTGCCCTTCGTCTTATCCAAAATCTCGACCCATTGCCGATTAACTCCCCTCTTCTCCAAAGCCTTTATCACAACATCCTTCTGCGGTCCCTGAACCATGATTTCCTGCACCGGATTCTTGGGACTGCTTCCGACTAACTGACCGACACTCGTAGAACTCGCACATGCCTTCTGTAGTTCCTCGGCTAATGGCTGAGGACTGATATGAAAAGTCTCCACACCAGACAGTTTAGTGACGGTCTTGTTGCCAGTACGTGTTTCGAGTACAATCTGTACCTTGGGACCGTTTCCAGCTTTTGGCTTCGCACTCTCTCGGGTCTCGTCGTTTCGAAGGATGACCCAGAAAGGGGAGCAGGCTTGTAGCACGCGTTCGTTTAGTGCGTCACGCGGAACGCTTCCCTTGGAGATGACTTCGCGGTCTAGTGATGAGTTGCCGTCAAAGACAGCGTTGGCGAGGATTGGATTTAAGTTGACCAAGCGTTTGTTCTTGTCCGATATCAAGTTTTCAGACTCGATGTAGGTTGCCACAATCTGTCGCAATTCCGCAGGGAGGTAGAAGCCTTTGACGCTCGCATCTGCAGTTTCGAAGATTGGCGAAAGCTGCTCTTTTGGCTTGTACAAGCTCAACTTATTCAGTCGCTGTCCAATCGAATCATCACCTGATGCTCCAGCTATGACGGGCTTGCCGCCTCCACCCCCGCCAGAGTCTGCTCCATGGGTTTCTTTCTTGGGAAGCCTGTAGGGTACGAAGCTCGTGATAGCGGCATGGTCAAAGTCGATGTCGAGCACAACACACTCACCACCATCACGATCTTTGGATCTTAAAAGTTTTTGCTTGTCCAAAGCTTTGATAAACTTTTTGGCGTTTTTCCAACTAGTCTTTTTAATCTGCAGTGAAGCTGCTTGAGCGGGTGTAAAGATGGGTAGATATGGTAGGACAAAATTGGATATGACTAGGGATTGATGGATCGGAAAGTTCAAACCTTGACGAGGGTCGTTCTTGTGGGCATTGCGGTGATGCTGTACCCCAAAAATAAAGGCTTTCTGAAAAGCATCATCGATTTCTAAAGGCAATTAGTATTAGGACGGATCATGTGAACGAGCCAAAGCGTGAACTCGGACCATACCTTGAGTGGAGAGTGGCTTCTCATCTTCGGTTTCCTTTCCATATGACTGGGGATCTTCATCCTCGACATACTCGTTATGCGGTTCTACCTTCTGGGTATCCTCTAGTTCCTTCTCAAGCGGCACGCCTCCCTCATCGGCGTCTTCTTCATGATCATCTACAGCCAAGCCCTCTACTCCTTCGCGTAGGTCCGCATGGCCACTGTCAATATCCCACCCTTCGATCTCATCCGGGGGGCTCGCTCCCGGCTTTCCACTAGAAGACCACGCCCATATCTCGTCGCCATCCCAGTGTTCTCCTCGTACTGCGTGCCCTTTAGCGCCTCGTACCTCCTGTAACTTCGAAACATCAATCTCGCAAAMTCCTACAACCATAGGAACACTGGGCTTCTCAAGGCTTGCGATTGCCACGACAGCACCTTTGCTGGCTTTAGATGGAAAAGGTGGTCCTCTTGCGAGGCCTGGAATCATGAGCGGGGCGCCACTACGTAGCTTTTGCAGAACAAAGTCGGGAGTATGAAGGAGAGGGACGAGCTGAGGATGCCGCCATAGTGTATAGACTGGGCAGAAGAGTCAGCTTAGCCGCAAAAGAACCGTGTGAGGCAGGCACACCAGTGGGTAAGAACCTCTCTTCCATCTTGAACCACAAAATCCGCTGCTCCACTCCTTCATATGACCCGACATACACTGTACCCGATACCGGGCTCAGATTAGGACCTGCTGTGGTCGTAAACCTAGCAGAGAGGGCATTCTCTGGTAGCAGCGCGTTTCTAAAAGCCCCAAGAGCCGAAGCTTGAGACGCCTGCTCGTCCTTGTCATCCCCGAGTTCATCGTTACGTGGTACCTCAATCTTGTAGTCCGCAATGATCTGGTCTGCTATCTTTCTTCTGTCTGAGGAACGAAGGGGTGCAAGCGGCTTGATCTGAGCCTTGTCAGAATGTGTTAAGAATAGGGTCTCAGGTACTTTACATTCGGCTTTTTCTTGAACATCTTAGCGTATCAAAACAAGTATAGCTCGTGGACAGATTCACAGAGCGCACGCAGTTTCGCACTTACTCACAGACAAATATTGTAATCTCATCACAATGACGCGGGGCCAATGAAAATGGCGATCAATGAGTGCCGGGTAGCTGTCGTAATTCCCTGGTATCTGTGCAGGCCATAAGATCTACTCGTTTGTTCAATGCTACACACAGAAGACCTCAATCGATAGAATTTTATTCTATAGCTGACACGGCCATAACTTAATCGAATTTACTTCGCGGTTTGGTGGTATTGGTTGTCAACCATAGTCTTTAGTCGTACAATTTGGGACGAGTTCATGACTCTTCGCAAAAGCCCATGCAAATGAGAAAGTAAAGTACAGGCTAACAATAATTGCCTACCTTATTCCTGGCGAAGAATCGACCAAAATAAGAAACCATGCTTATGCTCGCTTATCGAACTAACAACCCAACCCAATCATATCTCCTCATCCTCATCCTCAACCTTCCCATTTCCATTCAACTTACGCATCGGAATATCCTCCTGCCCACTCATAGCCATAGCCTGCCTCCCAGCATTTGACTCTTCCAAGAACTCCCTCAATCGCTTCTTACCCTCCTCCAGCGCCTGCGCCGAGGCCGCATTAGCCATCTGGTACATAGGGCCCCAGAGATTGAGGGTGTATGTTACGTAGGCGCCTATGCCTACCAGTATTAGGAAGATGAAGTAGACAGGGTTGCGGAGGACTGTACGTCGTCTTAGCATGGAATGCAGCTGATTATGGAAACAGCGGGGGGGGCTTACCAGCGACAATCTCGTTCCAGCCGAGAGCCAAGAGCAGGCCATAGAAATACAAAGGTACTTGGGTCATGCCACCGATGGCACTTCTTTTAGCTTCAACGTACACACCATCTGCTGTCTTTTTAAATCTTGTGGTTATATCTTGCCTCTTTGCATCAGTCAATATTGTCATCTCTTCTTCCAAGCTCTTGCCTTCATCTTCGTCCACGCCACCAATAGGCGTCACGTCTTCTTCGTCGGCTGGAGTGGCTTCTGGTGGCACACTACCTATCCACTCGTCCAATGGCGGAGGCGTTGACGTATGTGCTGATTGAAACCTGGAGAGTAGAGGAATAAGTGTAAGAGTGGATTCGCGAGCCTTAGTATATATGCCTTCGATGTCGTCCGTGGGTCGCCATATCCGTGGAACTCCAGCTTCATCATACCGAAATTTGTCTTCGAAGTTCTCTCGGAGCTTTAACAGCAAGTTCCCTTCCATCATCTCCTCGTCAATCTTCGCGCGCAGTACACCCCAGGATTTTCGCCGTAATCTCCAAAGGCCTACATCAACTTCCCCAGAACTTGCATCGAAGCTTTTCGCCCTGTCTGTGATCCTTCGCTCGGCTTCCTGCACCGTCTTCCTGAAGATGCTCCATATCCGGTCCCATATCTCTTTCTCGCTGCCTCTTTCTCCATCCTCAGGTGCACCTGATCCACCTCTACCTGAGCCAAGAGCATTAAATTCCAAGCCCACAGATTCTCCAAGACGTGACCTGACCCATCGCTCGACGCGCGTTGCCAATCGTCGCATCTCGTCTCGTCGCAGTCGTCCGCTGACTTCGCTTAGCTCTTTTTGATATAGAGCCATTTCTTGTTTATAGTTGCTCCATGGCGCTCCTTCTACGAGCGAGCCTCTTGCCTCCTTTTCATACTTCGAGAGTGCAGCTTTCTTCTCACGGTCTACGATCTCGGCGAAGTCGTAGCTTGCCCCCCTCTTCTGCCCTGCTTTGACTGCTGCGCTCACAGCATCGCTGAAGGTGCGAACACCAGATTTATGTGCGGCGGATAGCTGGCCTTGGAAGAGCACCTTCAGTCTGCCATCAATCTTACTTTCGAGCTCGGCCTTCTTCCGAGCGTACACGCCCTTATGATACCTACTTGCTTCCGTTTCGAAGTTTTTGACTGTCTTCATCCTAGCCGTGCGCATAGCTGCCCCCAAGCCTCCTAGCACTTCGGGTGCCCCTGATCGGATGCCGTCGGCTTGCTTGTTTTCGAAGGGGATAATGGCCTCATCGAAATCTACCAACACTTCTCTGGCTATCTCATCACACCGGAATTGCGCCATTAGCTCTTGTTGCGTCGGCAAGTCCAGGTCCTTATTGTTCACAATTTGTTCCCAGACTTGTTCTGCGTATATCGAGAAGCCGTCCGCAGGTATACGTCTGTGGTATTCTGGCAAAAATACACCACCATCGAACTCCTGGTCACCTCGTAGTGGATCTCTCCTTGGATCCCGATGACCTTCTCTGAATCTTGTGCCAAGCTTTGCAACTTCTGATACGAATCGCTCTGGTTGCAAGATCTTATGGGGTAGAGCTGCAAAAGCAAAATCAAAGTAGTCTTCAATCTTTGACTTTTCTAGTCCAGGCGGTTTGTTCAAACCGGACCAAATACGTGTCAGGTCTTGCACAAGAGTATTCCGGAGGTTTGCGAGGGGTGTTGTGCCAAGGTGGTCACGGATAACAAAGAAGAGTAACGACCGAGGGTTTGATCTGCTGCAGGTCAGCCCGGGACCGACCGAAACATCGGCTCACGTACTTCGTATCTTTAAGAAACAGTTCCAAATTGACCTCAAACACCACTTTGAGCAGGCCCATGTTGGCGCCTTGATACAGCCCAACTTGATGTTCCCAGATATTGACAAGCAAGACCTCACTCGTTGCTAGTGCAAACAGCGCACTTTTCCGCTCGAAATCTTGATCTTCGCCTCTTTCTCTGCCATCTGTCCCTTCCACATCCATGACCAGTATATTCTCTGCCATATTCTTCGAGTCTGCGTTGGCATGATCTTTCTTGTTCTTGGACATCCATATTCCTTTTGTGGTTTGCCTCCTATCATCTTCGGACATAACGCCGAATTGGGTGCCAAAGAGGTAATTTAAGAGAGTAGATTTGCCGGTCGACTGCGAACCAAACACGGAAATGAGATGGTAGTTGAAGCCTGCTGGAGAAACTTTCTCCAAGGAGAGGTATTTGGGGAGCTTAGGACTGGAATCGATTAGTGTCTCACAACTTCTTCGGAGCCTAATGGTTGCGTACTTGAACTCTTGGTTTTCATTAATGACCTGTATGCCATGCTCATACTGCTCTTTGGTAGGGTTCTCGCCCATATTCGCAAAATGACCGTTGACGGACATGACTGAGGGAGCTGTAGGGTGTCTGATGTTGCTTGAAGGACGGCGCTCCTTGCGCTCGCGCGTTGGTGAAGCTACAGCAGCCATGACAGGAAGAGCAGGATAGAAGCTAAGATACGTCAGGAAGCCCAAAAAAATAACCGCAGCTAATGCACCGCGTGACGATGAGAAGTGACGAACGTTGCAACGGGCTGGTAGTGTCCTCGTCCAAATATTCTTTGGTTGGTCCAGCTTTGGATGCCGGAGTTTAGCCTTTGTTACTGTACGACCGTCCTGTTCATAATATTAAACCCCTGAGCCGCTGCTACAAACAGTCTTCAATTATTCAATGCTATATACGTGCACCTTTTTACCTTATGAGATGACATATGAATGACTCGCGACTGGAATTTTGGTTACAATCATCCAGAAACATGCTTGCTAACTCGTCGCGGTATCCTGCAAGCCTTTCAGCTGTCCTTTGGCCACTAATTGCATGCTGCGCGTCTTGAAGAGTGAAAACTCGTATTCCCTGACAAGAATATCATATTGCCTTATAACGTCCTGAGTTCCCTGGAGCGCAATCTCGGTATGCTGATATGATAATATTTCTGTCGTGCGAACGCCTCGTTGAGTGATGGCCCACGTCAGGACAAAGCCTGGCTGACTTTCCGTCGCCAGAAATCTACTACCAGGTATTGGGCCAGTGATATCCTCTTGCACGGCTTCTCGTTGTTGTTGAAGCTCTGCCATCGCCAATACCACGAGTCGGGATGCAATTGCGTGTCCAAAGCTGCCACTCCCTGTGACTGTGTAGACGGCAAAATAACCGGCGGCGGATTCGAAGACGAATGGATTGGGAGGCAAAGTCAGGTTTTGCGACTGGACACTAGCGTTGGCGCTGGATGACTGTCTAATGTATAGATCGCTGCGACTGACGTCTAAGTCGAGGTTTCGCAGTGAGACACTGAGCCCACAAGTATATTGGCCAAAGGCTAAGAGGCATAGCATTGACGACAGGAGATTGCGCACACAAGCCATCTTCACTGAATCTCAACTGATTGTGCTCCACTATATCCGAGCATGGAAGTACCACCAAATTGTAGGGCCGCACTGTGGAATAWATATTTATTTACGCTCCCAGTCAAAGCGCACTTTTCTTAGCCGCCGTTTCAAAACAATTCTATGTTGACAGTGCAGTGTGGGGCAATCGGCTAATTATCTTCCCCCCTACTTCATCCTGTGGTATAAATAAAATCAAAATTTCTCACTGAAATAGTAAGGTACAACTGCTCTTGCACAGTTCTTTTTCACGTGTACTCTAATTGCATCAAGAAGGTAATTAACTGAAGATGCGGCTCTCGGTCACCCTCAACTCCACACTGAACCGAGCTTTCTCCCACTGTGCCCATGATCTTTGTATTTCAATTATGTCAGTTCTCAACCAATTTAAGAGCCTTTAAGTTGCTCAAGTGAGGAGGTCGCGAGACTCGAAAGAGCGCATAAGAGATGGTCGAGCATGTCACAGGCGGCCTTCTGATTCCGGTCTGCTCGTTCCGCTTCGCTCTGTTGATGATTGAAAACGCGTTGGGCACTTCTAGCGATACGTCATAATGCAGAGGCCATTGCGTGCATTAGTGGCCGTCGATTGCGTTAATCAATCCGGCGCTTAAGTTTCTATTTGGTTGTGATTATGCACTGGAGTCATGGAAGCTTTCGCAGCACGRGAAGCTATCAATAGGATACAACTCATCGAGTCCAATGGCAAAGTTCTTTCCACTTGAGAAGAGCTGCATCGATCAACTAATGGAGCACTTGCAGGGATACGACTGTCGAGGTGACTGAATGCTTGGTAACCGTGGAAACGACTTTCAACATATCACACGCGTTCCAGTATTCAACGTAGGTCCAAGCTACTATCTCTATCAACGAGTAGCAGCAACATGATGGAGTTAGAAATCGCAGACGTTGAGACAACTCCTCAGATCCGATCCTCCACCTCCTCGGCTCCCAGCCCGCCCCCAACTTTCGCCTCGGAATCTAACCTCTTAAGATGTCCTGGGCGATGCGTGCTCATATCACCCGGTATATGCAGCCCCATCTTTCTCTCATTCCCTTTACTGTCCCTCGGGTAATGTTCCCTCTCCTCAGTCTCATCTCCCCTCGGATAATGTTCAATGTCAGCTCTAATACTTGGGTCGAAGTTTTGTAGGGGCAATATATCCTCGTCTTGTGTATAAGTCGTGGCAGTCATAGAATTCTCCGTGTTATTCTTCACTCTTGACCCCGTGGATGGATCCGAGGCCGAAGGTTTCGGCGCAGTCCACTTGCCGACGGGGTCGTCTGTGGCCTTTTCCTGCCCACTGCTGAGTCTGGTGAAGCGCGTGCGCATCGCTCCTTTGAGCCACTTGTAGCCAGGTCTCAGTGTAGGAATACAAGCCGCGGCGATGCCGAAGAAGACTTCCCAGGACCGCCAGTACCAGTTTGGAATACTGGCCCAAGTGGGGTCGCTGGTCTCGTTCTGCCAATTTAGGACTGTGCGAACGATGGAGAGGGAGCCGGTGATGACGCCAAGGCCCATGAGGGCGCAGAGGCCGAGTTTGCTGCGGAAGGAGATTTGGACTTTACGGAGGATTAGGATGGGAAAGGTAGAGAGGAAGAAGTCTGAGATGATGGATATGACTGGGTTTTTGGTTAGTAAACGATTGAACATGGTCTGTACATTTGTGAAGTAGACTCACGAGCTTGTGCGATGATGATACGTTCGAGTTGACCCTTTGAGAAGCATTTCCCAGATACTTTGTCATTCCAAGCTTTGTCCAAATGAGGTGTGCATTGTAAGATCCACAGAAGACTCAGAACCACATTGCTGACGATAAGTACTGCTATTGCTGCTTGTAACGGCCTAATGAACGCTTGGGTAATCGTAATACGTAGCAAAAAGAGACATATCGAGACTTTGGTGAACATGAGAGTTGCGAAGGTCTACAAACCAAGCAGTCAGCAATATCATACACAAGTCCAACCGCTTAGATTTACCTGAAGCCATTCGCCGTACGCGAACTTCATGAATTCCTGAAATTGATGCGGTGTGAGGTAGTATGCCGGTCTACCGAAGCCATATGATATTTGCACAATGACTAACGCCATCCCTATGGGATGTCCTAGCTGTTCAACACTGAGCAATTGCTGCAATTTCTACCTGCCGGGCAGATCCTACGCATGCGAACAATATTGTCCAGTCGTCCCAGCCAACTCTTTTGACTATCCATATTCTCGTGGCGAATCGYAGGGATACTAGTAGGATGCAGAGAACAGTCACCAAAATCGTTGTAGCCAGTAGGCCCGCTGACGCATTCTTGTCACCCTGAGGTGGAGGTGTCGTAGGTTGAGACACCATTGTAGTCGCTAATTGTGGGTGCTCGATCCACTGTGCTCAACGAGTGAGCTGCAAAGTGCTGCAAAGCAGCTCAAAATGGGGCTCAATATTGGCCTCAACAGGTGAACGAAGCTCGATAAGCCCAAGAGACAGGTATCATGCCTTCTTGAGGCAGTAGAGAGAATTATAGGAAACGAGCACAAGACGATAGACTGGAAACATAGTGACTACCATACAGAAARAAGCAACAGCAAATGAAACAACGCGACCGGACCAGCGCAGTATATACGGCGTCTCATAATCAGCTCACTTCAGCTAAGAATAATAATGACAGAGATCAGCATTTCAGTTGCCCTCCAAGGGTTGGTACCCGTGCTTCCTGCGGCACTTGTATTAAAGTCTGTACACTCCTGTGCTAGATGCCCAGACTAAGACAATGAGGCATAAACAYAACGCTCACGCTGCATTCGATCGTTGATGACATGCATAGATCTACGAATGGAATGGGTCAACGCTGGTGGGCATGACGATATGCCACATGGATGTGAGAGGGGCAGCCTGTGGCACAGCACCGAGCTGAAGAACAAGGGTTACTTGGTCTTTGATTGGGGGAAGCCGATGGATGAGCGATCTGAATTGCATTAGGCAGGACCAATGTCATACATATCTGCAGTTTTACGTGCYAGAYGAAGACTGTTCGTCTACCGTTAGAAGTAATAATGAGCGAAAGGACGTGAGCAGTAAGCTTGGCTGTTCTTGCTGGTTGTTGGAAGAATTTGCTACGGGTAAGCATGAGGAGCAATGACGCAACACGCAACCGAGGTACCTGCTATAGTAGTTCCCGTGCCGGTCTTTCGATGGTCTGTCGATGATCGAATCTTATATTCTCCAATCGTCCGAACGAAACCAGTAAAGCTACTCCATACTTCTGCATTGTCAGGCTGTGCCACAGCTGATAAGCATCATGCGTTATGCCAATATGCTTCGTCTAAGAAACATCCGCCCAATCACTGATCAGGATCTGGCATGAGTTGGGACCAGTTCATCCCCCATTGCCCGTGCCACAGCCTTGCAGGTAAGCGGCGTGCATGACATAGCAATCTCGATCTCGCGTAAGTCAGGTCTCCCTTAGTTGAGCGAGATCACAAGTTTGCAGAACGCCGTGCCGCGATCCCAGTCTTCGTGTGGTCGTGCTTACACGTTCCACAGAGAAAATGCTTCCTACTTTCGATGTCGGTGTTCGTTCCTCACTACTACCTGCTAGGTAGTTTAGAAATCCCTACTTCTGATCTATCAATTGGAGCGGATTTGGTCGTCATTGGGCACAGTAGCCTCCATCCACAGGCAGTGCGACTCCTGTAACGTARTTGGCGTCATCACTCGCAAGGTAGACGTAGGCCTGTGCAACATCCTTTGCGGAGCCCCATTCATCTCCCCAAGGCGTTAAAGCTGAGATGGCAGTCCTCATCTCTCGGTCTTGGAACTGATCTTGTGTCATTGGTGTTCGTAAATCTGGTGATACGGTCAGCAGGTCTCGCATCTCGCAGGGGGAAGATGTATGCTTACGCCCAGGACAGACTGCGTTGCAGTGCACCTTGTGTTTTGCATACTCCACTGCAATCTGCTTGGTTAAGAGCGTCACGGCGCCTTTGGATGCGCAGTAGGCCGCTACAGGCAGAGCTGTCAGTAATACCAGAGCGTAGCCTGCACCTAGTACATACCTCCGTATACCATCTGCCCAACCAGACCCATTATGCTTGATGTATTGACAATCCATCCTCTGTGGCCGCTTGAATGTGGTTCTTGCTTCATGAATTGAGCACAGGCGAATTTGCAGCCGAGGAAAACACTCCGACTGTTGATGCTCATCACTGTGTCCCATGTCTCTTCGGTCATTTCGTGCACCATACCATGGTGTTCTGTGCCTCCTATTCCGGCATTATTGACCATCCTGCGATGAATCAGCTGTTGAAGCCCCTTGACCATCCATGATCTGTCCCGCTTGCGCAGACGCACTCACACATCCAGTCTCCCACCCAACTTGACTGCTTCTTCTACCAAAGCTTCCACCTCTTTCCCAATCGTTACGTCAGTCTTGACAAATATACCCTTCTGCTGCCCATGGCGTTGACATATGACGTCGTGGGTTGGTGTCCCAGCCTGTTCTGCTTCGAACTCGGACTTCGGAGTAGGTTTCAAGTCGGCACAGACCACCAGACGAGCGCCTTGTGAGGCATAGGCAAGGGCAATGGCACGACCAAGTCCAGAAGCTGAGCCTGTGACGATGCAGACCTTGTCGTGTAGGCGTTGACCAGTTGTGAAGGTGGGGGCAGCGCTAGCCATGATGTTGAAGGCTGAAGAAATTGCAGTGGAAATTAGATGGAGCACAACGGAGGGTCACCCTCATTGCCTTCCCAAACATGTTGTACCTGAGCCCCACTGGGACTATCAAGTGTTGCCCCTCAGACGTCACATAGGGCTACGGGAGGCTATTAAGGTCACCACGTAACGGGGCTAGAGCCAAATCTACGGGAACGCATTGCATCCTAGCTTTCGCTTTCATCACCACCCTGTAATCTCCCAATGCGTGCGGCCTATTCTACTCATTCYACAGAAGTTGGTATTTGGCTAGTGTGYCACTCAAACGGTTGCCCATCCTGACACATTGTACATGTCTTCTAGGCAATACAAAATGCGTATTGCGAAGTAGTGAGCATCAATCAGGATCGTTGCTATCGAGTTAGGACTTATAGGATATGGGGCCAACGGCTTCTATCCCAGGTTGAGGCTGCGTAGTCAGATTCTTAGCTTGAGATGGCATGTGTGGCATCTTCCAAGGAGATCAAAATTGGTGGTCGAAAATGTGACTTAGTAGTTGATAAAGCACAAGCACAAGTTACATTAAACACACTAGGAGTACCGAGTAAGTCAAATAGGAAAGTGGAATGCATAGTACGTGTAATCTATTGTTAAGAGTCTTCACTGAGTTGCGGGATCGTCAGCCCAGACTATATGTGCAAAGTCGATTGAAGGAACGCAGATGAATAGCAAACAGCAGAAAAGACATTCCTCTTTCCCGAGCTCAGCTATAACTGACGTCTCCACTAATCTTCCCAAGCCTCCAATCTTTCAAGAAGCGTTCGGCAACCAGACCTTCAGACATCCCATCCCAGCCCCGATATTCTGATACCCCGCCGCTGTTTGCTGTAGGCCACCACCATCCAAATTTTCATTATTATCACCGTCTCTCAAAGTCCCCTGATAATAACCACAGGTCACATTATCTCTATCATAAGCGGACTTCTACGCGCCTCCACTAGGCAATGCGTTGAAGTAGTCTAGTCGTTCGGAGCTTTTCAGAGCGCGTAAGAGATTCAGAAATTGGAATTGCACGGACCATAGTTGTCCGTAGAGGGTCTCTTCGAGTCTTACGTAGTCGCCCTTGCAGCCGTGTCCGGGACCGAACGCGGTAATGACAAGAGGTGGGTCGGCTGGCATTTGATAGGAGTAGCCGGTGGCGGAGGCAGGGTAAGGGGTGATAGAGGATGCTGGACCTTGCGCTACAGCAAGAATGAAGAGGTTGAGTAAGAGAAGACCGATGGACATAGACTGAAAGAAGGGCATTGCCGGATACATGTTAGGTGTACGTGTGATGTTGGTAAAATGTTATATTCTCTGCGATTCCAATTTGGTATCTTCGCTTCATATATGGAAGTATTTTCATTTATAACAAGACAAAGTAAATGATCTTACACTCATTGCTTTGTTCCTAGATCATCTTCAAATGAAATGGACACTGAACATAACGGGAATCCTTTACCAATGTTCCCACAACAGCGAATGGATGTTCTCGAAATGTAGCGTTGGGTGAAAACGGAATCATTCCTTCAGAAGACGAAGGATCGTCCTTTCCTTTGAAATGCACAAACTGGTAATAAGAGACACCGGGCCAGATATAGATCATCCTGCGCATGGTCTGCTCCGCATTGTTTGCCCGCCAAACTTGCCTATTGCATCTCTGGATTGTTGCTGTCCCTAACGGTGCTCCTGATTTGTTCTGTGGTGTATGATCGTGACAGTGGCCCGGACTCTGTACATGAATAAAGGACTTCGATAGATTTCTGTTAAAGCAGAAGCGCCAGGATCCTTCAGCTGGAAGGTGTAGATCAGTACTGCGATACATGTCCCAGTACTAAGCAGCATAAAATATTGCAGACCCTCCCAGAAACATGCTATTGGCGAAAGCAAGATATCGAATGGAGATAAGCGCTGGAGGCAACATGGCTGTGATAATGAACAAAGCATGCGAAAATATCAACGTGCTGAGGTAGAAAAGGAAGTTCGACTTCCAATGTTTGCACAAAGAGTCCCAGCGACTGCAAGTTGAATTTTCCGGGCGTGGTCCATGGAGCTCATTGTACAACCATATCCATTGAAGCTTCCACCACGGGAAGTCCACAAAGTCAGACCACTGAAACTGAACTTGGGCAGCGAGCCCGTTGAGGTAGTCGATCTTCAGTTGCTCAGCGGGTCTCAAAATTCCCCCAGTATATGGATCAGAACACATCCATTTCCGCCATCTGTTGATTACCTTGGAGGCTTCCACTTCACTGACGGCAAACCATTCACCATGGATCATCGAGCAGTCACTATCCGTAGTCTTCTTTCTGCAATGGCAGGCAAACGTTCGCCTTTCATTTTGTAGCTCTTCATGTATCAATCTTTCCAATCTTTGATAATGTTGGACACGACAGGAGTCGTTAACGTTGTAGACTCGCAAATTGTACGAAACGCATTTTTCGATAGATTTTCGACGACTCGCGATAGAAACTCGAGTCCGTCCAATCTTAATGTAGCCCGGATAGTTTTCGATGGATAGTGCGTAGATACAGCCTTTAGTCGGGCTTTTACTCTTTTTCAGTGGTTCTTTTAAAAGCTTGAAAATGCTATCTTTGATCTCTGCGGCATGTAGGCAAGCCTGGTTGTAGGGTTTGAACATCGAGTCCGGTGTTTCAGGAGCAGTTCGAGGGTCTAATGGTACATTCGTGGAGTCCAGGTCTAGCATAGTCCCAGGGACCTCAGACTTGTCTTCGCATTCGGGGTCCGAGCCTTCGTCGCTATCGCTGATACTTGTCCGTGTATCTTCGCTCTTAATGTCATCGACCAAGTGAAACATCGCGAATCTGAACGGCCAAAGCCTAGATGCGGAGCCTGAGCAGCTGATCGCCATAGTCAGAGAAGTAAAGCGTTCACGAAATGTTCGAAAGGTACTGGAAGGTCAAGGATTTTATAGCCTTCCAGACTTAGGCAGCTGCGATAGCCTCTCTGCAACCTAGGTACGTTCATGAATCTCTGCCGAATAGGGGCAAGCTCGTCAGGCTCACATCCCAGAGGCCTCAATCGTGGGGCGCAGATCCCTGCTCCTCTTGGCTTGAATGGCTTTTCACCAGCCCATACAAAGCACTTATACCTATAACCCACTCACTTACTCACTCACTCACCAGTTTTTAACTTAGTCCTCACCACTCCTCTCTTCCAGCGCGTATCCTCCCCACTCCATATCGCTGTGACCCACTCGTTTGCTCACTCACCACTCACCACTGTACGAATTGCTTCTCGACGCCCCCCTCTTCCAATACTTATCCTTCTCACTCCACGCGACTGATGGCTGATACTGTAGTTGCTTTGCGTGTCAACTGATCGTATGAATTGGAAGGGCCTAAGACTCTTTGCTATGCCAAATCAAGAAAGGTACATTGCGACGTGCATCAAGTGAAACGGCGCGAAGGATCGCTCGACATGGGACGAAAACGCCACAACGTGTGGAATTACGGACCGGCGCCTAAATGTACCAACCAGACTTCTGTCCACACAACCATCAATATTAACCATTACAGTTAGCGACGACTCCGCCTMGGGAGAGACGGAGTGCTGTCCCTTGCATAAGAGTGACGGGTGTAGCACATCTAGATTGTATGTAAAGAACGATTCGCCATACGAAGTCTTTCTCGCCTTCAGATATGTGAGCAAGCAGGGTTTCTGAATAGGGGTGTATGGTTGCTCTGTAGTATAGTTCCACAAGCGAGGACAGATACAGGAGTTCGCCTTGTAGTACGTGGCGCCTAATGCTTCTTTTCTACTGGCCGTTTTTATCTCGATCTCGAGATATCTATTCCTGTCGTGGCTGTTCCGCCTTAGTAGATGTTTTTCGGCAACCAGAACGCCTAGCTCCCCCTGCCATACCAGTCACTTTACTACCTTAGTGCGGAACGGTGACGTGAGGGCACGCGAAGCCACTTCTGAACACGAACTGTGCCAGAGACCTGCATTAGCGCAACCTGCACTGCTGCATCTCTTACCAATCATAATCTCCGAAACTTGGGGCTTTATACATCCACTAGCCCCCACCACACTCACCATGTGTGGCAGTGTCCGGCTGTACATGTGAGGTGTGGCCGCAGACCTCAAGACTTTTACCATGTTCAGTGTCAAACATGTATCATTATAAGATGCATGTACCTGTCGTCAAAATGGAGCAAATAATACCAAGCGATTCCAGACAGAGCGACTCAACACAAAGCGACTTAATACAGAACGACTCAACACAGAGCACCTCCACACAGAGCACCTCAACACAGAGCACCTCAACCACCCTTATATAGAAAGGTTTCAGCCGCTTGTCCAAGACTATCTTGTCCCAAGATATCCTCCTCCTGCTACAAAATATGGATCCCCTTGTCACTAGCTGGAACCCATCAAGAGTCCTGGCAAACATCGATAACAGATCGTGCAACTTCACCTGTGTGGGCTTCGCTCACACGGCAGGGAGAAGATGTCGCAACCCAATTGCATACGCGAACCAGATCGAAGCTGCCAAAATAGTGGCCGAAATGTCTAGATTGGATATCTCATCGCGAGATATCACCTACCTTCTTCGGGAACTAGCACCTCTCGTGCTCTGCAGAAGATGGCATCAGAATCAGGTGGCCAACATGGTCAACGACTGGCATAGGGATGTAAACGCTCTTAGAAGTAAAACAGAAGCTGCTATACAAGCAGAGGAAGAACAGACACGCCAGGACAGTCGCCTTCAAAGAGCAGAAGAAAGACACGTTCGAGAAGCTGCTCAACGAGTAGAGGAGCTAAGACACCAGCAAGGAGAAGCACAACAGTTAGACGAAACACCACAAGCGCAAGAGGCCAACCTCCGAACTGAAGAAGCGAGTAGTGATCAGGAAGCTGTCAACCGCATCGAAATCCAGCAGCTTCGTGCTATGCTCGCTTCGATGTGTGCCAGGCTCCAGGAGGTAGAAGAAAGAAACCAGGAGCTACAGCGTACGATAACCGAGCAATCTGAGAGACTGCCGTCGAGAGTAGTAAATCAGGGTGCGGTCTCAGAGGCCGATGTCCTCGTGGCGGTTCCCGTCTCACCTACAACAACATTGGCTCACCATTTGGAAGAGGAGCCTACCTTGCCGGCTTCCACAACAGTCGAACCCGTACAAGAAGACCCTACCTCTCCAACCGTATCACCGAACGATCAACTGCCGGAAGAACCTCAAGACTCGGAAAATCTGACGGTGGAAGGAGACTGCTCCATCTGTCTTGAAAGTCTCGGTAGTCAGAATGACTTGACAAGTTGTATAGCGCGCTGTGGACAACAATTCCACCGAGACTGCGTTGGCATTTGGATCGTGAGTGGCGCGAATACGCGTACTTGTCCATATTGGTAAGTCATCCAGATTATAACGGATGAGATCATGCTAACATTTTCCAACAGCCGTGCCGACTGGGTCGATTGAACCTCACACAGGGAGAAGATTCGACGCGGGGAGCGGGCTAGGTTTTTGGGAAGCATCGTCAGTCTTTGACCGCTTTGGGGGCTCTATTGGCGTCTGGATACTGTATTTGCAAAGTCCAGGCTTGCATATGCGTTGTATGATATGAGGTGGGCTGCGATAATATACCACGGGGTCATAATGTAATTGTGATATACCCGAGTTCCGGGTTCAATTGAATTCTTTTTGCACTCAAACTTGAGAGTACGCGACATGGTCTGAAACGCTGTCGCATCATATATCAGCCCAGATAGCCAATGCCGGCGTCGCCTTCGTGGTGCAACAAATACCAGACCTTTCGCTTGTTGCAAACCACTCTCCTTRAAAATCTACCTCCTGGCATCATATTGTGAAGCATGAAACAGAGCTGCACAATCGCCGATAATCTCTTCGTCATCGTCACTGATTAGACGCATAGGCTTACCTCTGAAGGCTTTGGTCTGGTTGCTCTGATGCTTCCCGCAGATAGGGAAAAGAGACTGCTTTGTTTGTCTTTCTGCCACGGTGTCACGCCAAGCGAAGCCAAGCGTTTTAGACAGGGCATCACGTGATATCGGCACATCGGCCTATATCTGGAAAACTTGTCTTCTATCTGCAATCTTTAGGCAACGGAGAACTCACATCCTTTAGCCCGTCCTTCCTGTGCACGTATCATCACAACCTTCCTTCTTCATATCGCGAAGCCGTGGTGATTCGCTTGTGGGCTCCAAAAGCCAGGCTACTGCTGTTATCAACATAACATGTCCCCCAAACCATATCAAAAGTCGACGCTATAAGTCGACCTTATGCGTCGATCTCCGTGACAAAGCTGTGCATGCTAGCATCTTGTGTGCGTGAAGTCATACACTCTGGACCAGGGAATACCATTGGTGTCGAAATTTAGCAATCTGTAGCAGGCAGGACGGGGTCTGACATGCATCTTCAGTCTATCATTGTTGGTCCTCGGTTCTTGAAGATCTGGAAGTAGCCCGGGAGCTGGGACGATCCATTGTTAAGCTTTTATGATTGCTTTCATGCACTTTAAAACGTCAACACCCCAATGGCCTCTAACAGGCTGGCAAATCTTCAGTCTAAGGGTACATCTCCGACGGATGGATCGCCTGGGAGACGGAAACGAACGTCATTATGTTGCTCGAAAGTCTTATTTCTCAGACTCTGTAGTATAGGCGTCTTCAACTAGTCCAGTCGCTTGCGGCAAACTTTTGTTGGAGGTCGCCTATGCCTTTTGTCGCTCTACTATTAGTTTCACATACTCCTATCATTATAATACAGTAAGGAAGCAGACAGCGCCCGACGATGCAAATACGCTACCTAACACAATGGGATTCGAAAACATGATTGCACCACGTCTCTTCGGGCTTCTAGTCATTATTGTGCGGCTTACCGTTGGAAACCCTTCGCTAATCGCGAATGACGAGTCACTGGTGTTAACCGCACCTCAAAATCTCACTTCCTTAACAAATCGCCCAAATGAATCGTCCCCAGCCCTGAACGTCAACCATCGGTGTGATACAATATACGGAGTTTACCCAGACATCGGAGACTGTCAAGATGCACTTGCAGCCATGAGTGCTGGCTCTGAGCAGATGATTTTTGGAGAAAGAAATACAGGCTTGCCACCCTCTGCCATCGCTCTTCCATTCCTAATATTTGGAAGTATGCCATTCACGTTGCAAATGATTGGTTTATCAATCGAGTGCCATTGTGGTTTGCGCTAATCCATCTTGGGTGCTAGAAAAGGCCTTATGCTACATACAGCCCGCGAATGTTGGTGATGGTCCCACCGCTCATGCAAGTCTTAATCAAATCCGTACCGCGGCGAATACACTGATATTGAGCTGCGTGGCTGACGCAGACTCTCGTGGAGGGATTGCTATCAATATTGGTAAGCTTGTTACATGATTGGACAGAGATCTGCGTAAGAAGTGCTAATCAATCCTCAAGGAGGCGACGACAACCTCGGTGTCATTTTGGGTACTTATCAACCGGATGTTCAATGCATGGCAGCCGTCCCCATGAGATCGACGAGGTCCTGTCTCGACATCCTGGCAGACATGCCCGTCACAACCAACACGGAAGTCTTTGGAGAACGAGGGCAGGCAGGAGTACAAGAGGTTCTTCCGTTAGAGTATCAATCGAGTATGGTAATTTCCATCTCTCCCGTAGATCCAAACTGACGCAACTTTGCAAAGGCGACAGGCAATGTATCTTGTCGATACAAACCAATGGAAATACAGACTCTACCTCATGGTATAAAATCTGGCAGGCTGCAGAAGCTATGTACGCAATTTGCAACAAGGGTCAGGGGAGGAGTGGTTGGTATAGAGCTCTAGGTAAAATCCAAAGGTTTGCTAAAAAAAAGACTGCGAGCGATTGGCTAATGCAATGTCTAGGAGAGGAAGGTAATATCTTCATGTTGCTGACAGCTCCATCAACGGAGCTTCCGAACAATGGCTCGCAGGCTATCGAGCTGCTTAATGATACCTCGACGTTCATTACAGGAACGTCTTAAAAGTGTTGCAGGCGGCCCAGCCAAATAAACTACCGTTGTCCCCGTAACTCGACGACCTTAGGCTGGGTGAGTTGATAAAGGTCATCTTTATTTCATGCTATGCAGAGAAATGATGCAACTGACCTAGTGAGTGGATCTGACAAAGGCGTAGCGGAGAGCATGCCACCTGGATCAGCTGGTGATGTGGTACAGTAGCATTGAGGTATATATTCACAGCCGCGAGAGCATTGAATACTCTTATATACTTGTTGTGCCCCTCTTCCCCCTGGGCCGAGTATCATTCTTATAACGAGGTTGTGCCATCTTGGAGCTCAAAGTAATTACTGTAGCTGCGCGTTGATCAAAGTACTGAGGCTTCACCACCGTGACGGAAGGTCACAAACGAGAGATGCTGGTGTGTATTGAAAAGTGAGTTCCATGGCTGATCACTCCCGACAAGAAGTCATGTAGCCCAGCCGCAGTCGAGAACTACAACGTACTCGAAACTGGATATTCTCATCTAAAAAACAATAGAGTTGAACTTCGAAACATTTKCTTCACTTTAGATATTCTCCGAGGATTGTCATTCAATATCATGAACTAAGCCTATGTATGAACGTCGAGCAACCGCAGCGGAAAAGTCTCCCTGATATGGTTTTCAATAGCTTAGCATCTAGCATCCGTTCGGATTCTTCTTTTGCTCTGAGACAGTATCTCGATGATCATGATACTAATCAGAAATCTTAACATTGAGAAAGTCCGCTAATGACTAAAGCATTATTCCAAGACTCGAAAATTATTAAGGTTTAGAATTTGATTATCTAATATATCAAGATATTTATGCTGAATTTTGTACTAACAGTTTTGGGGATGTCAATATCTCGACGATGTAAAACTCACCTTCATAAGTGAATAGTTGAACTTAAATGATTTCCGTGGGCCTCCCATATGCTAGAGACGCTTTACGATAGGATGGGTTCGCTGCCCTACGGTATACAACCCTTAAACCGAAGGTGCACATCCGTCGACCGTACGACCCTATGGAACCAATGCCTAGGGGGTATGAAAGATCTCTAACACTAGTCTACTAGGAAATAAGATAGGAGGGTGAGAGACCCAGCTCCAGGGATTTGTTTTGGCGTCTAGGCTACTAACTCTAGGCTGCCTCCGGTGGGCTATACAGTTACCAGGTGTATAAGGATGGGGTGTGAACCCTTCTATGCCAAAACTCGCAGGCTCCCGAACCATTACTCAATACTAAATCTATTGTAGGTCCCGCTAGCGACAAAAGCCCTGCAACTTACTGAGGCAGCTTCTCGACTAAGACACAAACATCTTTGGACGCGAAATTAGAAAGTTTAAACCATGAGAATAACTAGCTAAGACTTCATAGGCTGGGAGTCTTAGGCAGCATGCTCGTCGTCTCGGTTACACCACCCGCTGCTTTCAGGGTTAGGGTTATGTKTTCCCTTCTCTCCGATTATCTGCCAGGCTTCCCAACAAAACCCCATGATTGTGAACCGGTGACGGAACCATGGCAGAGCTTACAGAAATCATCACCGCAGATGATCCTGATGAGGTTGGAATAGAGTTAGCCCTTCCTATTGGCCCCTTACGTCTGTGCTCTGACACTGCAGCTCGCTAGCCTTATCGTCGTACACGGCGTGAAAACTTTCAGTCTACAGCCTCTCAATGACGGCTGGTACAACTGTATGCTCAAGAGGACGCCTCCAAATACTCGCCTGTTAGAGTATCATGTAAACCTTGATTTGAGTGAGAAGTTCAGGTGGAAGGATATTCAGGACCGGAGTACTGACCTTGTACGGGCAATATGCACAGAATACAAGGACATCAAAGTTCGGTATCCATCGTTTTTGTCGAGTCCACTGTTTTAACATATGTTCTCAGGTAGTGGGAAGACCCAKTTTCTTCTTTTGCTGCGGCTTTGCGGGCATAGTTCTGAAGCAGGCAAGCCTCAGTATTCCCTGTACGCCTTTCTACGCTAATGAGGAAAGTAGGTGCTTGTGAGGCTCGAACTCCAAAACAATTCAAAGGATTACCTCAAAGCTGTTTCTGGCATTGTCTTCTTTGCCACGCCACACATCACAACATGCGAAGATGAGACAAGTCAGCAACTAGCAAGTCTTCTTCGATATCAATCTGCCTCTCATTATGAAGGCCTTTTCATCGAGAACGACCTTACATCACTCGCATGGGGCTCTCTGARATTTGCAGAAATGAAGCTTCACTATCCTATCCTGTCCTGCTATGAGCAGACACCGATCAAGATAGGACACGACATGCTTGGGCGGCCATGGAGCGCATTGGCGGTTAGTAATTCATCTACCCTCTCAATTGTCCCAACTTGCTAACGTTTTTATGTAGCCCGTGGACGAGCCCCTCAGGAGAAATGCTGTATTGGATGGAAAGCTTGTAGCAATCGATACAGAGCTTAGTAGATCTTTGGAGGCTTCCGATTGTCTCCTCCATTGCGACTTCGAGAAATTTCTGGCAGAGATCTTGTCCTCAGCTAAAGGGAAAAGGGAAGGATGTGTGGTTCCATTGCCAGTCAGACATTATTCGCAGACAGAAGTTGTTAATGGCACGACAACCACAACCGAGCAAGAAGCCAGTACCGACCGTAAGTCTCTAACTTCAGCAGTATTTCCGCTATCGTGAACTTAAAAACTGACGCGAAGCTCCGCCAATAGTATCTTTTGACAGATCAGCAAGTTTCTCGCGCCGGTCAGCAACCCTTTCCACACTCGACTCACAATCTTCAGTGTCACCGCAAAAACCATGTGTAATTCGAACACCGTCACAGTCTGACAGTAAGTCATCGTCCTCCTTCATTGTAATAAGTCAGCAGGACTCCTCCTTTGCCTCCATTACGTCGGCCGAATTTCATGTCATTACTCCGTCCAAGTCTGAGGCCTCAAAGGTGCCAGACACCGTTCATTACCTACCATTGGCGCACAAGCAACCCGATGCCGATTTTGTTGGACGCAAAACTATGCTTGAGCAGATGGAACGTTGCCTATTGTCAACCAAATCAAAATGCGAGGATTTTGGGCCTCGATCTTTTGTCTTATCGGGTGCGGCAGGAATAGGGAAAACACAGCTCGCATTACAGTTCCTACACAGACAGCAGTCACATTTCGATGTGGTTCTATGGGTTTCCGCGCAAAGCGTCCACAGCCTCTCCGTGGCTTTCAATGAAATTGCGATCAAGCTTGGATTGGAGACTAAGGRAAATGCTAAGGACCCTGTGGCAAGTCGAGAAATCGTTAAAGGTTGGCTTGCGGAGCCATTCCAAGACTTCCAAATGCATCAAGGGAGAAGATTGTCTTGGATTCTGTTCTTTGACGGCGCCGATAAGCCAGACATAGTCCATGACTTCTGGCCCTACGATGGCCAAGGTTCGGTTGTTGTTACCAGTCGAGATCCGATGGCGAGGAGTGATTTCTATTTTGGGGAGACAGGTATCAAATTGGACTCTCTGGATGAGAAGGATGCAGTGGCTCTCTTCCAACGGCTAGAAAGTAATGTCGTCGTTACCTAGCAGCTTCACGTGCGAAGGAGACTCAGAGTCTTGTGCAAACTGGGCGTGGGCGGAGTCGATATCATCCATAGAAGTACCTGCTCCATGTAATTAGCGCTAATTTTCTAATGAACGCGGCATGGGTGCTTACCCTGGTTTGTCCCAACGACCTTGAGGGACACTTTGCAGAGGTCGATGCAATTGTGAATGTAGGACTGATGGTCGGAGCTCGATCCATGATCGGACAGCAACAGTCTCTATACAAGAGTCGTCGAGTCTCCGGAGTGGCCCCAAGCTCAAGCCTACCTAAGCTCACGCTCGACCTTAGCTGGAATCAGTGACAACATTCCCAGCTTCACTATTCGAAAGCCCGGGCAAATCCAATCCAGCTCATCCATCCCGCTTGACCCTTTATGGGGATTTGGACGACCGCTTAGCTCACTTCAAGAGTAATGTGCGTCTCAGCGACAGCTGAAAGAAGGGACTTAAACCATCAATGGACTCGTTCTTCTGTGCTAGAACCCTTTAGCTACTAAAAATGTCCTCCGTAGGGGCGCGGAAAATATTCCGCTTGGTGAAGGACCAAAATAGCGCCACCGCGTTATAGTTATGATAAGCAGTAACAATCTCGGGAGAACTTAATTCCGATTGCATCCTACTTCGTAGGAGGCACTCCTTCTAGGGCACGCTCATTGTTGGCATGCTGAAACTGTTAGCGCAAACCAAGACTTTTCGTGTCAATCACTGTACATCATTGTCGAAAGCCAAAGCAGATAATGACGCTGGTCTCGCACTTTAAACGGCTTCGATGTACATGCCTGTCCTTCAGATGTTCCCATTTGACAAACTGTTTTCGGGCGTCAAAGAGGAGGTCTTGAATTGGTCTTCATTCACAGGCAATCTATGTCTTGGAGGCATTTAGTCGTCGTCGATCAAATACATGTCCACATCTAATACCCTCATTGAGCAAGGGAATTCTAATAGTATGAACAACAGATATGCGACAGTAAACCCTTGTTCCCCTTTTTGCAAATCTGAAGTATCTCTCAAAAATAAGACACTATATGCCATCTTCCAGCCATACCGTTAAACCCCGAATCGAGAGGCTCAGCGAGTGTGTACCCTGAAAACATTGCTTAGAGTGGGCAGGGAAGCAGCACGAGGCTTATATTCTGGAAGCTTGTCTGCTGTTCGACGAAGGTTACCTGTGCTAAGGTCAATACTGAGAATCACATGCGTTCTGATATGGGGAGCCAGAACCTGGTGGGGTGATAGCTTTTGCTTCTTTGCTCCTCATGAGCTTCTGCAATGCCACCACAGCCGATGGTAGGCTGACGATAACCCCAATGATGCCGATGACGGCCTCGGTTGACAAAGTCATACTCGATCCGGGCTTCTCGCAGTGGCTGGGCGGGATCTGATGTCACTTAGTATAACAGCAAGGCTTGAAGGCGTCTGAGGTTGACTCAGACCGTTGGTGGTAAACAAAATTCCCAAGGACGTCCCAGAAATCGCTGACTAAGGAAACATATGTGAATATATATGAAGAGTCAGGCCGAATCTATCTAAAAAAAAGGGTAATTATTGGAAAATATAATTGACAAAGCCCTTGAATGAGCGAGGAATAATATTGGGAATTGTGTAAGGATCAGGCCGGGAGGGGATGCAGCTTGTTAGGGTAGCACGCGATCCCTTTTCGAAGAGTGAAAACCGGAATCCAACTTGCATTTGTGTTCTGTCTTATATTGTTGGACACTGGGAAGTACATGGGCCTGGAGCTGTAGCCCACATGCTGGGTCGCGGAAAAGGCTGGTGCAGCTAGATTCAGCGCTTTAACGGGATAAGACGCCCGTATGCGGATTGGACGAGGCCAGAATGTATGTCCCTGCAACACGGTATCCGGACCATTGTTCAGGATTTATATCGATACAAGTTACCTCTCCCCAAATTTTGGGGAGGTTATGATCGGTAA